>JBAMYA010000004.1:1119357-1142769 GCA_037176975.1 Arrhamphus sclerolepis
TGTTGGGTCCTACCATGGTGATGTTGGGTCCTACCATGGTGATGTTGGGTCCTACCATGGTGATGTTGGGTCCTACCCTGGTGATGTTGGGTCCTACCATGGGGATGTTGGGTCCTATCATGGTGATGTTGGGGTCTGGCTGGGTTTAGGTTTCAAATTGTGGATCCATTTTTGTTAGCCATACTAGCCATTTACTAGCCATACTAATTTAGAAAATGTGACTATGAGATCTAGTTGGTACTTTCTAGAAGTAATTAAATATTCCTTCAAATGAAATTTTAACATGAAAAAAACACCTTGGTGCTGCTTTAAGGAGAAAAGTTATACAGAATTGCTTTATCCTGAACTATCTGCTGTTTTTCCAGATTAAATTGTCAATAAAATCTGTCATCGATCCTTTTAATGATCACTGATCAGATCAAATTCATTTTCAATGCTCCAGTCTGAACTCCAACTGGAAGAGAAGTCTTTAAACCAGTGGTGAAACCAAAACAATCTGGTTTTCTAGACGCTTTAAAGCCACTCTAGGTAGCAGTACCACTTCTGACCACATAGGGGCACACAGCGCTGCAGTGTTAACAAAAGAGCCATTGACGATACTGTGCTAATCTTGTAATACCACTTTGTGCCACTAGAGGTGCACTTTGTTGGACTGTCTTGCCATGTGCTGCCCCCGTGTGTTCAGAAGTGGTACTGCTACATAGAATAGAACGATGGATGAACTGTTCCTTTACTTGAGAGAAATGTGTTGCATCAGAGAGGAAAGGACTTCCTGTTTTGTTGATCTCTGTTTTTAAACACTCACTGCGAGCGGCTGTGTTTTCATTCACACCCTGTGGAAGTATTTCCTCTTCGGTGTGGTCTCTGGGCCACCCAAGGCCTTAATATCCCACCAGACACTCACTTCACAGAGGAAACAGAGGAGCAGAGAAAAACAGGGCATGCAGCATTAAAGCAACAACTGAAACTGTTCAGTCCACAGCAACAATCCCTTTATATATATTAATCTGCTTGCAATACCTCTGATCCACCTGCTGGTGGCGATCTGTTTCTCACATGTGCCGCTGCTGCTGGGAGACGCTCGTGCCGTCGTTCCTCAGATTTTTTGCTCTTTTTGCTTGATGGTACAGAACAGACCCGGCGAGTCTTATGAAGGACAAATACGGGATTTCCACGTAGCTTTCAGCCAACAAAGACCTTTATCGATGTTTGTACCCAAAGGACTGACGAACTAGCTGACGCCACTCAGCTTGAATGTTGCAGAGACTGAGGTGAACTTGCCTCTTCTCCACCTCACCTAGCTACCTTGATTTAGCCGCCTACGTCTACATGTACATTTCCACGCAAAGAGGACAAGCTGTAGAAGAAGAAGAACCTCAAAAACACAACGTGCACAAAGCAGGTTTCCTACTGCTAAAGCCAACCCCACCCATCAAAGGATGGTTCTGTTTTCCACGTCTTTAGACACTCGTAAGGTTTCTGCAAGGCCACTGAAACAGGTTTTTTTTTCTTTTTTTGAGGCAGATGTTATATTCTATATTCTCTTTGTTTGTCAGGAAACGTTCTCTTCAGTAATGTGTTTCCAGTGAAGTGATGGACAAGTTCACGAGTTGTGTGCAAATATGTTTACATCCTACAATCCTAACGTGAATGTTGTTTTAGGAGGTTTTTTTAACAGATTCCAGTTGGGTTTCTTGGTGTACCGAAGTGCTGAGTCAGCTCTGCTTAAGGCTAACAAATGACCAAGATGTGTAAATGTGCCGAGTGCTTCGTTTCCACCTTCAAAACTCCCAACAAATTCAATCAGCAACAAAAACAACTGTTAAGCTGAATGGAACAACAGTGAGCTCGATGGAGAAGGAACGTTTGACCCTTGAATCATTAAATTAGTCAAATAATTCTTCGTAGATACCGATGCTTCTCCCATTTTTATTGCATTGCAGTAGTAAAAGTCATCTCTAGTTATATTATTATTTAAAACCTCTGGTTCTCAGAACATCAACTGGTGTTTCTACTAGTGGTCACTGGTACCATTAGGTGCCTTTGTACGACTGGATACAATATCTAGTAACTACTAGAAGAAGTGAATCATCTTTTGTCTCACCAGAGGAAGTGTGGCGGATTATAGCCATAAAGTGGGCTTCCATTAGTGGGGATCCAGGATAGAACCTAGAAGGTCCGGCTCGGTTCTGGGTCCTTTCATTCATTGTTTCCACTACAGTTGAATGCAGTGGAAACTGTTAAAGTGAGAGTTGGTCAGTGACACTTCATCGGCATAAATGCCACGTAAAGATATTACCTGGACAGTACAAGTGAAGTACCAGAGAGTGTGTTGCAGTTTTAGTCAGCGGTGTACCACATGGCTCTGCTCACGGCCCTATAGTCGTCAGGTTTCAGATGCATCAGAGCTGGCCTCTTCCTGAACTCTTTCAGCTGTTGTTTCCATTACAGTATCAATCCCAGTAGTATCCACTGGCTACGACTAACTACCACTGCATATCACTAATGCGTAGTAGGAGGTGTCACTGCGCCACTTCCACTGTCTGATAACCTGATGTGACGGTCCAGATTAAAACTTAAACTCATAAGGGACATCAAGAACATCACCAAACAACAGTGAGTCACCACCCAGCAGTTTTTCAAACCCAGGGTTGGATACCTACACCCCAAGGCAGGAACTAGTTTTCCCCCCATAGAAGTTCCTAAAACTCCTTGTTGCTGAGTCGTTCCAGGTAATGAAGATAAGTAACAATGATGGAGGTCTTGTGAAACTACTGCAGACCCCCAGTAATGGAAGTCCACACATACAAGTCCACTTAGCGGTTTTGTTTTCAGCTGCTGTGCTGGAGTAGAAAAGACGATTGTGGAACAGCTGATGTTTGTAAAGTATTACTCAATCAGTCTTTATTTATAAAGCACATTTAAACAACCAGTGTTGACCAAAGTGCTTCACAGCAATTAAAAATAAATAACAGCTAAACACTGACAATAAAGTTAATTCCTGTACTCGTCTGTGGTGTTCCACCAGGCACACTTATTGGACTTTTTTGTATTTTTATAATTGATACTTCAACTTACTTATTTCTTTTCGTCAACACATGAGGTGTAACAAAGACAGAAGACAGAAGAGTTTTCCTCTCATCACTTGCACTGGAAACACGAACAAGATAAAATGATTTGAAATGAGCTCCTAACTGTTATTAGACTGAAAACTCGGACTTTTCCTTTGAACCTGTGACAAGTTTTGAAAGATGATTGTGTGAAGCTGCAGCTTTCACGTTATATTGTATATTTATTTCCACCCTGTGTCTTTAACCCACCACAGAAGCCAAAAGCATTTTCTAACACTATAACTAATCAACTGTGGGACCTCATTGTTGTTTTTTGCACTAGTTTATGATGGAAATATACAGTAGTTGCCATCTTACGTCGCTACTTTAGAACTCGTCCGTAGTGCAGGACACCTTTCATTTACGTGCACGTCTGTATATTTCGCCATGTTCTGAAAACAATGTCCGTGTTATGAATGTGCCAAACGGCTGACAGAGAAGACTACAAGAGTATTTAAACGAGGGATTTTCAAAACCTGACGCTGTGGACCGGACGATGAGCCCACTCTTATGTCGATGGATACGTGAGGAGTCGTATGTGGGGATGCTGGGCCGTGACCTTTGGTGTAGGCTGGTGTTCACCTCCTCCAGAAATGTTAGAGGACGTCAGCTCGTTAGCGTTGTTTTGCTGCTGCTTTTCAAGCCAGAAGGGAAACTCGATCTCTGCGACGTCATTAAAAGTTCCTGCTTCCCAGCATGTGTCACTCACATAACATCTGCTTTATTTGCTTTGTTGTCATTTTCTGAGGAACGCAAAGTAAAAACTATTCCAGTTTCATAAGCGACAGTGCAGCACTGCCACCTGGCTTTTGCTGGTGTAACTACAAAAATGACACAATGAACAAGTACAAAATCCAACTACGATTAAAAAAATCAGTTTTCCTGAATGTCGCAACATTTATCATCTCGTTTCCACGTGCGTTAATCCGTTTATTCCACGGGAACCGCCGTCGTCTGTTACGTAGTGCCGAAACTCCTCACCGTGTTTTCTTATTTTCTTTCTTTTCAGGGCTTGAATTTGTTGACGTGTGTGAAAAGAAGTCAACTTTTGTGGACAATATCTCAGCGAAGGTACATGTGGCGCTAGCGTCCAGTAGCAGACGAAGTTGTGACGTTGCATCGGCTACAAGTGATGTTTCTCTTCGGTAAAAACAAGTATAAAAAACATTTTTAAAGAAAACATCTGTTAGGCGGGTTTCAAGCCGAATGATTTTTACAGACTTATAAGATTAATTCAAGTCACATTTATGGCGTGTAATCGGTAAATAAATAATTTACCGGGTCACACTGAGATTGAGCGTCCGTTGAATCGTGGCTACGACGGAATTAATCCGATCGTATTTCAGGACCTAAACACAGCGTTGTTGCGTGATTAGCAGGTTGCCGCTAACGTGATAATGTGCAGATGACTCTGAAGTTAGCGTTGTTGGGTTGCTTTGGAAAGAAAAATAGATAAAATTAAGAAAAAGAAGAGTCTGAGTTGACGGACGATTTTCTTCCAACAACTGGTGTTGGCTGACGCTGTGAAGGGCTAGCCCTACGTTAGCCGTATCCTTAAAAACTTCTCAAATCGCGTGTTTTAGTTATATAAATTGACCATTTGTCAACATTTTTAGTTAAACAGTTATTCTTCCATTTTACTAGCATAGAAAGAATACCAATTTGACAATTTGTGTTCTTGTTTGCAACCCGTGAATTCCTTTGATATTGAAGAAAACGTTATCGTTTGTCAACGATGGGACAACGGAACTGGGAACTGAGACTTCTGCAGTGTTAAGGGGGACGTATCAACGGTCCAGAACCTGTTTGACATTTTGTCCACAGACCTGGGAGGTCTTCAGAGTTTGAAAACCCCTCATTTAAATTTTAGCCAACCTTTATTGGAGCGGGACGGACGTCGCCGTGTACAGAAAGCGTTTTTTTTTTCTGCTTTGCTTTGATGGACGAGACGTTCTGAATGAAAACGGGGCTTTAACGGAAAATGTGTGTCCAGTTCATGTCGTGCTGTGTGTTTGCAGGTCGTCGGACATAAAGACGTAACGGCCGTCAGACGTTGGCCCGCGTATGTGGATCCTGAGACGTGTACATACTGTAAAGATGTATATGTAGGACTTCAGTGGTTCAGAGTTATTTATTTACATAAAGATCGTGTTATCTGGAAATATCAGGTGAAATATATTTGAAATATGTAGCATTTTGTTTGTCGGTTTAGATGTCGGTGAGGCGACGGACCAACACGAGGCTTCTGTTTTTTTTGACCGGCGCAATATTTCATGAACACACCAACACGTACAAGCCGTCTCACACCTCATGAAAACTGCTGTATCTTTACAACAGACAGTTGCTGAGCATTTTATAGGACTTAATGTACCTGTTTTTCAAGCTGGAGTATTTTACAGAACCTTTGAACTATAACTGGAGACTTCTTTTTTCCTCATTCAGGTGAAGTGCATGGGAAGTCAAAGCTCATAAATTTAACTATTTAACGATCTGTTGCATGTTGTCTATCAAATTGGAAATACTTAACCTTCATACTTAACAATAATAAAGCAGTTACGTTGTCCACCATGTCCCTTGTTGTTTACTTACGTGTGTATTAAAATAACCTGCAGAATATTCCTGAAATTATAATAGCTGTGAATTTTCTTTTAAATATTTTTTATTTTTGTTTCATTTTTCAGTTTGTTTGATTATTTCATTTCAGTTTAACAAGCACGAGTAGTTTTAGTTTTTGGGGTGTTGACTATTGATAAAAACGATTTAGGATAAAAGAATCAGTAATGCCATAAAGGACAAAAATCCTTTATTTTTTACTTTCAGTAATAAAAAAAAAAAAAAGGCACTGGCAGCCAGAAAATGAAGGTGAGGTTCATTTTACTCATTTTACATTTTAACCACACTAAAGTTAACAGGTGAGTCATGAATGCTTGTCTCTTTTTAAATTCCTTCTGTAAATTCAGACGACAGCAGATGTTTACTTTTGTGAAAAGAGTCTAACTTTTTAAGTTTTCAAGTTTTCTTAAAGCCACCCTATGTAGTAACATCACTGCTGACCACATGGAGGCACACAGATCAGCTGTGTTTTATCCCAAATGAGTGAGGACCAATCAGAAACCATCCCACTTCTGCGTTGAAGCGCATCCAGGAAGCAGGTTTTGTTGCAGTTCGTCCACTGACCACTAGGTGCTCCAGAACAGAGTAAATCTTCATTAACCTCCATGTTAAAAACGTTGCCGCAGAATTAAACATATTTACAGTCTGGTGCAAACATTTCACATGCATGACAGCTGTACAGATGGTGATTGTTTTTTCCACATCAGATAAATTTCTAATCAGCAATAAAGCTGACCAATCACATGCCTGGATGTCATTTAATGTGTTTGACTGACAGCCAGCCACTGGCGCTGCTGTCGGCTTCGACCGCTTTGTCCCGCCTATTTGTAACATGACGCTGTGTGGTTTTAGGATTAATGGACAAAAAAGATAGAAATCTGAGTCACATGACCTGATAGTTGGTCCAGTATTTACAGTCTATGACTGTGTTCCAATATCCGTAGTTTCCGTACTTCTATACTCAGTTTTAGTACGTACGGTGTTCAGACTACGATCGCAGCAATAATAAGTTAACTGAAAGGACCCGGACGGCGTACTCAAAACGGCCAAAACGCTGAGTGCAGACCTGCATAAGGTTTTTGTACTTCATGTCCGCCGTCTTAGCTACGTAGTGGAAGAGGCGGAGCCAGGCCGACCCAAGTCAGAAAAATAAAAGAAAGAAGGCCTCCTCAATGTCAACAACGGTAACTGGATCGGTTACAGCGCCAGAAACTTAAAGATGTCAATATTTGTGGTTTTACATTTTAATAGTTTGGGCGGCAATCGTGACGTAACTTCCAGTAAGTGGACCATTGGGTATCCGATTTGGACGCCTACTAGCTGTACTGTGAGTGTACTGCGTTTAAGTGTACTCATGGAAGTATGGATACTGGAACAGACTTTCAGAGGAAGACCAGTACCTGTGACATGCTGCCCCCGTGTGTTCAGAGGTGGGTACTGCTGCATTGAGTAAAATGACAGAAATGTGTGTAAAATTAAAACAGATTTTTTTTTTTAAAGTGTTGATTTATTGTAGTTTAGCAAGAGGAAATGATGTTAGATTATCTACATTAAAGAGTTGCCACGACGACAGGAGGTTGCTTACATGTGGGAGGCAACAAACACAACGACTCCAAATACCTGTTCAACCAATCCTCTCTCTGCTCTTCATCCTAATCTGCTATAATTTATGAAATTATCTCATTTTTTTACACTCTGTGCAGCAACATCATTTCCCTCCAGGGATTAATAAAAGTCTTCACGTAATCTCCTTTAATCTCTCAGCTGTGGCCAGCAGAAGTGAAATAAAAACACAAACAGCAACAAGAAGTAGATTTTTCTTTATTTCAGCAAATGAAATTTTTTTTCTTTTCCTTTTTTTACACAAATGTTGTCTGAAGCTCTTTGATTAAAGGTCGCTCTTTTAGCTCAGTTAATGTGATTTAAGCTGATGTTTTTAGTTCGTCCCAGTCAAACTTTTTTACATACAGTATCAACACAAACACACATTGGCTCTTCATTTTTAGTTTTTATTTTAGTTTTATTTTTTTTACATGCCCTGTAAATCCTCCCGAGCTGAAAAGAGGGGAAGAGCAGGAAGAAAATCCTGGAAGAAAATATTGCACAAAATGGCAACAGCTGTTTATAAAATTGGCCAAGTTGAAGATCATTTAAAAAAAATCATTTACATTAAATAATAATTCACTTTTTGTTTTTAAATGAAGCACTTGTGACCAAACACACGACAGCCTCGTAGGTACGTTTGACGGACGGATGACAGGACGTTGGGGACGGTCGTGGGTTGGGGTGCGTCTAAAGCGCTCGAGGCCTTTTGGGGGTTATTTGTTTGCTAGCTTGTTCCTCCTCCTGGAGCGTACAGCGGAAAGATTTGACTTTATCTGAAAGATGAGAGAAGAAGGAAGGAAGTGTTGGACAGCTGAACATTCCAGTCACAATGAAAAAAGTAATTTCACTCAACGCGGCGACAAGTTCCCGTTCTGCTGGACTCAGGACCTCTGAGCGGACAGAAGGAGACGCTGGAAAAACTAATCCAGATGTTGAGTGGCTCCGCCCCTAAAACAGCTGCTCTGTCCAAAACTACACGAAGAGCTCAGAAGATCCTATCTGAGCTCTTCAGCGGCGTCTGAAGTCAACAGTGAAAAGGTCGGACCTGAATCAATACGCGATGCTCCACTAGGTGGACGCCGTTGTTGTAAGACTCTGGTTTCTTTTTGAACGGTCCCTCCAGGATTCTGTGATCACAGTAATTAACGCAACTTCAACCAAAGTCTGCAACATATATGTGGAGGGTTGCAGTTTTTCTAATTTACCGCAACATCTCCAGAATTCCTGGACACAGATGCCGTTTTTAACAAACCCTGAAGTCTTTTTCACGCAGAACAAAAAACGTAGAGAAAGAGAACTACAAGTCCCAGAGTTCTGGAAGGTTAGCTAGAAGGTTTTATCAGCCCGTGAAAGTATAAAAGATAAACTCTGTCATCTGACAACTAAAATAACGCAGAAATACCGTAAAAAAAAGCGTTTCCAGATGTTAAGAATGACAGCAGATGTTATTTATTCCATAAACCTTTTAAGTGCATCAAAAACCAAAATCTTCTCTGGATAAACACTTTTGTACAACAAAATATTTAAAATCTCGAACCGTCACAGACCAAAGTCTGGAGTTGGAGTTTTCCCAGTCAAGCAGATGTGAGTTTATGGTTTTTATCTCTGTTACATTCAGGAATATTTACATGCTCATGAAACGATGAAGCTCTGTAGAATCATCTGACTTTCTCCTGATTTGAGCCCAAACAGCCAGAATTATATTTCACTAAAATAAAGACGCAGAACTCCTGGTTAGTAGAGTCTTGGCTCTCAGAGCTTAGTTAATCAATTAGTTTTGGTTATTGATTGGTTGATTTTTGTGGAAATGGGATCTTTGTGTTTGCACAAAGAAGAGAAATCATCTTTGAACTAAACTCCTCCAAACAAAGTCAGCAGGTTCTTTTCAGAGGTTCCATCAGGAACTGAATCAGTTTATTCTCCACATTAAAGTTTTACGTTACATCATCTTACTGTTGGAAGAAACTGCACCTGATTTATTTATTCATTCATTTAATTATATGGACTTTATGTTCACAGTTTGGGGATTTTCCAGCCAATGACGTTAAAATGGAGACGAATCTTGTTTTTGTTTTCAATAAAAGAAACGTCGTCATCTCTCCATTTTCTTGTTACATAAATGTGAATAAAAAAACTCCACAAACATTTTTGATCCTAAAAGTCCCCAAGAAACAAAAACCTCAGTGAGGTTGCTGACTGAGAGCAACGTTCAGGACCTAAATCAGAAGCCTCTCAGCTGTTTGAACTCCTTCACCTTCTCAGCGGCTCCTGGACTCAGACAGGTGTCTCACCTGCTTCACGCTCCACCGCTTCATCCTGCATCACAGCTGCTCGATTCATCAGACTCACATTTACTTTCATGAGTTTGACTGGAAACATTCCTGAAGATCAAAGGAGGACGGCGTCTCACCTCTCAGCTCCGTCAGGATGTCGATCTTCTGATCCAGGATCTGCTCCAGCTGAGTTGCATAGGACTCTACGTCGTAGTCCACCTCCTCCGTCATCTCCAGCAGCACCTTCTCGTCCTCCAGCCAGCGGATGGACTCCTGCAGATGAACAGATGTAGTTCAGGCCCACCTTGGTTTCACACTGCCCCCCAGAGGCCAAACCCATGAACTGCACGTGTGATAAAACTTGATTGAAGACCGCTTTTCTGTCCCAGGAGGCGTTTACCTGGAACACGACCCGGTGGTCCTCCAGAACCTGCTCCTCCATCTCCACCAGCTGAGAGACGGCTTCATGGAAGGTGAAGAGCTGCGGGGAGACCTCCTCCTCCTGAAAGCAGCAGATGTTACATGTTCTAGAGCTGGTTGAGGCAGGTGTCACAGATGAACTGGAGCTCACTCAGGCCCCCTTTGTCTCATCTGGACCACCAGAGCGTTCAAAGACGATCATCAACTTCTACCTAGAACGTTTCTGAGGAGATGTTTGAGTCGGGGATCTTACGTTCTGCTCACACAGCAGCTTCAGGTCGTCTCTCTGCGGCGAGCTCCCGACGTCCCACTGAGCCTCCAGCACCTCCAGCTGGGTGATGTGCCCCCCCTGATGGCACTCCATCTCTGCTACAGGGTCCACCGTCAGCTCCTTCACCCTGCAGAAATACGTGGAGCGAGTGAAAACCACGAGCAGGTTATCGGAGATCAAACCAGAATTAAAACATCTCCAGATGTTTGAGAAGACCAGCGGACCTTACGGATCGTTACAGGCAGAAAAAGGTATAAGCCAGTAGGCGGTGTGCCTAAACCTGAACAAGTGCCTCCCCAGGTCCACATCCATGGATGAGGTGGCCCTGAGCAGCAGCCCAGATGGGTCAAATACGGAGAAAGAATTTCCCCACAGGGATTAAAAACAGTAAATCAAAAAAATCAAAAGTAAGACTATTTTTCTGGAAACAGAAAATCTTATAAATCAGCGTTTGCAGCGTGGAGGTGGAGACTTGAAGGTCGCCAGCTGCGGAGTCAATAGTTAGCCACGAGGCTGTAAGTAAGTCCAGATGTTCTGGCCTACAAATCCATGCAACCTTAAGATAAAAAGGCCCCACCTGTCGTCAGTGTAAGATGGAGAGAGTTCGGAGCGGCCACCTCCCCCCCCGCTCTGGGTGAAGGGAATGTCGGAGGGACTTATCCCGAACTCCTTCACTCTGCAGAAGCAGGAAAGAAAAGAAAAAGAAGTTAGGATGAATTCCATCAACAGACAACTTCTGAGCAACATTCATGAAACACTTAAAGTTGAACTTTAACAGATGTTCTGCAACTAAATCAGCTGTGTCATCCTTTAAATCAGCTGTTTCATCTTTTAAATCAGCTGTGTCATCATTTAAATCAGCTGTGTCATCCTTTAAATCAGCTGTGTCATCCTTTAAATCAGCTGTGTCATCTTTTAAATCAGCGTTGTCATCATTTAAATCAGCTGTGTCATCCTTTAAATCAGTTGTGTCATCATTTAAAGTCTAGGAGTGCAGTCCCCCCTCAGATGGGATGGAAGCAGCTAGACAACCTCGTCCTACCTTTTTTTTTTTTTTAATTTGTAATTGAATAAGAAAAACAAATTTTAGAATAAAGGTTGCAATTTTTTAAATGAAAAAGTCAGTCAATTTCATTTTAGTAGAAGAACCTCAGTTTTATTTTAAAACACAAATTTGTTGAATTTGAGATTCAATAACATTAGAAAATTATTTTACAGCAAAAAGTTGCTCATTTTTGCCAAAACCCATGTTTTGGTAAAAATGTACTTTTTGTAATAATTTTTAAAAAAAATGCTATTTTTTGGACAAAAAAATTGAAATTATAGCAAAATTTGCAATTTTACAACTTGTAACCATGGTGATGATGTGGCCCTTTAACAGTAACCATGGTGATGATGTAGCCCTTAAACGGTTACCATGGTGATGAGGACTCTCTTTAACAGTAACCATGGTGATGAGGAGGCCCATGATGAATCGGAGTTTGACACCTCTGATTAAACTTGAAATCATCAACCAAAGTGAAAGTGTTGCTCGGGGCATCATTTAGGACTAATTAGTCACGTATGTGGTACCAATGATCATTTTTGGCGGATCTCCGTGTTCCAGGTGAGTTTACCTGTTGGCGTATCTCAGCGTGTTCAGAGTGTTTTCGCAGGACGCCATCCCAGGAGAGATGGTCGCGATCTGTCAACGGAAACGTCAAAACATCATAAACATCGTTAAGCACAAACTCAAAGCCCGCAGGCCGAATCTGTGAAAGCCTGCAGCGCCCCCTGAGGTCTGGAGGGGTTATGGTTCAACTGTCTAAAGACAAACGTATGGGCTCCTTCAAAGAATATTGCAAAAGTCAGTATTTTACATTAAAAAGTTTGCTTTTTATAATAAAAATATACAATTCTACAAAAGTCATGATTTACATTTAAAAAATTATTTAAAAAATTGACAAAAAACATATTTTTTCTGACAATGTTATGATACTGCCAAATATGTAATTTTACAAAAAAAGTATTTTTTTTTCTCATAATTTTATCCAAAGAATTTTTTTTGAGATTTTGTAGCAAAAAATTCTCACAAAAAAACTAGAAAGTTCAGTTTCATGACGTGAAATCGTCCTTTTATGTCCTTTTATGTCCGCGGACGTCTTACCATACACGTTCTGGAGTTCTCGCCGATGAACGAGTCTCGCAGGACTTGCGTCAGCTTGCTGGCTCTGAACGGAGTGTGAGGTTTGTTTCTGCCCAGAGCTCGGATGCACTCCTGCAGGGAGGAAGGACAAAGACTCATTTATAAAAGAAGAGAAGAAGAATTCCTCCGTCACAGCTAATCCTCCCCTAAACCTGCAAATTCTGAATTTCAGTGTAAAGATCTAATTACTCATTTGTTTTCTGCAACATAAAAAAAGAATCATTGATGATCATTTTGTAGCCACAGTTTATACTGATTATGGTCACAACTTAGCCTTTTTTTAAGTGAAATAAATGTTTTGATATAAAGATATTGGTTTTTACGTTTATTTGTGCAGAACATTTTATCCACAAACGCAACTCAAAGAGCTTCACAAAGACATTGACATTAAATAAAAATCAATTCTTTCAAACAAATAATCTTAAATCAATCAATCAATTAATTAATTAATTCATAATTCATTAAAAAATAAAAACAACAATTTTAATGTGTTTAAATGTTTTATTTATCTATTTAGGGTTTTTCTTAAACATATTCTAGTGATTCTGTAATTTAAACTTTTCTTTCTGTAGAACCTAACGAGTGCTGATATTGTTGTACTTGATGACAAGACATTCATCCATCCATCCTTTCTTTTATTCATCCATCCATCCTTTATTTCATCCATCCATCCTTTCTTTCATTCATCCATCCATCCTTTCTTTCATCCATCCATTCTTTCTTTCATTCATCCATCCATCCTTTCTTTCATCCATTCATCCATCCTTTCATCCATCCATTCTTTCTTTCATTCATCCATCCATCCTTTCTTTCATCCATCCATCCATCCATCCATTCTTTCTTTCATTCATCCATCCTTTCTTTCATCCATCCATTCTTTCTTTCATTCATCCATCCATCCTTTCTTTCATCCATCCATTCTTTCTTTCATTCATGAATGAAACCACGTCCACCAGGTGGCAGCAGCAGGAGGATGATGATGATGTGAAGCACAGTCACAGATTTTCATGGTTTTTATTTTTATTTCACTGTTTGATTCTTGCAGTTTAGTAGGTCTGCAGTTCTACCAGAGAACTGCTCGTTCTAGAGAAGCTGCATCCTGGTTTCTCAGACAGGTGACAGCAGGACGCAGAGAAGGTACGCTCAACTAAATGCTCTAAAGCTACTGGAACGTTATTTCAGGATAAATGTCTTTATTTCAGGATAAATGTCTTTATTTCAGGATAAATGTCTTCCTTCCTTTCAGATGTCCAGGGTGTCGTAGACGTGTCCCTGCTGGACCTCATCATGGATTCAGTTCTTCCATCGGTGGAGAATTCAGGACTTCCTGTCCTGACCTGCTCACTTCCAGGATGAAAAACTAAAACTAATTAATTTTATTTCAGGTAGTTTTGCATTGTTGATTTTAATTTTGATTTAGTTTTTGTCTAATAAAACCTTTAGTTTTTATTTTTATTTCAGTTAATGGAATATTTTTTTTACTGCTAGTTTTAACAGTAGTTCATTAGCTATAATTTCATTAACTAACAATAGTTAATGTGAAGAAAAGTAGAAGTAGAAGATCAGTTATCGCTGCCAGGATGACGTCAGGAGATCCTACGAGGTTTATTTAGTCACTTGTGACGAGTTTTACTCTCAGTGCGGCTGCAGCTCACAGGGGCCTCGTGTGCAAAAGGTTCGGACGCACAAAAACGTGGCGTTCGCTCGTCTCCAACTGAAATGTGCGGTGCCTCACGCCAACGTCATGGCTGTTGTACGAACATTTCTACAGCTGTTGTTATGGCAACACTTAGAGGTGATGTTGGGAACTGCTATCAGTCCTCGGACTGATCTGCACACGAGACGCATGAACAGTTAACACTGATGAACAGTTAACACACCCATGTGTCTGCAGTTACACAAGTCGGATATAAAAGCACGTGCAAAGTGGCGCACAACATTAAAAACAATGGCTGCTTCCGCGGTATCAGAAGACGCTGCAGATGCGTGTCCAATCAGAGAAGAGCGTGTGCTCAGAGACAAAGGATTTGCAGGAAGACGTTGACAACTGGCTCATCAGCTGCTTCAGGTTCCCGAGGACAGTCCTCCTGGACTGTTGGACTGTGAGCAGAGACGTGGCGTTGGAGCGCAACACGGCGAGGAGCTGGTTCTCCTGATAATCGGAGCTGCGCCTGCGCGCTCACCGCTGTAAAAGCGCCGTCACATGATGAATTTGTTCATTTTATATGATTTGCATGTTTATATGGGGCGTGGACAGGGAGGCGTCGGGTATTTAAAAAAATGCGCGCTCAATTGCACGTTGATGGGGATGTTGAAAGAAACGACCAGTTTTGACCATGTGGACTTTTCTGTGTGTGGGAGGCCGTTTTGGATTCGGCGGACATCATGTCTCAGAAATCAACGCCGGTCTTTACACGAGGCCCCTGGTCTGTCCCACACTGATCATCTGACCCACTAAGGAGACCTTCAGGACCTGACCTTGAGCGCCAGCAGGCTCTTGTTGATTTCGGCTCCTTCCAGTCGGGTCTGGCGGTCGGCGCTGGACGTGTCCGCGCCTCGCTCATTTCCCGCCAGGTCGATGAGGGAGAACTTTCCGTGCATCTTTCCCCGCCGGCGAAGGATGATCTGGAACACGGCGTGGCTCCGAGAGGAGTGAGCGTTTGCTGACGTCTGGCCGGACGTCCTGAAGGAGCAACAGAGGAATTGTTTCATTCAACTGTAATTTGTAATTTCATTTGAATCTGTAATTTCCACACGTACCTGCAGCTGTTTCCCATTTCGATGAGTTTGAGGACGTCCTCGGTGCACTTCACCTCCCTCTCCTGCAGCCCCACGACCTGCACCTGCTGCTTCCCGTCCTCCAGGACTCGTAACTTGGCCTTACGGTTGAGCAGGTCGAACACCTTCATTTACGGAGTCGTGAAAGATGCGATTTCATGAACAAAATTATGACGTTTATTTTGTAGCATTTGTGATGTTTCAATAAAAAGACGTAATTTTGTAAAATGAATCATTTTAAGACAAAGAGTAACATTGAAAACTGAGTGACTTATTAACAAAAAAGTCATAATTTTGTGAAGTTACAACAAAAATTTGCATTTCGTAACATTTGTGACAATACAACCAAAGATCGTAATTTTGTAAAGTTTGTGATGTTTCAACAAAAAAAAATTGTAATTTGTAAAATACATGAAATTACAACAAAAATTAACTGTGAAATTTGTGATGTTACAACAAAAAGTCTTAATCTTGTGAAATTCATGATGTTACAATAGAAAAAAATTGTAATTTTTGTAACATTTGTGACGTTACAACAAAATTCGGAATTTCATAAGATTTGTGATGTTACAAAAAATCTGAATTTTGTACAATTCCTCATGTTAAAACAATAAGTTATTTTATAAACTTTGTGACATTTTACCCCAAAAAGTCTTAATTTTGTAAAGTTTCCAACGTTTCAACAAAAAGTCTTAACTTTGTGAAATTTGAGTCATGATTTTTTGCAGAATCAGAGTCAGAGTTGTCCATGCTTGGGGGTAATTCCGAGAAGTCGATCGGATGCTCCGACCTCCTCGGTTATACCATCTCTAACGTTCCTGACGCTGGCTTATTACCGCTGACGTCACTTCTTCACTCACCTTTCCGCTGTAAATCTCAAAGAATGTGGCAAAAACTTGCAGTTCCAGCTTCTTGTAAGCAGGTTTCTTTAGCATGACAAAGACGTCTCTGGCTGCAGGAGGAGAAAACCAGACTCAGGTGGTTTCAGACTGGGCTGACAGGAGGGGAGCTGGTCTGACAGGGGCCTACCTGACAGCGCATAGATTCCCTTGGAGCAGTCCTGGTTCTTTCCGGAGAAGTCGCCTCCCATCGTCTGAAAGCAGATGTGTGATGTCACCACGAGCGTGCTGAAGATAAAAGTGTCGTCATGCTCCAGTGAAAGCAACTCACGTGCGTTTTTCCACTTCCGGTTTGTCCGTACGCAAAGCAGGTGGCCATCCCGCGCTCAAAGATGGTCTCCACCAGCGGCTGGGCCGTGAACCTGCAGCAGACACCAGTTTGTCAGCAGCTGGACGTCCTGTTAGATGTTCTGGGGAAACAAAACACTGACGTACTTGTAAACCATTTCATTGGTGGAGTTCTCATCAAAAGCGTAGTCGAAGCGGAACGTCTGGTTCTCCAGGTAGCGGGTCAGGTCGACTTTCTGCTTGGGCTCATGGACCATGACGACGTCCTTACTGGGAATGGTGATCACATCCAGGTCCTTCACTGACAGCTCTGAAGACACAAACACTAGTTTTTAAGACACATCACAACGTTGTCTGGAGCAGCTTGTCAGAAACCCAGAGCATGACCCCCAAGCGAGAAAAACTCCCTCTGGGCAAAACACCTGGACCAGGACCTGGATCAGTTATGGGGGGGGGCTCCTGCAGATCTGAGGGGTCTGGATGCTTCATGAGGAGCTAATTAAATCTGCATGTACTTTGGTCTGACACCATTAAGTTCTTTACAAACCAGCAGTAAGATTTTAAAATCTGTCCTTTGACTCACAGGGAGTCAGTGTGCAGATCTGGGACCGGTCTGATGTGGTCCAGTTTCTTGGTGTTAGTCAGGACTCTGACGGCAGCGTTCTGACGCAGCTGCAGCTGCCTGATTGGTTTCTTGTTAAGACTCGCAAACACACCATTACAGCAGCCTGATCTGCTGAAGTGAAAGCAGGAATATGTTTTTCGTCTTTTCACACTTTTAGCATAAATCCTGCGCAGCGTAAATGAGGCCCCATAAATCCTGCGCAGCGTAAATGAGGCTCCAGATCTGCTGACGAACCTCCTGCAGGACAACTGCAAGAAAAACAGCCCATTTAATCAGAATTTAAATGGTGTTCTATTGTTGTCTAGTCATGCATTCACAGATGGATGTCAGGAACATATCAGATGGAAAAACGTTGTTGCAGGTTGTAGTTTTCTATTTCTTTATCTGTATCTGGAATCAAAATGTTACATTTTGTTTTTTTTTATTGTTTTTAGTTAGGCTATTTACTGTATTTAGAGAACGTATGAACTCATGGAGGCTTGTTGTGACCCCTTAAATTGTTTAACTGAATAATGGTTCAGGTCTCATTATCGCGGCTGCAGGTTTAAACGGTCTTGTCCAGGTGGTCCAGGTGGTCCAGGTGGTCCAGCCTGCAGTCTTCTGTTCTCTGTCTCTTGCATTCATCTGCTGTGTAAAGATGCTCTCACCTTTCTTGTTGAGGGGTCGTGCACGGACGCACACACATATTCTGTGCTCCTCGATCTGAAACATCAAATGGTGCAGATGCAGTTTCAGTTCTTCATCAGCATCATTTCAAGACCACATTATCTTTTTACAGCAACAACAGAAGACCAGTGTCCCACACGTCCTCCTGCTCATCACCTTTTGTCCTGCTCTTTAACCTTCCCATCGTTTAATCCCTCCATCCCTCCCTTCCTCTACTCTTCCCCACCTCCTTCAGCTCTGTCCTGCTCCTCTTCCTCCAGACTCACCAGGTCGTTGGAGGTCAGAGGTCTGTAGTCCAGACTGGCTCTGAAGTCTCGGATCATGCACATGATCTCATAGTTGGGTAAATTAACGTCCACCTCCTGAAGCAGAACAGATATATTACATGATTACATTTAGACTCTGATCTGGGTCGTTTAACGTGCTGGGTAAGACATGAGGAGGGGACAGAGAGGACGAAGGACAGAGAGGACAAAGGACAGAGAGATGATGAAGGACAGAGAGAGGATGCAGGACAGAGAGGACGAAGGACAGAGAGAGGATGAAGGACAGAGAGGACAAAGGACAGAGAGGACGAAGGACAGAGAGAGGAGTGAGACAAAATATCCAAATATCTGGTATAAATATATAAATATGTGGTGGTTGGAGGGTCGGACTGCAGGTGGACAGGTGCAGGTGGACAGGTGCAGGTGGACGCCAGGATGGTCAGGAGATGGAAGGTTTGGGAGGCGACATCACCATAGTAACGCCTGAATAAAAGGAGAAGACAGAGGAGAGCGAGACTTTTGTCCTCACTTGAGCCCTCTTCTCTCTGAGTTCTTGCTGCTGAAGACGTCTCTTCTCTCGTTTCTCCTGCAGCTTCTCCACCTCCTTCACACAGTTGGATTTCCGCCGCGCTGAGAAGTAAGAAAAAAATCACCATGGTTACCGTTTCTTCTTTACTTTCTCAACCAGCTGTGGTTGACAGCTGATGTTATTAACTCTCGTTTAGCTTAATTAGCTGCTCGTTTGTCACTACCAGCTTAAACCTTTTCTTCCTTACAATCACAAATTTTTGTTGTAAAACAAAAAAAATCATGACTTTTTACAAATAAGTTTGAATTTTCTTTTTATGAAACAAAAAAAATTATATTGCAAATTGAAAAATTGTATTGTAAAAATACAAATAAAAATATATTTTTAAAAAGCAACTTTTTTCTGTTTTTTAAGGGTTAGGGTTAGCTAACGTACGGGCTAATGCTAGTTGCTGTAGCCTCACTTTATAACATTTCCCAAAGTAAATGTACAACTTCACAGCGCATGAAGTATGGCCCTTTAACGGTAACCATGGTGATGATGTGGCCCTTTAATGGTAACCATGGTGATGATGTGGCCTTTTAACAGTAACCATGGTGATAATGTTGCCCTTTAATGGTAATCATGGTGATGATATGGCTTTTTAATGGTAACCATGGTGATGATGTTTGCCAGGATTGAATTGAGTTTGACACCTCTGCTCTACAAGGACAGACTGATCTGATTGGCTCTGTATCACAAAAATGAGCAAACACAAAGCTGTAAGTTGTGGACTCAAGGACTGCTTCACATCTGCAGCTCATAACTTTAACTTTATTATTTTGTGAGCTGCATCTTTGATAATGAGCCGCTTGTTTTACATTAGAAAAGAAAAACTGGAGACGGCAGCATTCAAACACCAGAGGGCGCTGCAGACAAAGGACAGACAGTCCTCTGATACAATTTAAAAAAAGAAAAGAAAATGTTAGTGATCCAGTTTTTCCTTTGAAGGGATTTTATACGTTTAATATTAAATTTACGTGCACTGAACTTGAAGCGTTGATGTCCATCTGCACATTTTGTGGTGGTTCAGGAGAGAAGCAGGGAGCTGCAGCGTGAAGCCTCGAGTGCTGAAAGAAGCTTTCAGCAGCGAAGCTCGCAGCTGTGTTGGAGCATGACATCACTGCTTCTGGCAGCTCCACCACAAAACAACAGCAGAGACGCTGAACACCACCTCTGAGTGTTTCAGAGCACAGCAAGTGGAAGACGAGTGGACTGGAATCAGCTCTGAGTGGAGCTGTGTGTTTGTGTGTGTGTGTGTGTGTGTGTGTGTGTGTGTGTGTGTGTGTGTGTGTGTTACCGTTCTGCTGCTGCATCAGCGCCTGGTTGACTGCAGGCTGGGCAGCGATGGAGGGTGGAGGCGGCTCTGCTGCTTGGCTGTGCTGGCTGGGTCGGGCCCTGGTGGTTCCCACCGCTGCAGCTGAGGAGCAGACAGGACAAGACACTAAATCTGGAGCATGTTTGGTGATTCTGCTGCACCCTAATGAGACAGACCCTGACCTGCTCTAGAATAGACTCTTCTTTTAGTTTTTAAAACGCAACATTTGTCTGCAGATCTGGACGTCTCTGCTTTAAGCTGCAGCCTTGAAAACCCAAAAGCAGATGAATAACATTTTAGGTTTTTAAAGATTTTGTTACTCTAGTGGCCATTATTGAGAAGGAGGAAAGGGGGCCAGGGACACGCAGGAAGTTGTCAACGAGCCGGGAGTCAAACTCGCGATGCGCCGCATGAGGCAGCCTCGTATGTGGTCGACCTGCGCAGCTGCCCGACGCCTGACTGCGCAGCTGCCCGATGAATAACACGATGGATGCGTGTTTCATTCACTCATGTTTGTGTCAGATGTGACGCTCGTCCTTGAACTCAGTCATAAAAGAAAAGAAAAGGGAATTTCTGTCACATTGCAAATTTTAGAAAATCACAAACTTTTGTTTTAATGTCACAAATTTTACAAAATCACAACTTTGTGTTGTATTGTCACAAATTTCACAGAATTGCAACTTTTTGTTGTAACATCTAATCTTAAAGATCACGATTTTACAAAATCGCTATTTTTTATTGAAACATCACAGATTTTACATTTGTGACATGTATGATAAATTTAAGCTTATATACTAATATCACAATTTTTCTTGTAGAATCTAAAAAAGCACGACTTTGGGCTGTTGCAGTCAGAGGACTGTCAGACTCACCTCTGTTCTCCCGTGGAGCGTTATCAGGTTTGGGTATGGCTGTGGCCCGTCTGGTCTGAAAGACAAGAAAGGCTAAAGATTTAAAGTTACAACAGCATTTACAAGATTCAGTTACAAGAGCTCTCTCTATGTATATATATATGTGTGTGTATGTGTATATATATATACACATATTTATCTATTTATTTATATACATATGTATATACACACACATATGTATTTCTGAATCATAGTAACAAAATGAAAACAGTTGGTTAAACCAATAAAGGAAAGAAAAACCTCCATTAACTCCAAACAGTCCTCTAAAGATCAGGTCATGTGTTCTCTAAGTAGCAGTGATGGTTGGTAGGTGCTGAAGAGCCCACCTTCGGACCCTTGCTGGTTTTGGGGATACTGGAGGGAGGAAGAGAGGCCTCTGGACTCTGGGGGATTTCTTCTTCGGGAGCCAGATCTGGATTCAGAGCGAAGATGCTCTCCAAGTCGATCTGAGGCACAAACGAGGCAGAGACGATGTTGTTATTACAACCTCTGTTCATTCATGTTGATCAGGGGGTCAAACTCTGTTTCAACCTGGGCCACCCCATCACCATGGTTACCATTAAAGGGTCACGTCATCACCATGGTTACCGTTAAAGGGCCACCTCATTACAATGGTTAATTTTAAAGGGCCACATCATCACCATGGTTACTGTTAAAGGGCAACATCATCACCACGGTTACCAACTAAAGGACCATCTAGTTTTTATTTTTTCAACCAGCTATGTTTTCAGATTTCCCACTAGATCCTGGACTCTGTCACAAAATAATAATGACATAAATAAATGAAAATTAATGTTCTGAAATCTCAAATTTGTAGCTTTTGTACTCAAAACACAAAATTCTCATTTTGTAAAAAAGCTACATTTTTTGTAAAATGGTGATTTTTTTAATGTCACATCTTTTTTTTCTTCGTGAATTTTTGTCATAAAATCGCAGATTTAACCAGATCAGGACGCCCGAGCACATGGCAACACCTAACAGCGGCAAGAAAAAACTCCCTCTTGGGAAGAAACCTGGACCAGGATCTGGACCAGTTCTGGGGGGACCCTCCTGCTGATAGCCAGTTGGGTAAAGGAAGACATGAGGAGGGAGACAGGACAGAGAGAGAAGAGGGACAGAAATCTCCAAATATCTGGTATAAATCTATAAATCTGTGGTGGTCGGAGGGCTGGACTGCAGGTGGAAAACACCAGCATGTGGACCACACCATCAGGTGGACCACATCAGCATGTGGACCACACCAGCAGGTGGACCACACCAGCATGTGGACCACACCAGCAGGTGGACCACATCAGCATGTGGACCACACCAGCAGGTGGACCACACCAGCAGGTGGACCACAGGCGACGGGAGCGTGACATCACCACATCACATGGACAGTTTGTCACAGGTGCGTCAGAAGGTGTTTCTGTAGTGATTTTCAGTAAACAGCACCAGCATCACAGCAAGTTTTCATTTTCTTTCTGTCGTTTGTTTCGTTTGAAATTGTTGCTTTTCATTTTCTCTCATTCAGTTTTTCATGAGATATTCCACTTTACATAATAATCAGTCATGGTGAGGCAGGACTGTAAGTACAGGGTCATGGTTTACACCTAAGCAATAAGAAAAACAATAAAAACACACACTCTTTCCTTTTTTCTGACTGGATGATGTTTGAAGTGATGCGGGTTTGTGAACTGATTGATTCTATTGGTTGTGCAGTTTTCATGGAGGTGTTGGTCACCCAAATCTATCCAGCCGTTCCTGAAATGTGGCCTTGCTCAGCTCCTGAACCACATACTGAGGAGGCTAACGACCCCAAGGCAGGAGTTCAGGCTTTTTGTTTGATTTCAGCGCATGAACCCAGAAATGGACCTTCTGGTAATGTTACTTCCTCCTCTGTTGGTGTTGATGGTTGTGTCGGGCCTCACCATCGCTGCTTCCTCACACTTTAATCATGAATGTTATTAGCTGCGTAACATCGTGCAAACCGACCACTGCAAAGCTGCTCGTCTTCCTGTCAGATCCGTTGGATCCGGCATCGGCGGCGACGTCAGCCTGCAGAGCTGTGAGCCAAATTCAACACGACACGCCGCATCGCTGGAGAGCAGAGGCCTTTTACTAAATTAAAGACAGAAACTCTTCTCTGGGAAAAAATGGGTCACAGATAAGGTTTTAACGCCGGCATGTTTCCACGTTCCAGCTCCTTCAGCTCTTTATTCTGCATTAGAGAACTCAGCATAAGATTTCCTTCATGGTGTTTGTAAACATTCCATCTTCTCGCCATCCGACCTTCCGACCACCACATACTTATATATTTTATACCAGATATTTGGATATTTTTGTCCCTCTCCTCTCTGTCCTGGTCTTTGGGGTGAAATCTGCCCCTGAGAAGGAGGAAAGAAGCTCCAAACCTTCAAGAGCTTGAAACGCAGAAGAAGAGCAGGAGGAGATACCAGCTGAACCAGCTGACCTGTGAGACTCACTGGGACATTTCCAGTTTCCTGATGAGGTTGCAGGTCACGCAGGAGACGTAGAGCGGCTGCTTTAAGGTGGAATCACTGAGGTGGAGAGCAGCCGCTTTAAGGTGGAATAACTGAGGTGGAGAGCAGCTGCTTTAAGGTGGAATAACTGAGG
>JBAMYA010000004.1:1155319-1171813 GCA_037176975.1 Arrhamphus sclerolepis
GACTGGGCAGACTGGTTGGAGATGACTGGAAGGCAACAGGCACTCAGATAACCACTGGTTCCAACCAAGAAATGCAGTCCACCATCTCTTAAGAAGATGGACTACAGCAGCAGAAGACCACAGCAGGTTCCACTCCTGCCAACTAAGAACAGGAAACTGAGACCACAATACACACAGAACCACCAGAACTGGACCATGGAAGACTGGAAAAACTTTTCTTGGCGGTCGAGTCTGGATTTCAGCTGAGACATCCAGATGGTAGGATCAGAATTTGGAGGAAACGCCATGAAAGCATGGATCCATCCTGCCTTGGATCAACAGTTCAGCCTGCTGGTGGTGTACTGGTGTGGGGGGTGTTTTCTTGGCCACTTTGGGCCCCTTGGTACCACCTGAGCCTGGTTTCTATGCGACCATGAACATTACGGGATAAATAACCAATAAACAGACTGAGGTAAATAAAATGGTTGCGGGTTGTTCATTTACCTCAGTCTGCCACAGACAGACCTGCAGTCTGTTTCAGAAAGCGAGGTTCCTGAACCGCGAGAGAGAGGGTTCAGTTGAGCTGGTTTCAGAAACTGAGTTCTGCAGTGACTCTGAACTAAACCTGGTCTCTGTTACCATGGCAACTGACTCTGAACTAAACCTGGTAGCAGTTTTACTTCAACATACCAGAGTTTCTTTCTGTCTCCTCCATAAAGCTGAAATGGGTTTAATTTAATGAGAAAACTGATCATATAATGATCATTTTGGAGACATCTGAACGATGACATGTTGCGTTTGCTTCAGTGACGTATTTTGAAGATCTGAATAGACAGTTTAATAGTTTAATGCGGTAAAACCATAACTCGAACTCGTGACACCCTGATTATGTTTTTTAAGGGCATTTTGTCTTTTTTGTTACATGTTACAAAAAATGAACAACTGCAATCTTATCCTTCTGCAGTGAAAGTGAGTAGTCAGCTGACCAATCACAGACGTGCTCTATCTGTAGGGTCGTTTTTTCACTTACAAAATTAGGAGTTATCCATCACCCATCGGAGAGGGTTAGCAACATCGGAGGGCGCTGCGTACCGATGGAGTCGGAGAACTGGGAACTAGACTTTAAGGACAGGATCTGAAGTTCCTTTGTGCTGCTTTTAGCTTTTACCCCCCACTATACCAAACTATACATGCAGCACAGCACATACTGCACACTAGTCTGACAGTCAACGCTGGTATTGTTACCGTCTCTGGTAAGAACAACGTTATCAGGGTTTTTTCTTTTTCTTTTTGCGTATAGCATACTACATTTTCCCTGATTTAGTACATACTGGACGTATAGCAGCAACCACGAACCAAAAACAAAGTACTTGGACATATTTTTACCTGATAAATAGTTTGAATTTATATGCAAATAGAAACATAGCACATAAAATTAAAGAGGCTAAAAAGAGAACAATTACTTTTTTTTTGGTTTAAAAACGGTCTAATGAGTAATGAATCACGCAGATTAATTTTCTCGTGATTGATTAGTCGACTGGTCGTTACGGCGTTAGCGTGAGATTAACGAGAAAACACTCGGAGGCAGAAGAGAAGAGGGAGACCGTGAATATGTTCAGGGATAAATAAAGCATGACGGATGACAAAATTAAATGGGGGGGGGTGAGAAAAAGAAAGGAGAAGTGATTGCAGGCAGGGGGCCGAGGACGAGGGGGAAGGGAAGACTTTATCCTCCGTTTCTTTGTCAAGGCTGCAGGAAGGACGACTGGAGGAAAACCAGCGGAGCGTCGTCGGACGTGAGTGATGAAATGCAGAGAAAGAACCTTCAGCAGCAACTCGAGGCGGGAGACGAATATACAGGAAGTTGAATATCCGAGGTAGATTTAATCACAAGGACACTTCTGCGTTTACAGGTTTCAAAATCACAAGTTCCAGATATTAGTCTGAGCCGCAGAGTAAATGTAAAGGGATTTATAAAACCGGATTATCCCGAACTCGGCCGCTGGTTTAACATAAATACCCAAACCAACCATATGAGGATGATTTTACTATTTTTTTTTAACGAGAAAAGTGATTTGTGAAACTTGTGATTTTACACCAAGTTTGCCATTTTATAAAATAGAGTTTTATGACATTTGAGATTTTATTCTTAATGACAAAGTCCAGGAACGAGCAGGAAATCTGACAACACAGCTGGCTGAGAAAGGGAAGAATAACTGGCCCTTTAACGGTAACCATGGTGACGATGTGGCCCCAGAATATTGTTTTGACACCTCTGTCGGGCCAACTGTTAGCCTCCCTAAGAAAGCCCCAGGAAGGGGGCGGAGCTTGGTCAGGTGGCTGCTGTGAACAGAGGTCTAAAGATCTGGATGTTTAATCGAGATCTTCTGACTTCGTGTTATCAGCGCTTAGATAGGAAGGTTCTCTCAGAGCGATTTATCAGATATTCATCTGCGCTCCTGCTGCTCCACAACATCCTGGATCCTCTTCTTTGCTCTTCAAAGGTCCGCAGTGAAGCACAAAGGTGAATTCCAGTCACTTCTATACTTTGGACTCGCTTTTATCAACCATTTTCAGCGATCTTATCTGTCTTCCTACATTTTTTTATGGTTTCATAGCCAATATGGCTTTTAGTGTAATAATGCAATAATTCAGTTTTTGTCATGCAGTGTTCATCCGTACCGAGCTCGTCCCACAGCTGCCGATACTTGTCAGTCATCGTAGTTCCCTGCTGCCTCCACAGCGCCAGTCTGGGGTCGCCCATGAACTGCTCTGTGATCAGCGTTAGCATGCGAGCGCCGTTGGAGTCCCTCATCTTCAACATCTCCCTCACCTGCAGAGACGGGAGGAGAAGGTGCATTAACTAAACGCGACCTGGATTTGACCCGAAGAGGTTCGGCTCAGGAGGTTTTATGTTTTTTTTAGGTCGGACTGCAGTGCGGATGTTCAGTAAAATGAGAGGTCAGGAAAAGCAAAGAAAAACCTGTGGAGTGTCCCAACCAGCTTCACTGAAGCTTCAGTCATGTCTGGAGAAACAAACACGGTTCAGGTGTCGGTACCTTGCTGAACAGTAAGTTGAGCTGCTTCCCTGAACCATGGTACCCGCCCTGGGAGAGGAAGAGCTTGACCTGTTCCTGGACCTGCTCCTCGTCCAGATGCCAACAGTTCTCATCATCCACACTCGCCCCCGCCGTTGGGTCTGGAGCTCCTGAAGCAAAAAATAAATAAATCAGTTTGAAACGTGCTTCAACGGTTGGATGTTCCCAAGTTAAAATAACAACAGGTAGATAACAGCTATATAATCAAAGTAGTGGAATAAAAAACAGCATTTGCCTTTAAAATGTGGTGAAAGGTCCATTTATACCATATAGATATTCTCTTATAGAGCAGCACATGAATATGCTCACATCAGCAAACCCAGCGGTCCACCTTTTGCATTAATGCATTAATATAGTGCTGGTCAAGCTTAAACACTAATCAATAGCATAATCCTGCAAGAATGAGCCGACACAAGCAACATTTGTAAGTTTGCATGCATCTCCAGGGAGGATTAAATCCATAAGATTCAAGCAAAAATGGCTTCTGAAGAAGTTAATGAAGAATGAAGCATCTAAGATTATTTTAGCAGCTGCAGAAAATGTGATCAAAGTGAAAGAAAACTGGATGTCAGCAAAGTGAAATGAAGGATAGCACTTTTTTAAGCATAAGAAGAGCACAATAAAAGAAGTAAGTATCAGAAAGCAACATTCTTCAAAACACTTAATACCAGTTACACCAGTTCAGTTAAAGATTAGAAACACAGCACAGAAGTTTAAACTCCCCAAATGTATTCCAGGCGATTATCGGGGTGTTTTCATCACTATGCGACCACTGAGCTGATGACATCACATGCGGTGCTGGGGGGTGAGGCAGCAGACAACAAACGAGTGTCGGCGGTGCAGAGCCGCTCCTTCACAGTGAAATGTTGCTCGCCTGTGAAACAGTCCCTCCTTCACTCTCACCGCTCTGTCTGCAGACCGTCTGCTCGCGTTGTTTACAGAGGCCTGAAGGAGTCTGGAAAATGTTTCTGCTGCAATTTCTGGGTGAAACCAATAATCCAAGTTCTGCATTTCCTACAGCATTTCATTCTCATCCGGTTTATTTATCGCTGATGCTATAATCCCCTGACAAACGTGGAACGAAACGGTCCAGACATCATCCTCCCATCTCAAATGACCTCTTCCCCCTGCATTACATGGGCTCTGAAAAGCTCAAGTCAGCTCCTGTTGCCATGGTTACCCATCATAACAGATGCTGAAACGCACCATGTTTGCAGCAGAAAATCTTTAAGAGGGACATGATATGTAATCCAGCCGAGCATTAAATGGTCTAAAAAAGTCCCTCCTTCACTCTCACCGCTCCGTCTGCTTGCGCTGTCGACAGAGACCTGAAGGAGTCTGGAAAATGTTCCTGCAGCAATTTCTTGGTGACACCAGCATTTTAATCTCATACAGGAAGAGTCCCAAACTTTTATGGTCTCTCACACTAAAACTGGAAATAGAAAATCACTTGAAGAGATGTGATTAATTCCACTGATTATCAAATAAAGACATCCTCAAGTTTTGGCGACAGCATCATTCTCAATTCATGGCTGCAGATGTTGCATGATGCAGTCTGCATTTGCTGCATCTAAACCTTTTAATGTGTGTAAACAGGAAAAACAAACAAAAAATACCAAAACAAATCTGAATCTAATTCTGTGTATGGAAGGATTTGAGATGTTGAGCTCATTTACAGGAAGATTTGATAAGTTTTAAGTGGATGTAAATGGAGTTGTGCTTCTCCATGAGCCATTAGCTCCACCCACCAGCAAGCCTCCAGGTATTCAGCCAATCAGAAAAGACTTGAGCCAAACCTCGAGCTTCTGCTTGTGATTCCAGCTTTGTCATATCAAAATAAGTTTTGAAGTAATCTGGTACTCTGGGAAGTACCAGAGATTAAAGGGAGGAGTTAAAAGTTTTAGTGTATTCAGTCAATCACGTATATATATATATATATATATATAATGTATGTAAAAGAAAACAAGCCTCTGGCTGTGGCTCCACTCACCGTGGACCTGGTTGATCTCCGAGTTCTGCGACAGGATTTCGTCCGCCAGCTTCTGCGCCGTCGGCAGCACCTCGGTGTGGTGCACGGTGATCAGGTACTGGACGAACTTCTGCAGCTGGTCTCTGTTCATCTGGAACAGCGTCTCCGAGATGGGCAGGCGGAGTTTGACCTGCTCGGGCTTCCGTACTCGATAAAGCGAGAGCGCCACCACGTGGGCGCAGTAGAAAATGTCCTTGTTGCCGCAGCTGCATGTCACCGATGTGATTTTGCACCGGTCGAAGCTGACGCTCACGTTGCACACCAGCTCCGGCTCGGAGGACGTGGCGAGATCCCGAACCGTCCCACTGAGGTGGAAGCCTGTACAAAAATAAGACAAAGAAACTGAGCCGTCAGAAGAGAACCAAGAGCCTTAATGAACATGCTCCAGTCATAACGTCAAGCATTCAGCCGAGACACTTTCTCACGATATGCTGCCCCCATGTGGTCTGGAGTCATATTACATAGTGTGGCTTTAAATGAATATCTTTAGACTTGACAAAATGTAAAAAGACTTGCGTCTTCACTTGGATTCAAGCCTGTTGACTTGTAAACACTTATTTTACCCAAAAACCAAAGATTTATACGTCATTTAAAAATTATGCACAAATCACTTAATTTCAGCAGCCAATCAAAATATACCAGAAGGTGATTTCATTCCTTCAAAGAGAAACAGCACTTTGCAAATATGTTCCTAAGATTTACTTTATTTGGGCACAAAAACTACAAAGTAGATAAAAAAAAAAAATTAAAAAATTAAAAAAAAGAATTATCCAACTCAGGAACCACAGACAAAGGCGAACAACTTCCAACTTTATTTAACATTTGAACTTTCACAAAGAACGGTAGGTGGCGTTCTCATGCTGGCTGTCAACATTTAACATATTTCTGCATTGTTAAAAGGAAACAATGACTTGGGACTTGACTCGAGACTTGCCTGTCTGCATTTGTGACTTGAATGGGACTTGTGTGTTTTGACTTGAGACTCAAGACTAGACCATCTTCAATCATGACTTGCTTGCACCGAACCAAGACTTAATTCAAAACTTGTTTGAACTGACTGGAGACTTAAGGACGAGGACTTGAGACCTGAAAGCAGTGACTTGTTCCCAGCTGTGGCAGTAAGTGAAGTTCTGATCCAGATGTTCAAATGAACAGCAGCTGATTCGGATTCTGAACTGTGAAGCTGCAGACCTGCGGACTCGGCTGCAGACCTGTGGACTCGGCTGCAGACCTGCGGGCTCGGCTGCAGACCTGCGGGCTCGGGCCGCCGCTCACAACCACATCCAACGCGTGACCAATCTTCACGCCTGGGTCCATTTCCTCGCCACGCTGCACTCGCTCGTCATTTCAGCATCGACCCAGCTCACCCAGTCTGCTGCTGGTCGGGAGAAACGGCGACACAGAGACCTGAACTCTTTCATTTCCTTTTTCATTTCCCTTCCACAACACCTCCGCTCCTCACCTTCTCCCTCTGGATCGTTTCACGGCGGGAACAGAGTCCTGCTATTGTGCAGTGAGCCCACGGCCGCCTGGAAAGCACAGATCTTGTATGTGGAGATCTTTATGTGGACGTGGGCTCCAACGCGCCTCTTAAAGCTCGTGTATTTGGGTTTCTGACGGGTAAATAAACCTTGACGCAAGTGATCGGTAATTTGAAAAGAGGACCGAGCTTTCGTTTCAAACACCCAGCAGCCACTGGTGGGCGTGAGGTTTAAATATTGTGTCAAGTTTAGAGGGACAGCAGATGGCTGTCGGTACAACAAGAACTTCATAAACAAAGTTCTTCGAGGAGGTCAGCGGGGGGACAGCAGATGGTTTCGGAGGCTCGGTCAGAGCTGAACTGGTTGGAGAACCGACCCTCAATCACAGGAGCACCATGTTTTTTCTCTGCGTCGCGAACACTTCCACTGGCCAAACGCGACGCCGATGAAGCTGCCGATGCCAGGCGGCGACAGATGACAGGCGGCAGCGTTGGACGTCTGAGCCAAAGAAAAGACGAAGGACGAAGATCTGTCCGTGGGGGAGGTTTAAACGAGACGAGCGCTCTTAAACTAGTCTGTGAACACAGGCTGACTAAGAAAGAGAGTTAGGAGGGGCTTTCTTCTGCCGTCATGTGCATCTGTGAACTCGGTGTGTAAAAACTTGTTTTGTGGTGGTTCTGCCAGAACAGAACTTTTTTTTCTCCTCACTGCGTCGTTATTTATCCTACAATTTAATTCATTAAAATGAATCTCAAGAACAAATATTTCTTCAACCTAAGCACCTCCTCATTGCTTTCAGAAGATTTAAGAGGGCAGCCAGTGTGCAGACCTCTATGTGAAAGTTTGCTGGTCATGGCCAATGCAATGCCAATAGGGAAAGACAGCAGCATTAGTCTTTGAACAGGGAGACTGAAGTCAATCATGGGTTCTTGCGGTTTGACATTTCAGAAGCAGATTGATTGTACATTTCAAACCCTTCAGTCATCTCTGAGCACGTTAAATGTTTTTGTCCACAATGGCAGTTAGAATGAACCAGTACAGTTGGGAAGGAAAACCAGGACAAAGCCTAATTTGTCAAAAAAAAAAAAAGTGGAAGCACGACTGACGTTCAACAAACCTGCATCTGATCTGATGAAAGTGGAGCCCAGAACCACATTCAGATAAAAAACAGACAGTTTCAGCAGAAACACCTCACACACTGTGAAGCACGGCGGAGGAAGGGTGATGATTTGTAGCCACAGGATGTGGGCACCTCGCAGTCATAGACCACAAACTCCAGTTAAACACAGCAGCAGATCTGCACCAGAACGGCTGAGCAACGTTAAGGGCAGAGCAAAAGTCCTCCACAACCAAGCTGTTATGTCATTGGTGCACTTGGTAACATGTTCAGTTGTTTTACACAGGAAAACACTGGATGAAAACAGGGAGGTGACTTTAAACCGTCTGCCTTTCTTCAGCTTTGGCACTAACAAAGTCAATGCTGCAGCTTTTGTTGCTCCACAGCAACATGAACCTTCATCTGAAAACAGCAAAGGGTGGTCAAACCCAGTCCACTCACCTTTTACAATCACAAAGTCTTAAAATCTTATCAAGTATGCCTACAAAGCTGAGTTAGCATGCGCAACATCAGATGACTTCATGATAGATGTGAGATCCAGCATTTATGTGTCGCGGTGTGTTTTTCCAGGATTCAGCTGCAATGAAGGAGGTTTTGTGTGAATTCTGGTCGGTTCAGCACAGCTTCTGGACTGAAATCCATCAGCTGGATCCGGATCAATATTCAAGATTTAATTTTTTTTAAAAAGGAAAAGAAAAAAACCCTGTTGTGCCACTACATCAACAAAACAGAACCACCAATAACAGCTCAGAAGATTTTTACTGTGCATTAAAACATCATTTGAAATAAAAAACAAGGTCATGTGTACTTCAAAAGGTGTGGAAATTAAATGTAGGCGGTTTTGAAATATAGGGCAGGTGACGTAGTTTAAATACCACAGAAATGCATGAATCACTCTGAGAAAGATTTAAAAAAAGACAGATGAAAACAAACAGAGGCTGCTAGATCAGAAGGACACCGTGGGACACCTCCAGCCTGTTATCAGCATCAGTGTTTGTAGTTTTATCTGGAACTCATGTGGGGCCAAAAGTTTTCCAGCTGTAACTGTTAAACATCTCCATTTATGGGCGCAGCAGTACAACCTTTGCAGACATGAAGAAAAGAAAAGAACAAAGACAAAAAAAGATCAGACGATGAAGATTAAAAATCTTGACTGAACACAGAATGAAAAGATTTTCTTTGTTCGTTTGTGTAAAGACCTAAAAATGATCTGATCATAGTGGGTATTAGAAAGACAAAACCCCCCTCAGATGAACGTTACTTAAAAAAAAACATCTTCATTCCAAAAATGTAAACGTCAGTAATGAATTTCAGCCTCCTTCCACCGGGGTGCCTCAGGGCTCCGTGCTTGGACCCCTTCTTTTAGCGTAACCTCTCTGGGCCACGTTATCCAATCACACGGCTTCTCATATCGCTGCTGTACGACCTCTTGCTCCCTCCAGATGACCTCTAACCCTGGATGAAGAACAGCACCTTCAGCTGAGCCTCTTTTCCCGCCATTCAGTCAACCACAATATTAAAGCAAACGAAGAACCCGGGTGTCCTGGGTGACCAGCTAGCCCTCTCCGACCACGGCTGGCCGCTGCCTCTATGATCTCTTGTAAGCGAACTGACCAATAGGGGCATAAACATCAGTGCAGCATGGTTGCCTAGCAACAAGAGCGCCAGATTCTAACAGAGAAATGGGAAGAAACATGTGCAACTTAAGAAGAGAAGAAAGACACTTCTTTTTCTTGATTTTATTTGTTTTCTTTTCAAAGCACACCAAAACCACTACGACAATGCTAACTTTAGAGCCATCGGTGCGTTAGCACGTTAGCGGCAACCTGCTAGTGACTTACAATGTGACTTATATTAATCTTATAAAACTGCATTAGCTCATTGCTGATTTTCATCATCGGGGGCTGATGATTAGCAGCACCTGGTTTAACTGACCCTCATGAATCATTTAAAGGTAGCAGAGGGGTACTTAGTCGTTTTTTTTTATTCTTTTTGTTGAATAATGCTGCTGTTAGTCTGAGCTTGTGTTTACCCACTAAGATCAAAATATTTTCATGTACCTTTTGCACAACTGCTTGTAGTTTACTTATATATATATATATATACACACATATTGTGTCGGTCTGATGAACTGGAACGTTTCCACTTTGCTGTCGCGTGTGTGACACCCGACACATAGCTGACGCATATCGCCCGCCGGGTGGAAGAACGTTGAGCGGAGTAGGTGTTTGTTTGCAGATGTGGTGCAGCTGTGCGGCACAGTAGTAAGTGAAGGCAGAAAAGGCTCCATTCAGAGCGAAACTTGTACAGAAATAAAGAGAGCACCATTTCTTTTTTTCCCTTTTCTGCCAAAGAAGACACACAGCTCATACACATCCGGTCCTCCTCGCACACACACGCACACACACGCACACGGTTGCTCTCGGTTACGCCACCCCGCCCCACCCAGGGGCGCGTGGCCCACAGCTGAACCTCTGACGTAACAGAAAGAGAGACGGTGACTCCAGAGCGAGGAGGAAGGAGGCCGATGTGCTGCTGGGAAAAAAAAAGAAAAAAGTGGTATGCCCCGAACTGAGCGTGCACTTGCAGGCGCGTTAAGCTTGGCGGCGAGCCAGAGCCCTGAGGTCAGCATTCTGTAATGTACTTCCTCGCTTTCACCGTCTGCTCTTCGCCGCTTGCATAATACAGCTGTGAGCACGCGTAGCAACCAAACTTAACTCCTTCGCCCTGAGCAGCCTCAAACCAACCTTCATGTCCATGTGGGAACTCCAAAATCTTATTTGCACCAAACGTTGGCCTGAAGGAAGTTGACAAACTGGTCGTCTTTAATTCCGTGGTGTGGATGGAATTTCTGTTTTTCATGACTCTGAGATGTTGAAAAAGGTCTTAAACTGCCACATAAACAGTTTTCAGGCTGAACAGCTGTGATTTTTAAGGAGGCGCAGAATTGATTAAGCAATAACTAAGTTTTAAAGAGATTATTCATTTTTTGCTGCATCTGAGGATCGGTCCTCTAAACCCAGCTCGTACATCTGCTGTCCTGGGAATTAACGCATCACCTCAGATGTACTTCACAGTTCCAACTGTTTCGAAAAACAACAGTTTAAATCGCGCCTGTTCAGCCCAGGTCGGGTATAGGTGAGATCTTTGCAGGTTAAATGTGCATTGTGAGTGTTATTGTCGTGGCCACAGTGGGCGGAGCTAATCTGTAATCCATGGAGATGTGGCGCTGCCTGCCCCCGCCCCCCCAGGGCTGCTGGGAGGAGCCATAAAAACCAATAAAAAAGTGACTGTGACCTACACGTCTGATTTCACATGGGTTTGCTCTGAGGGAGGTTTATCTGAAAAAGCCCACTGATCCCCGTGACTATCACATATTCATGACCATCTGTCACCATGGTAACACATATCTTGGAAAGGAGCAGTACCGGGTCCTCTGGATGATATCACATCGGTGATGAGTTGTAATTTCACAGCTGTTCCATGTGATTTTTTTTCTTCTGCATCAAGTGCAACCAAGGAGGAAAAAATGTTGCAGTTCCTCTACTGACCACTAGGTGCTGACTCCTGAAGCGGGTCAATCAACCTCCACTCTAAAGACATTTCTTTTCTACCTCTTGTGAAGAGAAAAGAGGAATAAAGGCACAAATATACCTCCAAAGCACGACTATCGATCAATATCGGATTAAATGACACGCATTCTGTTATTAGTTTGTTTTTTGTTACTTTCATTGTTCTCGTCTTTCATGTGATCAATGAATTTTATTCCTAAAACACTTTTCACAGATGAAGACCAAAGAGCTTTAGAATAAAATGCAGAATAAGCTAAAATAAACAATTTAAAACAAACAAGGCTTAAAATGCACATAAAAGAAAAATGAAATAACATAATAAAATCAGATTAAAATGACAATTATCCAGTCAACTAAAAGCTTGTTTAAATGAAATATAATACTGAGGCCAAAAATCTGTGTGATTAATGGTTTGGTTGATTGATTCAACAGAAGTCTTTCACAGAAACTGGATTATTTGGGGGTTCCGGTATTTCAGGTACTTTAAGTCCGACAGCGACGCTCATATAAATGATGATCTTTCTTTTTATTCTCTTTGAAAATATTCTTCAGTCGTATCTCCTGATTTTGTCTTTTCAAACTGCTCTCAGCTGCTACGTTGTGAACGTGAACTATGAAGAACCGCGTGGTCTCAAGTGTCCTCGGATGACCTGGAGGAGGTGACGTACTTCCGATCCACCGCTAAACGCCGAACCTGAGCAATCCTGAGCATCAGAGGTAAAAACGCAGATTAGTTGGTGTAATAATGGCGAGAGTGGCCTTTCTGACTGGAACAGTGGGCCAAGTGCTAATCCGCCTGCTGGGAATGCTCCTGAAGCTCCCATCTGGCCACTTCCTCAGACCCAGTGCCCTGCTTTTTGAAAGAGAACTCTAGAAATAGCAAACTACGCTGAAATACTACACGACTGGAGCAGCTCTTCACGACTCAGCGGACAGAAATTCCTCAGACCCCTCAGAAAAAAAACAAGAGCCAGCGCTCAGGAGAAACTGCAGACGGCCTCGGAACTCGGACCAGAAACCGCCTGAAGTCCTTTAATGAGAAACTTGTTTCCAGCCGCCGCCGTCCTGCCAGGTCTGAGACCTGGGATCGTTTCCAGAGTGAAAAGAGCCGCTGGACTGAGGGAAGGACTGACGAGACAGAGACCGGCCGGAAAAGAAGCTCTCAGATGGCCGAGACGCGTATCCATGACAACCGACCATCACAGCCGTCTGATACGACTTTCGTGTAACGTTATAGACGGTTTACAAAAACATCCGGCGCTTCAAAACAGACCGTATTTATTCAGTTTAGTTCTTCCAGCTGAAAATACCTCAAATATCTGAACTGGAAATAAATGGTTCCCAGTTATTTCTGACTTTTTAATTTTGAGCCTTTTAAAATGTTTTGCACTTGTAAAGCGCTTTACAACTGTATTTCTACAGCGTCTATCAGCATTTCCCCGCTGTACCCAGGAGGGGGCTCGAACCACCAACCTTCAGGTTCAAGGCCGAACCCCCGTACATGCAGTTCACGGTCCACCAAACTATACGTATGAATTTATGTTAATATATTGAGTCGTAGAAGCTGTTGCTGCTTTTAGAAATTATTCAAGATGATCACGAATTTATTCAATTTCTCGCCAACAGAGTGAACAATTCATCAGGCCAAGAAACCATCCAGAACTCTAGAGGGTCCGATGGTTTCTTGGGGGTATGATGCGAAGCGTTTCCGGTGATTATTTTCAGCACTTCCTCCCCTGCTGCTCAGCTCAACCTCGCGCACGTGCATGTTGTGCTTATTTATTTATTCTTATGGTGGATGCAGTTTAGTCGCTGCAGTCTGACATTTAACTAATGCAGACAACAACAACAACATCAACAACAATCTCCAGAGTTTCCATTTGGCTCCGTGATAAAACCGGTTCCTCCGTGGAGGATCAGGCACCAACAAAGCTGCTGTCTCACCAGCGTTTCACGTCGGCGCGTCTCGGCTTAGGCGAAAAATAACCGTCATCGGAGGTTTGACGGCGAGCTTCTGGAGGGATTTCTGCCTCGCTGTGTTTCCCCGTTTAAAAGCATTTGTTTGAGTGCTGCCTCCTCCCGCTGCGCTCAGCCAAAGTCATTTGTTGGGCCTCTGAGGACCATCAGTAAGCCGGCCGGAGCTTCTCCTCCTCCAAATGCATTTGTTCCCCACTCCAGAGACGAGGCGCGTCTCAGCAGGCGTCCTCGTAGGGCCGCGCCGCCGCCGCTAACGAGCTCGGGGACGCCGGGAAGACACGAAATCAAATAAAAGCTTTTAGCGTTTGCTTGACACCGTGATCCGGTTGTAATGTTTTTAAAAACTAGCTTTCCGGGACGACGACGATTGAATTTCGCACGTGAAATGACCCGTTTGACTATTTTGATTGAGAGCCAAGAAAGAAATCATACACAAATGTCTTTTTTTTTTTAGTTTAGTAAAAAGACTGGACGAGTATTTCACCTTTCTGAGGTTCATTTGTTTATAACGTACAGAAAAACGTCGGAACCTCTTTCAGTTTCAACTAAATTATTCGTTAACAGCGAATATTTGCACCAATATTCTAGAGAACGTTGAATCGTTGACCGTACTCAAGTTTAATACCGTTTTCTAATGCAAAGGAAAACGTATGCAAACTAAAACAGGAAAAAAGGATTTATCAGGATTGTGAAAAGGAAGGATTCACGACTGATAAGTCTGAGCCAAAACTGCGTTCAACAACGAGTAAATAATCTCGCGGATTTAACCTGTTTTTAAATAAGACGCACATTAACCACACAAAGAGCCAAGTATAAAAGATTTATATGGGATACATGACGTACACTTGGAATACTTTATCCGTATTGAGGCTTTGCGCTGACCTACACTTCCAGTGTTGAAGGACTGACGAACTCCAGCGTCACTGGTTGTCCAGTTATTATGCTTCGGGACAACTGGTGGACGTCATAGAGGAAAGCGGTGGTTCGGAAACCCAGAAGAGTGAGAGTTCTACGCTCTTACATGAAATATTCTCCAGTACTTGCTGATCTGTTTCTTTCCAAATTGACGGTAATGTTTGTGTTTGACGTTCAGAACGTTGATGTTCCTCAGCATTTTGTTCTGACCTTCGTGCTAAAACAGCAACAGCTGAGTCCACTGGTCCTTCAAAGCGGAATGTTCAGGCCACCACAAAGTCCCAAAGGACTCGGGTATCCCGTCTCAGAAATCCCCTCGTAAATTCACCTCCACTCTCCAGATGTTAATTCACACCAAAGATCAACCAGCCGTTCTTCGGAGTTCAGGCTCATCAGCGGAGTACGTTTTGTTGTAGTTCCCCGACTGACCACTGGGTGCTGGCTTAGTTCTGAGCTGACAAAATTTGCTAACGTTTTGTTTTTAGGGGAAAAAAAAAAGTGATTTTAGTACAAATGTCTGAATTTTATGACAAAAATTCTCTTTTTAAAAAAAAACACAAACAAATAAAACGTGATATTAAAAATATGCCAATATACAATAAAATTAGCTTTTTCTTTGATAAAAAAAATAAAAAGTCAACATTTTCTTAAATTGTGATTATACTTGAAAAATTTGCAATTTTAGCACAAAAGCTTCAATTTCATGATGCAGGTTGTAAAGTTTGTGAAATTTGAGATTCAGTAACAAAAATTAGCCGAGTCCAGGAACTAGCGGGAAATCTGAAAACACAGCTGGCTGAGAAAGTAAAAAGCAGCAGGTCCTTTAACGGTAACCATGGTGACGATGTGGCCCAGGATGAAAGAGCTGGACCAGTCCTGGTTCAGAGGTTAAACATGACTCGTACATAAGAAACAACAGTAAAAGGTCACTGGTTTTACTGGATAAAAAGTCTAGTGTGTCATAACTCCTACACTTTTGTCATGTTTAAACGTGCGGCTGACGACACACATTCTAACTATGCCACAATGTCATATTCATTTCTTTGAAGCCAACAGCTCCAAGATTATTAAAATGTTCCCGATAAAACAAATAAAATAAGAATACTGTCTGGAAGTTTCCGTCAGAGCCTCATGTGTTTGTGTACCTCCAGGCTCTGTCTTGGGCCCCATGACCTTGTCAGTGTTTGCTGCTTTTGGGGGTCTATTTTCACGAAAACATGTTGAAATATGATAGAAAATAACAAAAGTAATCATGTGAAGGCCTAAAAACAAACTATGTGTGGTCTTTGTTCAGATTAGAAGAATGAGGAGCTCAGCAGCGAACCGAGCCATGCGAGTCCATGATAACTGCACCAAAGGCACACAAACGTGGCTGCACTGACCATTTCCATATCTCCAGTCTGCACACCACGTTTGCATACATTTAAACTACAAGCGAGACGCCGTTTGTCATCAGGAGAGCACCAAAGCTTCCCTGATGTTGCATTAAAGCAAACCATGAGTCAGACTCTGAATCATTTTGACCGTAACTGAACAGGATGTTGCGAGGTCAATGCAACCCTGCAAAGTCTCAGCAGATTTACTCACTTCTCATAAAGGACTTGGTGCATCGTTTGGCTAAAAATAATGATTTTTAAACCACGCTACATCTGTGGTTCCCCTCTTCTGACTTCCTCTAAAACAGTAGTTTGTGAGAAACACCGACACCCAAGAGGCTACGTCCAGCTGACTGGGCCGACACCAGAGACGTCCAAACACTTGCAGTTCTGCTGATGACCACCGGAGGGAATCAATCTCCATAGAAATTATAAAGGGAGTTTTTGTCATAAAATTAGCATCTTTCTTAATAAAATCACAAATATTTCAGCTAAGGCCTTGAATCGCACTTTTTTTTTTAAACAAAAACTGACTTTTCGTAAAAGACTATTTTCATCCATGAAAATTCTTATCATAAAAACTACGAAACTGAGACTTCTTTATTATAATCACTTTTTTCTTGTTAAATTTAAAAAAAATGTGTGTATAAATAATACAATTTTGACTTTCCTTCTATATAAACAAATTTTGTTGAAAATTATAAATGCTGAATGTTAAATGTGGTTAAAATGACAACAATCATAAAACCGAAAATGCTGATATCACATTTTAATGCTGATTTTTTTACAAATACTAGCAACTTTTTGTTAAACTGCTAAATCTTGACTTTCTGACATAAAGCAGCTGCTCTCCACCTCAGTTATTCCACCTTAAAACAGCTTCTCTCCACCTCAGTTATTCCACCTTAAATCAGCTGCTCTCCACCTCAGTTATTCCACCTTAAAGCAGC
>JBAMYA010000004.1:1175007-1189929 GCA_037176975.1 Arrhamphus sclerolepis
TGTTTTTGTTCACTGCTGAGAGACACTATGAGCAGATGTAGATGTAGATTTTTTTATGTTTTTGTGCACGCACGCACACACACACACACACACACACACACACACACACACACACACGCACGCACACACACACACACACACACACATATATATATATATATATATATATATATATATATGATATAGATAACAAAATGAGCTGAATGTAAGGTACATATAAATACTATATATATATATGTGCATGCTATTACAGATGTTTCGGAAAAGTAAAACTATATTTATTCCATTTCACTCCCGCATATAAAGTACATAGTTGCCACTATTTACACATAAAACTGGTTTAAACTAGTCTGTGATGGGCTAGAACTGGTTTAAACGAGTCTGATGGGTTAGAACTGGTTTAAACTAGTCTATGATGGGTTAGAACCGGTTTAAACGAGTCTGATGGGTTAGAACCAGTTTAAACTAGTCTGTGATGGGTTACAAGTGGTTTAAACAAGTCTGACATGGGTGTTGACGGTGTTACTATCAAATAAAATAAAATGATTAAATTAACAGTTTTAATTCAGTAACCATAATACAACATCTCAATGAGCCCAGGATTTACTGCTGGTTGCTTTCAATTGTTACTTTATGTCTTTGCTAGTTCTCCAATATAAGAATATTCTTCATGTTTGGATTGTTTGCTGGACCGAATAAACAAAAGGACACTTCTTTTAAAAAAAAAAAAAGATTTTTCTCACATGAAGAAATCTTTAGTTATCGAGGGCAGGAGGAATTCCAGTTTTCCGGTCAACAAGTATTGATGAGCAGCAGCATCGCCGCTCCAGCGACCTCTGACCCAGTGCAGCTGAAGCAGATGGGAGCGAATCAGAGGGGGGATCAGTGGAGGACGCCGGCGCTCAGCGAATAACCTTGACCTGCCGCGAGGTACAAGCAGCTTAGATGTGCCCTGATAACCGACTGACACGGTAGAAAACACATTACAGCACACGTTCTCTCTGCACGTATGGACGCCGTGCATCTCCCAGTGCAGATAAATATAACTCTGTTTACGTCTTCCCCCACCGCCCTCCCCACACTGAAATAAGCATGTTGCGTGCACGTGTAATCACTGTAGGCTATACTTCAACTCAGACCTGTAATTCAGGTCAAACCTACAGTCTATACAGCCGTGCGTGTGTTGGTACTGGAAGCTCCAGGGTCCAGCGGGCCGATGGATTTTCAGATGTTTTTATAAAAAGTCCAGATCGCTTGATTTGTTTCTAGTTCCTAGAATCAGTCGTCATAGAACAGGTCCAAAAGTATCCACATATATAAGATGTAACCATCATAGACAATGGATACGTCTCTTAACAACGTACGTGAAGTAGCCACGGCAACAGCATCGGTAACAGATGGAGGTACGGTGCATGAAAATGGAGCGTGAACTGCGCGTTACTTTCGAGTGGATTGGGTCAAATGTAAACGATAGATGATGCTTTCCTAAAGATAATCAAATATTCAATTTTCTTTGCAGATTCCGATGATCTCAAAAGGTTGGATCAGACGAATTCAACTTTTTCATTTAATGTTTCTGACTGTAATCAGCAACTTGTTATTGGTTAGCATCTTAATACTGAACATGCCGTTTACAGAGACAGACTAAGTTTGTTGTCGTCCTGATGTGGCGTTTGTTCCTCCAGGACTTATTTAGATAAACTACACCCCAAAATAAATAAAATAAAATGACTTGTCAGCTAGATTCGTAGATTCTTTCTCCTCCGTATTTCCCACCACTTCTTCAGTTTTTTTGAAGTCAGGAGGAGTGCTAGTTGGCTGCAACGTCAATCATTTACAAGCGCCAGCTCACGTAAGATGTACCTTTTTTTTTTTTTGGCCTGTTGCCAATTTTGAGACATGTAAAGAAATGGAAGCCCAGCAATAAATGGCTACAGCGCTGAAAAAGCGTGGTTCTCTAGTGGTTGGTGATGTAATTACAGAGCGATGCAAACAATAACATGCTGCGCCAAATACGGCGTAGAACCCCGACATCTGACACGGGGCTTTATTTGGTGCTTTCAACATGGAGTATTTCGTAATATTTGCTGGTGGAAGCAAAAATCTGGTAGCTCTAAGATGTTATAAAGTAAAAACTTTCATGGCTGTTCACATGATGCATCGACGGTCGATATCAGGAACTGATACTGGCTGAAACTGGTCAACACCGATCCCCAGCAGGTCGACTTAACGAAACTGGGGGAAATAAAACTACTTTGTGCTGCTTTAACGGCACGCTTCCCGCCTGAAGCCTGATAACACGACCAAATACTTCTGATAGCGTCCACCACCAGGGGAATAACGTCACCCCCGGGCCTCAAGTTGAAGTGCTGCACTGTCGGAAGAAAGAAAAAAAAAAAAAACACAGCTAACTGCGCTAAACGCTGATTAACAGCTCCAGGGTCCGGCGCAACATGAGCGCCAGCTCGTTTCCTCGAGGTCTGCTGTGAGAAAAAAACTCCCCCCACACGTGGGGAGATTACATCTTTTATTTATCGCTTCTCCACTTTTGTTTTTCCGGTAAAATTCCAAGCTGAAGCCGAGAAAGCCTCGCCGCGTGGGCGTGCGAAGACTGATGCCGCTGCTCGGATTTAGTTTCTCCCTCCGCTACGACGAGGCCTCTTATTGTGGCAGGAAAGCGTGTTGTGTATTCACAAATACACAAAAGCCAAGTGAACCTCCTCCATTTGGAGGAGGAGGAGGAGGAGGAGATGCAAACCTCCAGACTTCATTACAATTCAAATGAAGCATGTGGAGTAATGGGATTACAGCTCTGTGGGAAGGTGTCCTGAGTCTGACACGTTAACGGCCACAAACTGATGTCCGTCTTCATCAGCGTGAGCCGCCGCCGCCTCCCACGAGAGCGTGTAATATACTTCTAACTAGAAAACAATACTGCTGAAATACTGAGGGGGCGCTAGAGCAACGTACCGACATGAAAAAGCGGAATAATTGAGGTGCAGAGCAGCTGGTTCGTGTCAGAAAGTCAGGATTTTACAACCAAATGTTGTTCATTTCTGTCACTCCTGAGTTTTGTCAAATTTACTTTTTAAATAACAGACTCATGTTTTCAAGACAAGTGGAAATTATACAAAAAAAGGAAATGAAAAATATTTTCCAACAAAATGTTGCAGCATTTCTGTCAAGAACTTGACTTCATATTAAAAAGAAATGGTGACTTAAACATAAATATCTGAAATCATATAAAAAGAAAAATTCACTTTTACGATTGTTGTAACTTTACATGAAAATGTTGAAAAAAAAAAAGGCTTGTTAGATAAAATGTCGCAATTTTGTGACATTTGTTATTCAGAATATTCTGAGAATTTTCTTTTACAATTTGTAATTTTACAACAAACGAAAAAATTACGATTTTAGCACAAAAGTCAGTTTTATGATAAAGGTCATGACTATTTATTTATTTTATAATGAAACAAAGATATGATGTTGCCAAATGTGTTGTTTTATCATTTGCAATTGTAGAAGAAAAATTTTTAGCATAAAAGCAACTTTAAGATAAAAGCCACATGAAATTTGGGGACAAAATTCTGTTTTGTTTTGTTTATTAATTTTATGACCGAGTCATAAATGTGGTAGGAAATCTGACAACATATCTGGTTGAGAAAACAACCAGATATGTTTTTTACAACAAAGAATTGCTAATTTATGTCAAAACTTGTGATTTTTTTCTTTAAAAAAATTGACACAAAATAATTTTTTAAAAATAATTTTAGGACAAAAGGTGGAAAGTATAAAAAAACAACCCTGAAACTTCATAACTTCTACTTTTACGTCAAAATATTGTAAAAATTTGATATAAAAAATTTTATTTTAATTTGAAAAGTCTTTAAATTAAACTCTTGTTGGAAAGAAAAAGTCGCCATTTTAAACAATTTTAAAACAAATTTAGCTCTTTTTCCCTTCTTCGTTTTTTTTTTTTTTAATCAACATTTTTTTTTTAATTTGGGACTTGACAAGAAAAAATGATTTTAGGACAAAAGTTTCAACTTTATGATAAAGGTTGAAAAGGCTGATTTTGAGGCTTTATGACAAAAATAAAAAAAATGTCATATTGCAAAATTCAACAAAAAAATTGCAAACATTTTTTTTTTAGTTTGTGAATATACGAACATAAAAGTTGAAAATTTTGTGACATTTGACTTTTTTAATGACAAAAAAAATGAACTTTACTTTTAATTTCAGGAACTAGAGGGAAATCTGAAGAATGAAGAATAACTGTCCCTTTAACCGTAGCCATGGTGATGATGTGACCCTTTAACAGTAACCACGGTGATGATGTTGCCCAGGATGAAATAAGAGTTTGACAGCCCTGGCGTTGCTGAGCAGAGGCTCATAGGTGCCCAGTCCTGTTCCTCACGTGCTCCGTCAGCTAAAAACTAGTCGTGGTATGAAACCCTGAGGGTTTGTTCTCGTTTTCTTGCTTTTTTTTTTTACTTTTAGGAAGGACGCAGCTCTTACTTCAGCACTATAAAACACTTGCACTTCCCCAGATCTAAATATGTGCAACGGCCAGGGTGCATGTGAGTTTTTATCAGCTTCTCCTGGCAGCAGCAGAGTGTGTGCTGATGAATCTTTAATCATCGTCCAACAAGCATATCAACTGAACAAGTCATTCAAATGTGTCACAGACCCAACCCTGCTGCACTTCCCTTATTACTCAATGCTCTTTATGTAATCATCTAAAAACTGTTTTGGTTTTTTTTAAGAAAAGTCGGGTCTGTGTTTTTTTGAGAGTCTCCTGAATAAACTTTAAAAAGCTACAAAGTGATTTTAATGTTTAGTATCGCACACCAGCTGATGAGGGCTTTATTTCTACTGACAAGTTTCACAGTGAGTTAAGGTGGAAAAATGTTGGGAATCCTCTATTGTTAAAGCCACAGCTTGACTTTCTTTCCTTCTTTTTTCAGCCAAACTAAAAAGCTTTGTTTCTTATTCAGAGCCAACAGGATTTAAATGCCCCCAGTCGGCCACATCCTCCATTCACGCCGCTCTCTCTCTCTGTTAATGTCCTTTGTTGTCAAACCTCGTCACTTTATCTGCATTTTCAGAGGCTAAATGTGTGAAATTTCCCAGCCGGTCGTGGCCGGTTCCTTGGCCGCCACTCACCGACTTGCAGCACGTTGTCCACGCAGCCGCTCTCCAGCAGAGCGACGCCGCGTCGGAACGGCAGCCGCGTCTCGTCGCCGCTCTCCCCGCCGGCCGCGACCTCCTCGCCGCCGCCAGCGGCGTTGAACGACGAGTACATGCAGATCTCCCGCTCGCTCCTCGGGAAGGACCAGTACACGATCCGCCGCTGGACGGGCTCCGGGATCCGCTCGAAGCGCTCCTCTACGCGCTGGAACGGCCACTTCTCCGCGACCCTCCTCGCCGCGATGTCCAAGAGCGACTCCGGGCTCTGGGTTCGGCTCGACTCGCCCTGGCCCGGCGGCGACGTCGATGCCGCCCCCGCGGCCCGCTGGCCCGGCCGACACGCCGCACCGAAGCCCGGTCGACAGCAGAGCCGCTTGGCCGGGGGCTGCTGCGCGCGCTCCGCCATGATAGCTCCGCTTTAACGGCGACGGAGGAAGTGAACGCAGCACATGAACGGGACGCGGAGAGTAGAAGCTTACCCTCGGCTCGACTGCTGGCCGTGCACGGCCAAATCATCCTTTTATGGGAACATGGGGGCAGGGCTTCACCGAGCTTGTCAAACCCCTTTGTTGACAAATTAAGCAAAAGGCGGGGTCTGTCCGAGCTGGGGGCCCCCGCAGTAAAACCGGACCAAAAGGCCACCGGAGTCCACTAATCCTTGGTGAACCGAGAGAAAAGGCTTTGGAAGGCGTTAAACTTGTAACAACGCCCGGCGGTGGGATTTTTTACTCTTTACCGTCGAGGCTTTGTCTGGTGGGAAGCCGGAGCAGACGCAGGAAGGCTGGGAGCTGCCGGGGCGGTTATCGGCCTGTCAACACTCTAGCCTCGTGGTCTGCGGGGGAGGGGGCAAGAACGCGGCTCCGCCCCCCTGTGACGTTTACGTTCCGCTGGAATGTGAAGCGTTTAAAGAAAATACAACTCATTATGAGATGTATGGAAGACCATCTTAGACAGCAAAAAATAAAACAATAATAATAATAAAGATCAAGTTTGTTGTGAATGTTAATTGTGAAAAGTATGGAAGACCATCTACAAAAACAAATATGCAAAAACAAAAATCTAGTTTTTTGAATGCTCAGTGTGGGAAGTATGGAAGACCTATATCACAAAAAGTAAAATAATAATAATATTCATAATCATAACAATAAAGATCAAGCTTGTTGTGAACGCTCTTCATGGAAGACCGTCCATGACAAAAAAAATCATATTTATTTTGAATGCTAATCGTGAAAAGTATTGAAGGCTGTTTATGACAAAATAAATAAATAAATACAGTGGTATCTTGAGTTACGAGTTTAATTTTTTCCCTGACAGAGCTGGTATGTCAAATCAACATTCCTTATTGAAAATAATGGAAATGTTATTAATCTGTTAACCCCCCCCACAAAAAAAAATTGTTACATCTTAAATTTATTTATAAATAAACATTGTGTGAGAACACAATAAAACATTATAAACTTAGGCGAAAAAAAGAAACTTCTTCACTTTCATCTGCAGCGCGTTTCCATAAAAACCCAAAAAGGTTTGTTTAATCTGCTTTCAGAATGTTTCAGAAATGAGCAAGGCAAATGTTTTGTGCAGCCGCACGACCAGTTGTAGTTTTTTCTGGGTGTTAATTTTAAATGGACTCTGAAAGTTGCACAAATGTGAGCAAAAACACAGAAGAGATGCTTCCTTGGTGAAGTAACAAAGTGAAACCAACAAGTAAGATGCAGGATGCTGATTGGATTCACTCACCATGACAACTAGTGGTGGTGCACCTGAAACTTCATCACTCAAATTTTTGCTGGCAAGTCAAAACAAAAAATCAACGAAATGATGGCTCGTAACTCAAAAAACTCACATGTCAGGACACTCATAACTGCAGGTACCACTATAATAATGAAAAAAAAGATCAAGTTTATCATTAATGCTCATTATCAGAAGTATGGAAGACTGTTTCTAACAAAAAGAAAGATCAAATTTATTGTGAAAGCTTGTTATGTGAAGTATGGAAGCCTGTTGATACCAAAAAAGAGAATGTCAGAAAGTTTGTGGTGAATGCAAACATTATACTGAAGCTAAATAGTGTATGTAATGTATGACAATAGGAAAAAAAAGTTAGAATTACAAGAATTACATTTGTACTCATTTGTCATATTAACTTAAATTAGATTAAATTGTTTGGATTTAATAAGTCCATCCCCTGTGAAGTTTACAATCTGCAGGGTTGCAAAGCTTTTAAAGTAAATACAGCTCGTTTTGAAAAAGTACGGAAGACCATCTATGACAATAAAAGAACAAAGTTTATTTTGAATTCTTGTTACGAGAGGTATGGAAGCCTGTTTGTACCAAAAAAATAAAGTACTCTCAAGTTTATTGTGATTGTAAAAATTATACCGAAGCAAAAATAAATTATAGTTGATGAAATGTATAATGTATATAAAAATAAAAAAGAGATACAGTTGACTCTTTGTCAAAAAAAAATCAATTTTAAATACAGAATTTATATATATATGTGTGTGTGTGTGTTAGGCAGTCTTTGTATCTAGTTTGTAATGTTAACTTTTATTTAATCTAAATTAAATTAAATTGTTTGGATTTAGTAAGTCCAAATCCTGTGACTTTTATGGTCCGCTGAGATGTAAAGTGTTTAAAGAGAATTCAACTCATTATGTTTGTTTGTTGTCAAACATACACTGAAACAAAGTAGATAAGTATGGATAGGAAATTTACGATATAAGGAGAAAAAAAATAGTTTTAAGAAAAGTAACAGTTAAAGGGACACTGTGTAATTTTACATGTTGTCTATTAACAGAAATGGATGGTTTTATTCAAAAGTATGACCTTATTAGTAATTACTTCCATCAACAAATCAGTGTTCTGGCAGGTCTTGAATTTGCCATTTATATATATATACATTGTGCTGGTGTATTCAATGGTGATTGCCATGTTGCACCGCCATCTTGAAACTATGGTCCACAGCAGGAAACACGCATACAGCTTCACATTTTGCGTTCGCGCTAGCGACACCGATAGTTGGCTACAAACTTTTTCCCAGCTCCAACCGATCCACTGCCCCTACCTTGTGGTCTTCTTCCTCTTGGTCGTGGATTCTTCTAAAATGGATGTCAGACTCTGGAAAGAACATTTTCCAGTCAAAGCTACAAGGTATTCGAAGAAGCATTTGCTGTTTTGTGTTGATAATTATGGCAGACCAGTTGGGACACACCATGCATAAGCCCGGCACCCCTTCTGCCTCCCAGCGCTCTCCCTCCTTTCCTTCCCTCCTTGCCGGCCCCAGTTGGGTTGAAGGTGGACGCCATCTCTGTCGTGGCTGCCAGTGAGCTCACATGTCACCGAGCTGACCGCCTTACGCATGCGCTCTGTCGGTAGCCAGCGGGGAGCCGCCCACTACCGACGTAATGCCACTTACGCACGTAATGCCATTTTCAAAATGCCATTTGAAAATGGCATTTTGAAAATGGCATTTTACTTGAAAATAATTACAAGCAGCAATTATAACAGTACTGTGTAAATATGAAGCATTTGCTGAAAGATACTTTAACACACAGTTCTGATGCCTTCAGCTGGTTCCAGTTAATCTACCAACTGTAGAAACTTCCAGAGCAGTGGTGCTTAAATATTTTGTCATTTATTTTCCAGCTTGTTTCCTAACTATTCCAATTTCATCAGTCGCCCAGGATTCTCTGATCACAATAATTAAGCAAATTTCACCAAAATTCACAAAATATGAGGAGGGTTGCAATTTTTCTAATTTACCGTGATATCTCCGCGGGTTTGGTGACGCAGAGCAAAAACAGTTTATTCTTCATTTTAAGTTACATCTTCTTACTGTTGGAAGAAATTGAACTTGAAAAAAATGGAGATGAGAAGATTAAATTATGGAAATGTTTCCAATATTTTTAGTTACAGCAGTTACAGGATCAGAACATCTGGTCGAATTAAAGCAACATCACGTAAAGATCGTGCTCCTTAGCACCACTCTGGTTGAATGTGAAGTGCAATTGTCCTCAGCGTGGGTCGGGGTTGCCAACTTATGTAGTCCTGATGTGCTCGGCTGTAGCATAAGTGCAACTTGTCTTGCTATACGTTGAAGTAGCGCTCAATAATTTTAGAAACTGTTTTTTCCTAGTTCCGTTGTGTCACTTCTGACAGTTTTGAATGTAAAAGGGGGCCCAACCTGCTACTGGCAAGATGGAGCTGATAAAGTCATAAACTTCCACTTTAAGATGACAACTAAAGCATTTGCTCTCTTCCATGCTGACTTCCTGGAGAGTTATGACCATATAAGGTAATTCCACCCTCTGTGATGTCATAGAGAGCCAATGTTAGAAAAACACTCTTCAGGGGAAAACATTCTCAGTACCCCAGGTTTTAAAATTAGATATAATATGAATAGTACAACGCATTTATTTAACTTTTCTGGGCCTCCTGTCATTTCTAAGATGATAATTATCCATTTTAACACTGTAGATGAGTCAAACACGTGTACTGACGGCTGACTGGCTGGCAGTATGATGCTTGTGGTTGCAGTATTCAAATGATCCTACAGACCTTTTGTTCAAAGGTGTTATAATATAAATATGTCTTCTTTTTTGTCTTACACTACATTGCTTCATTCCTTCGGTTCCCTTGTGTCAGACGGTGTAACATGAACTGGGAGGAAAAACTGAATATCTTCGTTTCATAATCACCAAGGGAGCATTTCAGGCCCGATTTTAAACTGTTTTACCGAGCATAAACACACATCAATTTGTCAGCGTAATGAGTTCGCCTGACGTTTCCTCTTCCAGTGACGGTGCCACCTGCTGCTCCGGCAGGACAGTTTCATCAGCAGCCTCATTGCGGCACACTCGCTCCATGCTGTGTAAATGATTCGAAGCCCCCTGGTTGAAAATCTCGACTATTGTCTCATTTCACCCCACAGACAGCACAGAAGCAGCTCCGTAATGACTGAGTCCATTCACCCAGCATGGTGGACGCAGCGGGGAAGAGGAAGACAAAAACACTCAGCTGCACAGAGTGGAATAAGGCAAAACTGACTTGGTGCTCATTTTTCAGCTGGTTGGATGGATCTCCTGTTTTGATCAACAATCAAGAAATGTGGTTGGCTGAACGACTGGGTGAAAATTTAGTACCTCCTCCTTCAATCCTCCCTGATTCAGCGGCTTGTAGATGCACCTTTAGCAGCAATATCCCAAAGTCTTTATTTCTTGTGTGATTCCTGTGTCTTGAAAAAAAAAGAAGAAAATAAGTTCCATAGAAACTAATTTAAATGTGTGCCCCCTGCTGATCATCAGAAAGAGTGCAGGTTTAAAACATCAATTCATGACTCTTCTTCTCAGCCCTGAAGGCAGTTTCCAGCTTTTATCAGCCATTTATGCTCTTTTTTTATGTTCCAGGTGCGTTACTTCCTGTCTCTAAGTGTTTCCACTTCTTGCGATGTGCCCTCATCTGTTTCTCAAACTGTGTTAACTTCTGTATTAAGCTCGTGTCTTCTCGTCTCTTTAGTCCTCCGCTGGTTAATGGCTGTCCTCATTAACCATCACAGACCTCATTCACACTAGACATCGTGACATCACTCAGTTTTGGATCACCTACTACGTTTCTACGCAGGCTGTACCCGACAGGCTATATGAGATCAGCAGCCATGATTTCAGTCCAAGGTGGTAACGAGTCAGAGATCTGATGTCCAGAGCTGGTTTAGAGGAGCTCATTCATGATTCATCTCCAGCAGACTGACTACTGTGATGCTCTTTTAACTCCAGTCAGACACTTCAGCTCATCCAGAACTCTGCTGCCAGAGTCCTAACAAGAACCAGAAGAACTGAACACATCACTGCGGGTCTGAGGTCCTCCCAGTCCTGACCAGTTACCTACAGAGATCCTTCCACTGGTTACCAGTTATCTACAGAATAGACTTTAAAATGATGCTGTTAGATTAATGACCACTTAATAATCTGGGACCAGAATCCATGACTGATCTTCTAGTAGAATATAAACCAGTAGAGTCAGCTGGTAGAGCCTCCAGTTAGGACCAAACCTGCTGGACATGGATGAATAAACTCCTCTGATATCAGATGTTCTCCAACTCCAGACACATTTAAATTAAACTGACAATTCTGCTGTTTTCCCTTTAAGTCTTTCTTTAGTCTAATTTTACTGCTATTTTTACTGTTCTTTGTTTTTAATCCCTTTTCTGTCCAATTACACATTTAAATAGTTGTTTCTTTTCTTTTAAAATGGATGAATTTCATCTGAACGTCTTTGTAAAGCACTTTGAGTTGCCTTTGTGTATGAAATGTGCCTCTGCAAATAAACGTGCCTTGCATAAGCAGTGGTAGGAAATGTTAGGCTGGTACACTTCCTGTTCCATTCAGCAGCGTTCTAACGTGCACATGTTAGGTACGAAGTCTGCGTCCGCCTCCGCAGACTTCGAATGGGGTGACGCCATACGTTGCTGAAGTAAACTGCGTATTGCATCTTTCAAAAGTTGAGAAATATTAAAAACTTTTGACGCATCAACGCATGCGTTGGCCAATCAGCTAGCAGTGTTGTGCTAGTTCATACTTTTCATGACCTCGCTCAAAGTTCAGCTCATACACGTAAAGCATAAGTAGTTCATGTTCAAAGTTCACCATTTCAGTTCTGAACTGGTTCACAGTTTAGTTCATGAGTAGGGAAGGGATTAATAAGATTAGTACGATAATAATAAGATTTTTACGATTCCAATTCCATTTTTGATTCTGCTTAATGATTCAGTTCTTTATCAGTTCCCTTATCAATTCTCATTTGGAAAAAAATGTACAACAAACAGGTCGATTAGCATCACCAGTATAAAATTTGAATAATAATAAAATAAATATTCTTCTGTAGAAATGAACAAAAAATGAATGTCCAACGTTTTTCTAATAAAAATTAAAATTCTCCTTTTTAACAAGGAAATATGAGCTGAACACTTAAAAATAAAACTACGTCAGCCAGAAACAAAAACAATCAAGTCAAATCCAACAAATCACTGACGTTAGTGTGGAACAGATCAAAAACACGACATCCGTTAATAGTTACTGCCTGCTGTGTGCACAGATGTTTCTGCATGTTGGTGGTATTTCCTCCCTTTGATGAAATATTCACTTTACAAGTATTGCAAGTTGACCCGTTGTCGTCATTTTTAGTGAAGTGTAACCAGACTTTCAAGCGTTTGTACCGCTTGGACGCCATGTTCACTATTGACGACGGGCTGCATTGGACTCACGACGCATGTTGCATTGCTTGCTTAAGCTACACAACATATGTGGTGACATCATTCTCCTTCACTGGAATCTATAAGGGAATCATTTGAAATTTCGGTAAATGATTCCAAGGAATTGAAACACTGGGAACCGGTTCTCAGCAAGAACCAGTTTTCATTTCCCTTCCCTGTGTGGAAAGTATCAAAGATCATTTCAGACCATGGCCGGAGTGACCATGGTCTGAGCCATGTAGACGCACCCTTATGTAGTACCGTTGGTCAGTGGTGTTTGAAAGATGGAAAGTAGAAAGATGAAGGTTGGTGCGGAAAAGCTGTGGAAACAGATGCAGCTAAATGTGCAAAAACTGGCAACGTTTTCACTAAAACGAACTCACGGTTTGTTACGTCAAATGAGGACGATGAGACAGGTTATTGAGGCCAGATGTTAAACTTTTCCTGCAAACCACGATGTAAGTTAGTTAATCATCAAATCAATATATTGTGTAGTGTTGTGGCATATAACGTTATATAATTTAAATAATACTATAATGCGATGCCACATAACTGAGAAACTTTGTCTTGTAGCCTCTCGGAGTCAGAAGCAAGATCCAGCACCAAGATCCAGCACCAAGATCCAGCACCAACATCCAGCACCAACATCCAGCACCAAGTACCAGCACCAAGTACCAGCCATGAGCCCAGAAGTCCAGAATGGGCAGGTAGGAGGACTCACTAGAATGATGAAGACTATGGTGTAGACCTGCTCTATATAGAAGGTGCTCTGAGATGCCAGATGATTCAGCACTAAACATTAATGAAACTGACCTGAACTGATCAGAAGGCTGTAAAAAGAGGATTTCTAGGCCCAAACAATAGAAGTGACCCGTTATTTTTTTTCATCATTTAAAGTCAGATAGTAAATACACAAAGTCCACAACTGAAAGAAAACAGGATGAAAGTAAGATGAAATAAACCTGCATATTTTTCCATTGAAAATATATTAATTGGTTAAGTCAAAATGTGTTTTCCACATCAAATGTGCTAAAAACTTTACAGATGATTATTTTTGTCGTGATACAGGTGCAGGTGAGTCTGGGGAACCTGGATGAAGTGTGAAAGGGAGACCAGAGTCCAGTCAGGACTGGTTCCAGAGACATCAGCTCAGCAGCAGAACCCTGAACCACCAGTTAGGACTGAAACAATGAAGATGAGTCTGATGATGGTTTTCATTACTTTGTTCTAACTCACAGGATGTACATACTTTTTTTTCTTATCACCCTCATCAGAACCCTGACTTGCACTGAACTGGAAATATTTTAGAAAATACACTGAATTACATGAATTTACAGAACAGTGCGCTATTGTAGAAACATGTAAACATGTGAGCTTATAATTAAACTATTTCAATAATAGGTTGTGGTCTAAAGTGGGCTGGTCTGAGGCAGGAAGCTCCGGCCCTGTTTCAGACCCATAAACTTCAATTTATAAGTGTCAATTAAAGTTCATTTATGCAACAGATTTAAGTACAATGATCCTTTTCCTAACTTGTTCACTAGACCTAATATTCTATAATGAAAGTTTAGATTTTTAAAACATGTAGAAAGAGGAAAAGAGGGTTTTCTTTTGAGGGTTTTATTTGCAGTTTCTCAAAAAGTAAAAGTGAAAATTCTAATAAAACGGTTAAAAAAATGTAAGTTAAATGAGCCTAATAGTAACAAAGACCAAACAACTAAAAAAACATGATGTTCTTCAGTGTAGCAGAAGAACATTTCTGCCAGCTCATGGCTGGAGCTATTTCCTTCTGTTTGTTACTTGGGCTGCTTAACAAATGTGTGAGTGTCCTACTACATTTGAACATCAGAAAATAAACCTTTTATGTCTCCGGGATGCTTTTGTCTACCTGTCATTGGCCTGAAAGCTGCAGGTAACGTAGGCGGGGTCATATCAGGCCTTTAGCAGGGAGTCCTGAGCTTCTTTTGGTTGTTGAGGAGTTGGAGATATTTTTGAGGCTGGCTGGATGTTTCAGCGCCACATGTTGCCTCAGATTAGATGACGAGGAGGCAGACGTTCAGACTTTTTTTTAATGTGTGGGTGGGCAGGGCTTAGACATGAAAGTTACGTTTTTAGTGTCAGAATCTTCAGAAGTACATTTGTAGAATTCCTGTAAATAATCATATTGTGTGTTTGTTGCGTTACCTCTGCTTTCACTTTCACTTTCACTTTCCATTCTGATAATCAGAGCGTGATCACCAGGATGGTCAGACGATGGAAGGATTGGGAGGTGAGGAGGAGGGGGCAACATTGTCTGAAAGAGGAGAAGAGAAAAGAGAGCGAGACCAGGGGAGATAGACAACATTGATTCTATTAAATGATTCAGGACAGAGTGAGATCAGACAGACACGGTGAAGATGCTCATTCCCAAGCAGCCTAGGACTATAGCAGCATAACTAGGAGGTGGTCTAAGAGACTCCCCCAGCAGCCTAGGACTATAGCAGCAT
>JBAMYA010000004.1:1192065-1211796 GCA_037176975.1 Arrhamphus sclerolepis
AACATAATACACAATTCACAGTGTATGGCAGACATATAGAAAAATGCAGTATACAAAGGTAACATGAGCAAAAAGAAACAAAAATGAATAAATATATATATTTTTTCATCTTAAAATTCTAAAATAAAAACAAAAAATTGTATTCATATAATTGTATTCATATACATATGAGGGGGAGTGTATCCGATCAAGGTCCCATATATCATCTGTAAGTGTAATCTAGATCCTGTTCCCAAGCCATCCTCACAGACGCCAGCGATGGGCAGTGTAGTTTGGAAACAGTTATAGGCCTACATGTTAGAGATAGTAGCTTTGGATGTGGGGTTAACAGAGAGGAAGATTTTAATAGGATTAACTGGGGGCTTGAAAGGAAGAAGAGGGAATGAGCAATGTACGTAGTCCCTAATTTATGAAAACCTGGAAAAGTGAGTTTTGGGAATACCAAAGGTTTCTGTAAGTCAAGAAAAGCTAGGAAAATGATTGTCAATGTAGAGATGACTAAAGCCTTTTAAATCTTTCTTATGCTAAATGCATAAGAAAAATGAATGGAGGAGATCTGCATTACTCTGAGCTGAGCCATGAAACACAAACATCAGTCAGGAAATGCTGTTTGGCTTGATAAAGTAATACTAAGAGACTGGTTTTGAGGGGAAAACACGGATCTGTGTCAGTTGTGAACCACTGGTCCATAAATAGGTGTTCAAGAGACGTGATGATGTGTTCATGGTCCAGGGGTTCAACCAGCTCTAAACTGGTTTTTGCACCAGCTCAGTTCCAACACCTGGTTCAGATTTAGATGAAAACACCCAACTGTGAAGTCTAAACGTATTTCTGTTTACATGATCAGTTGTACTGTCAGTATTTGGGAATCTTTGTCGTAAAAGAGAAGCCCCTCCCAGAGTTCAGCTGATGGTCTTTACGTCTGAGCTCAGAGAAGCTACAGGGGTTTCTGGACCTGCTTTTGGGATTTGGGTGACTTCTGCTTCCACTACTATCCATTCTACGGTTATTCCCCTTCCTCTCATTGATGCTTCCTTTTTCTTCCTTTTTTTTAACTTCCCGCTACCATGACGATTTAAACTGACATTGACATCATGTTGTAATTCACCAGAGGGAGAAAAGCTAAAAGAGCGGAACAGATTCTGCACTCAGATGACACTTTTATTCTGGTTACAGGCTCTGAATGAAGCAGCATTTTGAGTCTGTAGCCACGTCACTTTGTGAAGCTTTATCAACACATAAGATAGTAGACTAGTTTAAAATGTTCCTCCCACTCCCAAGTCCAAAGAGTCTCAAGAAAAAAAAATCTACTATTCTAAGCAGTTTGTGGAGGAGTTACGGCGGGATCTCCACCACTGACCATCCCTTTAAAAGTCCAAGGTGAATCTGTCAAAGTTTCTTTGAAGTCAGACTGAAAACACCGCAAATGTGTCTCAAACTGTCGCTATTTAAAGAGAAAACCTGAATCCAAATTAAATGTATTCACCATTGTGAGAAAAAAACTATAGAAGACTGTTGCATTACAGGGTTTTATTGTGAGAGAGGAGAGCAGGTCAAAGAAAAAAACATTTCATTTTTAAAATTTCAGCTTGTCACACTCATACAGTTTTGTTATTTTTCATTTATTGAGTCATAGCATGCATTAGTTTTTTTTTTTTTTTTCTTTGTTGCATTTTGAAACATGGTTCTACGTTAGCTAGTGGCAAAAAACATGTTCAATAAAATATATTTTGAAAGAAAAACTAAAAAAAAAGTAAATACATATAATGTATATTATATATATATTGAATAAAAATTAAAAAGAATATTTTAAATAATAAAAAGGGATTGTGCTTGTGGAACAATTCAAACAAATAACCAAAAAAACAAAATATGCTCAAGTTTTGCTTCAAACTTGAACAAAGGCAAAGACAGAAAATGTCCAAAAAGAGGCATTAACAACCAATGGGAGAAGATTCAAAAGAAAAACACACAGAGGAAATCTAGAAAAAGATGCAAACTAAAAAAAAAGGACTGTAAGACTATCAGACTTTTACATGACCAGAAAGAAAAAAGAAAAGAAACACAAAATAACTACAAACATGCAAAAAATAACCACAACAAATCAATTCAAAATGATCAAAAGGAGACACAAAACAAACAAAAAAAGTTGATTCTTTAAAAAAAGATGAAAAAAACTGACACAAACATGTAAAAACTGACTAAAAAATGATCCTTGAGTCAGCTCCTTATCAGGGCTCCTAATGATCTCTGACAGAAAACTTTGTTTTGCAGTCTGCAAGGCCACAGTCTTTAAAAAAAAAAATTTTTTTTATTAATAAACAAGCTAAACAGAGCTCTGTACATAATCTAGTAAAGTTTCAAAAACATGGAGATAACTCCACTGTCATTCTCTGGTTGCCAAACTGCTAAAACAACAAGCTGCTCTGCACAGGATGAGGAAATGAAGTGGAGCAAGCGAGTGACTTCACCCTTTATTGCCTTGCAAATATCCCTGTGCTGAAAACACGGAGCCCTTTGCCCGGACGTATCAGTTGAGCGCTGGCCTGGATCCACTCTGACAACTGATGGTATGTACCACACGTAGAACTGCAGCAAACAGACACGTTTCCAGCAGTTAAACCGCAACTTCTCTCCCAGTTAACGGCTGGTAATTCAGGGGATTCGTAGGGAGGATGCTGTCAGTCTTCTGTAGCAAATATTCATCTGGTTTCAGAAAAGCAGGAAGTGAAAGTAGAGCTCGTTCACACCAGACTCAGTGCAGTTCTGGGTGGCAATGCTCTAGTGAAGCCAGCGAGACTCTGATGGAGGCAACCGGTAGTTAATGAGTTACTGAAGGTGCAACGTTTGTTCAGCTCTTACTGTGTGACTCATTTTGACAAGAAGCACTGATCTTTGCTTTTGTTTATCACAATAACAGAACTGTTGTCCGCCGTGAAGGATTTTGTTTGATTTTATTTGTATAAATGTAAGTTTTGTTGGTTTGGATTACGAAACTGTTTCTATGGTGAGTGAGTGTCCTTTATTTACACTTAACTACTTTTCTTCTTTTTGATTTCACCAAATAAGATCAGATTTTCAACTTGATGTCATTTAAAATGTCATTGGTGAACCATTTGTGGGACAATCACCTAGGTTTTGGTTACCAAACAACCACATAATGATTTTTCCTCGTAAAGCAGCAACAGGAAGTGGCATTAGTTTACTGGAACTAGTGGGATGTTTAGCTGTCAGACTCTGTTTCCAGGGTGGTGAATGCTCGATGACACCAAAAGCTGACCTCATTTCTGCTTCTCACAGGCCGAATCGAACCCTCAGCCGCCCACCTCGGGCCCCTCCGCTAAGCTTGACCAGGTCCAGAGTCAGGTGAATGAGGTTAAAGTTATCCTCAAAGACAACATTGACAAAGTGCTGGAGAGGGGCGACAGACTAGATGATCTGATTGGCAAGACAGATGACCTGCAGGCGTCAGTAAGTATGGACACACGGCCAGAAGGTGCTTTTACTAAAGGAGGTTTTTTTTTTTTTTTTGTAAGTTTGTGGGTTCTCAAGGTAGCATCAGTGTTCACTTGAGGACCCTTCTTGGTGGTTCCACATCACCTCTGAAATACACTTTTGTTATGTTTCAGTCCAAAATAAATCAAACCTTCTGCTGGAACAAAAACGGAACATGACTGCATAGCTCACTGGTTATTATGGAAAAGGCTCATAATTTAAATAGATTACTGAATAATAAAATCAGAAATAAAACCTGTCAGTAATTGGATGTTGTGTGTCAGTGTTGACGCACTGTTGGAAGTGTGGTCAAGGGAGCTGTGGTTGAAATTTGCAGAGATTGCATCAAATGCATTAAGGTGTGTTGTTTGTAGCCAGGCAACGCCTCCGATGGCGTCACATGCAGCACTTACAGGTAAATTAACCAAACTCTGAAATCCAGAGAGGCTTTGGAGTCTGATGTTAGCAGGTAACACGTGTGAGCTCTCGGGGTAAGGCAGGTTTATTTATACAGCACAGTTCACACATGGGACAACTCAATGTGCTTTACAAAGGTAAGAAGACATAAAAGCATGGTTTAAAAAGACAGGAATAAAGGTTTAGAGACTAAAATGATCATGCGAACGCTGCAGTGAACAGTCATGTTTCCAGCCTGATTTAAACGTGCTGACAGTCTGAGCAGACCTCAGGTGTTCAGGAGGTGTTCAGGAGGTGTTCCACAGCTGAGGAGCATCACAGCTGGAAGCTGCCTCACTTTGTTCTGGTTCTGGTTCTGGGAACACGCAGTAAACCAGTCCCTGATGACCTGAGGGGTCTGGATGCTTCATGAGGAACTAAGGAATGTTGGATGTTCTTTGGTCAAAGACCATTTAGCTCTTTATAAACCAGTAGTAAGATTTTAAAATCTGTCCTTTGACTCACGGATCTGAGGACCGGTGTGATGTGGTCCAGTTTTGTGGTGTTTGTCAGGACTCTGGCAGCAGCATTCTGAACCAGCTGCAGCTGCCTGATTGATTTCTTGTGCAGACACACCACTGCAGCAGCCTAATCTGCTGAAAATAAAAGCATTAATATGTTTTCCTTCGTCTTGTTTGGACAGAAAACCTTTAATTCGAGATCTGTTTTTAGGTGGTAATAGACAGATTTAATTCCAGTCTTTAAATGTTTGTTAAACTTCAGGTCTGAGTCAATAATTACACCAAGATTTCCAGCTTCATTTGTAGCTGTTAGTGACAAGGACTCAAGGTGAGCACTGACCTTTGACCTTTCATCAAAGATCATCATCACTTCTGTCTTGTCTGCACTGAGCTGGAGAAGGTTCTGGCACATGCACTCCCTGTTCTGATGAATGCACTGACTTAGTGGGCGGGACGGTAGTCATGTGATGGCTAAATATAAAGTTGTGTCATCTGCATAGGTAAGACAGCTCCATGGGACAGACAACATGGATGGAAACTGACAGTTGCAGGCTACAGAGGCGCTCCGTCCTATCCAGACATGTAATCCATAGATGTCTACAGAGTCTTTGAAGCCCATTTTTCCTCGAACTGTGCAACACCATGTTGCAAAGAGGCGGGACAAAGCTGTCAAAGCCAATGGTTAGCTCTCAAAAAAACAAAACAACAATCCTCCAGATTTATTTTAAAGAACTTTTCATTGAATTCACCTCTATGGTAAAGGCTGCCAGGGCTTCTAGTTTTAGAGACCTTATTTCCTCCAGTTAGAGGAATCCTAAAGTTGTTTTTCACACTTTCCACAACCTCGTCTCCTCCCAGGTGCCTGTCCCTCCTGTCTTCACTGAGGATGACTGTAATAACTTTCCATCATTTTGGGGGCCTCAGGGGTCGGTTTTGGGTCCAGTTTTGTTTGTTTTGTATATGGTGCCTCTTGGCAAAATTCTAAGTCAGTTCCAGGCATCACTTATCACATGTACGCTGACGACATTTAGTTCCAGTATTCTTTTAACCCTTAAAGAATAAACGGCCATCTGTTTTATTTTCTAGTGATCTCACATTCTTCTTCGACTGTTCTGGATTTGGGCTTTTATTGGTTATTGTTTTAGGCTTTGGAAATCTCATTCAGCATTCAAACTACCATGGAAAAGTTATTATTTCATATTACTATTGAATAATTACTACTATTCAATTGTGTTTATCAGTGGTAATCAATGGTACTTTAAGTTGATCAAAATTTAGTGAATATGTACAGCAGCTCATGGTTATTTAACTTTATCTTTCCAATTCCCGTTGTTTTTACAGTAAAGTCCAGTGTGCATAAGTTTCATCAGACATCAACATGTTCTCAGACACACCAGCGAGTTGCATCTCATGAACTTTCTAATAGGAGGTATTATAAAGTACAGTTTTACAGAAGAAGGTCTAAATTCAGGAAAAAGCAGCAAAAAGGTTTGTGGTGGAAGTTTCCTAAAGGACATTTTGAATTACGTCCAGGTGGACAGTGCAGGACAACCCTGCTCTGGACCAGATAAACATGATCTGTTTACAAACTTGAAACAGACAATAAAAGCATAAAGGTGCATCTCGTCCCAGTTTTTGTAATCAATCATCCACATATATTAATGTATAACTTTATACTGTTGTTCATTCCTGCTAAGAAATAAAATAAAATAAAATAAATGCAGGCTTTATTTAATTTCAACCACTTTTTCACTCGTATAATTTCTGTTTGTTTAACATGCAGGATCTTCAGTTTCAACTGATCCAAATGTTTCATTCCCTCCACCTTTACTCTTACTGGTGTTTCTGTTCACTCCTGGTCCTGGACTCTTTCAGGACTATGAATTTTGAACTTTGACTTATATTAAAGTACTTAACAACTGTGTAAAGACAAAACCTTTAGCTTTCTAACTGGCTTTTTCAACCTTCATTGGCCTTTTTTGTCATTTCACATACTTGCTGGTCGACTTGCGTTGCTAAAGGGCAACACCTGGGCAAACTGTACGACAAAATGTTGATTATAGGAAATAAAGTTGCAGTTACACAAAATTAATCATTTTTGTGATAAAGTCACCTTTTGAAAATTGGAGCTTTTACAGCCAAATTTAGTTTTTAGCAACAAAAAGTTGACTTTCCCAAAATAATATTGATAAAGTGAAGGAAGGTTGCAATTATATAAAATTCATTTCTGAAAACAATTATGATAAAAATCATAATTTTACATGAAAAAGATTATACAACATAATAATATGAAGATTTTACAATAAACAGCAAGTTTGCTAAATTTGCAGCCTTAGTAAATTTTTACAGTACAATTTGACCATCTTAAAATAAAAAGTTTAGATTTTTTTTTCAGAGAAATCTGTACTTGGGGCTGCTGCAGCTGGTGGTTGAAGCAGGTGGGTTCAACAGTTAGAAACCAGTTTAAATCGTTATCTCCTTACGTTTTAGTTGTTGAAAATGTTCTCATGTAATTAATTCTTCCCATTTTATTCTCCCTCACTTCCATCTGAAACTATCTACCCCCATCTAGGTTATTTTAATCATTTAAACTACTTCAGTTGTTCAAACGGTAAAAAATATAAATTGAACTTTTTTTTTTAAATTATTGTTTTAGCTATTTAACAATGCACAACAAATTACCTGTCAATACTTAAACAATTTTTGAAAATAATTTATCAAATTCCTAAAATGAGCTTAAATTTCAATTATTTATACTTTGTGTTAAAAATACTCTCATACTAACAAAATTAACTGTCCTGTATTTTTAATTTTTAGGATAATAAATGCCAAGCGTTTGCTTGTCAATAATATACTTTTGGTACTCTTTATTTGTACAAAACTAAACATTGTGGTCACAAATAATCTAGAAATGTCCGTTACCTTACTTGATTTTAGCTACAATATGTAAAAATTCTTTTACATATTAATATTCTGACATAATAAATGAGGGACTATGTTTAAAAGTTAAAATAATTAAAAACTAACAATGTCCTCGTCTGTAATTTTTCTTTTCAGGCCGACTCCTTCCAGAGAACATCGACGCGGGTCGCCCGTAAATATTGGTGGAAGAATATTAAAATGATGATTGTAATCGGTGTGATTGTGCTGATCGTCCTGATCCTCATCATCCTCGCTGCCACAAAAGTGATATAGGCCTTTCTTTTTTCTTTTTAATTGTTTTTTCCCCCAATCAAAAGCTCCGGACTGAAGGCTTTCAAAGTGATTGCACTCATGTCACTCGTGTCGTTTTACATTTCAAAAGCAAAAAAAGACAATGTGCACAAGAATGAATCCAAAAGTAAATGATTATTGAGGTCACTTTAAAATATAATAACTGAAGATGTCTAATAAGATTAAATTGTTATAAAGCTCGCTGAGATACGTGCGTAACACTCCATCATTCACACGTGATGTAAAAACCACTCTATTAACAGAAGACAAATCCAAGTGAATGTTTTTTTTGTTTGATGCATTTTTAATGTCCAATACACCCTGTGTGTGTGTGTGTGTATATATGTATGTATGTATGTATACATATATATGTATATGTATAGCGTGTGTGTCTGTAAACTTCTGTAATAAGATATATTATATGACTGAAGACTATTATAAAGAGGGTAAAATTGTATGTTCGCTGCCACAGTGTTTTGTGTGTGAGATTTGTTCCAACCAACATTGAAATTTCAGTCATGGAATAAATGAGGCAATTTCACAAACAGCAATTGATAACAAATTAAAAAAAAAGAAAGAGAGGAAGAGAGATGCTAAAACCTTAAAGCAAACTAAGTGAATGCAAAACATCGAAATACTGCGGTAAATATAGAGAAAATGAACTGCAGGTCACAGCAGTCTTCGTTTTTACGTTCTTACAACTAGCTAAGTGATCGTTGCTGGATCGTCTGTCGGGACAACGCTCCTCCAGCGCACCGCGGACGCTCGTCCTCTGACGCCTATGGGAAACAAACGGAAACAAATCAGCTGTGGATCAATCAAGAAGCCGATCAATTACAAGAAAAGAAAATAGGAATCCCCTGTGTTTTTAATTCTTACAAAAAGAAAAAAACAGATGGAGGACATTTACTTTAACATTTTGCATTTCTTTTTTTAAATAGTAAGAAGATTAAGCTAGAAAAAGTTGGAGTGCAAAAAAACCGAAGAAGTCAAAGCCAAAAAATAAATAAATAAATAAGCTTCAAATTGGTCAAAAAATACACATTAAATAAAGCATTACATGCAAATTTCTGCAAATGTAGTGACAGTTTGATTCTTCTCGTTATAAGAGGAAAATGTGTTACAGGAAAAAATTAACAAAAAAGAGGAGTCTTTTCCATCGCTGTCAATTACACAAAACAGAACAATACAAATTACACAAAACGTAAAAGCACTTTATCCCCCAACACAGTAGAGTCCAAATACGAACCAGGTTTAAGCTCATGGACTACTGGCTAAATAAAGAAAAACATTTTAATTAAGATTAGGAATGCATATATTAACGTTAGGAACTGGAAAGTCCAGAGAAAGCTGTACATATCCTTTGAAAAACAAATAGTTATTTTTTCATATTTATGAATCATTACTTGTGGGGGAGTAAGGGCCTGTAAAAAATGACAATTACATGTGTAATATTTTAAGTTTTTTACATAACATTACATAAACAGTTTGAAAAGAACTTATAATGGAAAGAAAGATGACAAAAGCTTGACGTGTCCCATATTGTTTAGTTTAGAAATGCTGATACAGGATGTTGTAAGACCATACCAAATGGCAGCATTCGAGAGCGTATGCTTCTCGTACCCGGTCCGCATTGAGCGGGCCCTGAGAGTATCTGGGAGTCAGCTCATGGCCTGCAAGGAAGCTCCGCTGGCAGGTACAAACAAGGTATGTCAGTGTTAGGAGACAACATACTTCCTTTTCTGTTTCCTTGCACATCCTTAACTTTGGCATCCATTTACTGTAGTAGCAGTACATTACCTGTTAACTTTACAATTTGAAAAAAAAACAAAAAAACAAAAAAAGAGAAGGTGCAAAAGAGGCAGCAGAAGGCCGGCTGTTAAAAATAATCGCCACATGAGCGTAGCCTCTATGTTACCACTACTGTAAAGCACTTGAGGGTGCTGAGAAAAAGAAATTTACATAAAGAAATTATACAAAATATTACATACACCAAAGTTAATGTAACTACTTTTAAGTTTAAAGGAAGAGGTATATTTTTGTTCTTACCTACCTACTTGTAGATGGGGGTTTCTCCTTTAATACGGCTTGTAACTGTTGGTGTGACCACCACGCCGCGGTGACTTTCCATATCCACCAGACTGATCTACAAGTGGAAGATTTCAAACATGTTCGTCTTTTCAAAAGACAACGGAAGTAATCGTTCTTCAATGTAATCCACAGATGCTCACTGTTGTAGTCACCGTATCCGTAGTAGTTGTTGTAACCAGAGTAATCATAGCCACCATATCCTCCGTAACCTTGGTTACCATAACCGTAACTGCCATAATTCCCATAGCCTTGGTTCCAGTAGTTACCGTAACCCTGGTTCCAGTTCTGACTGGGACCTGCAGATGGATGGAAATAGTCACAAGTGAGGTGACGTAAGGATCTGATGATACCAAAATAGTGTTTTCGACACTACACATCTACATTTGCAATATTTATGATGTATGTTTCTTTTAAATGTTGATTTACAGCTGTTTTTATTGTCATTTTGAGCCTTTGACATGTTGGATCATAAAGATTTTATATAAAACTAAGGGCTTTTGTATTAATATCACAAATTTTTCTCATATAATCACAATTTTTTTAAAAAGTTGACTTTTGCTTAAAAAAAAGAAAAATGCTATTTTTGATGTAAAAGTGCCAATTTTGCTAGACTGAGGCTTTTCTTTAAAAAAAACAACCAAAATGTTTTATCTTATGATCACAAATATCACAATTTTTTTTTTATTTTTAACTTGAGATTACAATTTTTGTTGAAAAATATCAAATCTTTGCAACATTTTAACATTAAAAACAAGCTGTAAAATTGTAATTGTTTCTATAATTTCAGGTTATAAAAAGGTAAATTTAACAAAAACATCACGATTTTTGACAAAAAAAGAAGCAAAAATGAACAACTTTTTGTCGTAATTATTATTTCTTTTCTGTAATGTTGGTTAAATCCTGCCATGAACCAGCTGCTCTCCACCTCAGTTATTCCTCTTTTTGACGTCAGAACTCAAACGCGCAGTCACATTGAAATTTCTTCAGAAATGTTGCAGTCAGAAGTTTACGATCGCCCGTGCCTCCTGGGGCCAGATAAAATGATGTGAAGGGCCAGATCAGATAGGATAAACAACAAAACAGAAGTGCAAACTTTACTTAATGTTTCCATCACACATCTGGACCAAACTGGCTCCAGAGTCCCCACATTTACACTGGGCTGCACTGTATTATGTTTTACTGTTTATTTACTGTTTTTATTACTTGCGGTATTTTTTTTACAGTGTTGGTTCTGAAGCTATTTGTTACTGATTTATTCCAACATCCCAGAAACTGCAGAAACAATGTCAGAAAGACGGAGCATAATTTACTGAGGCCTTTTCGACTTATTTTATGCTTCAAGCTTAACAATCAGTAAATCAAGTGTTTCCTCTTTATGTCTGAGTCTAGAAAGGACAGTTCAGCCTGGGTATGACTATGCCTACTTACTTAAGTAAAGTTTATTTTTGTTTACCTGTAACCTGTTTTGTCAACTCACCACCACCTCTTCCTCGAGACCTGGACGAGTATCCACCTCGGCCTCCCCAGTACTGCTGCTGCTGATACTGCTCCTTCGACACTGCCACCTTTATTTCACACTGGAGACACAGAGAACGTCTGTTTATCTCACATCCGTGAAGTCAAGAAGTTTATAAAGTCAAATCTAAAACGGTACCTTGCTGAGTCCGATGTTGTGGTACTTCTTCTCCATGATCGTCTTCACCGACTCCTCCTCTGTGAATGTGATGAAGCAGAAGCCCCTCCTTTTGTTTGTTTTGTTCTCCATGGGAAGTTCAATGGACTCCAACTGTTTGTGTCACCAAAGAAAGCAGAAAGATGAAAGTGACTCATCTAATTCAGTTAGCAAAGAGAAATGATGCAAAGCTACATTTAGACTTTCTCTTTAAATCAATGGCCCTTCAGAGTCTCGTAGACCAGGGCTGGAAGATTCCTGCCACCTGTGGGGGACGTGAGGGGTGGGTAAACTACCAGCCACTCTGGCAGATACAAAAAATAAAGTTATATATATATATATATACTTAGATATTTGAAAATGAATATTAAAAATAAAATATGTAACAAAAAAAGACATCAGCATCCAAGATCACGTGCATATAAAGAAAACTGTCTGATTCAGTAGAAGTGTGAGCGGTGCTTTTATTTCAGTTACTGTTTGACATATTTGCTGTGTGTGATACATAAGAGACAATTAGACAATGTTAAGAATTTAAATGTTTAGCTTAAATCTTTGCCCTTAAGTACGTTTATATTAGTAAGCTTCTTTAGTTTTTATTTAATGACGTAAGATATCCAGTTTGAATATACAATTGTTCTTAAATATTTGTACGAGAAATAAATAAATAGAAAACTGCAATCTGCATCGACTTAAGCAACATCACAAGTGGATTTGCATTTTAATTTCCTGTAAGCCAGCATGTAAATTGTTATATCAGGCAGCTCAGGTTTCATCTGATTGGCCAAATGTACTACTGATATTTAGAATAAGAATGCATGACACCTGGAAAACAATAAGCTCCCATTTGTATTTGTTTTGATATATTCGTTTTTGCAATACTGCACATGTTAATATTCCAATAATGATGATAAATTTTCAGTATATTGTGTATCTCTACTTCCAACCCTGGTGTAGAGACACAACTAAGAAGAATTTCCTTAAATCAAAAACGCACAAACCTCTCCGAAGGCACCAAAATACTCCCTGACTTTCTCCTCAGGAGTGTCAGGAGACAAACCGCCAACAAAGATCTTCTTCACGGGCTCCTTGCTCTTCATGGCCTTGGCTTTTTTAGGGTCGATCACCTTCCCATTGAGCTTATGCTCCTTCTGTGAGGCAACCTTCACAATGAGACAAATCAATCACGTTAAGAAGTATTTATCCAAGTCCAGAAGAGCAAACATTAGAGTTGGACTGAACTGACATGTTTAAAAACCAAAATCTAAATGTTTTAAGTTTACTTTTTACTTGAAAAAAAATTAGAAGACACAGGACAATTTACAAACAAATACTATGTGCCAATTACTTCTTAAATTAATAATTTACTCTGAAGTGATTTCACAGACTAACTTTCACTCTGGACAGCTCAGCACCTCGAGATGACATGTTGTAAATAGGCGCTATATAAATAAATTGAATTGAACTGAATTGACACTTTAGACCATAAATGTCAAACTCACAGGTAGTGGCCAAATCTCGCCCACAACTTAACTTGATCTGGCAAACAAGAGCGTGCAAAGGCCATCATAAACTTCTAACGTGACTCCCGTCAGATTCAGTTCTGACATCAAAAAGTGGAACTGAGGTGGAGAGCAGCTGGTTTATGTAATTGAAAAGCATTTTACAACAAAAAGTTGCAAAATTTTGTCAAAACTCATAATTTTTGTAATACTTTCTTTTATATTAAAAAAAATGTGATTTTAGGACAAGAAGCTGAAATCATAAAAAAATTTGCAATTGAGCAACTGTCATAATTTTACGTCAAAAAGTTGCAAAGTTATTTTCCAACAAAAATAAAATTGTCATTTTAAGTTAAAATGTCAAAATGTATTGACATTTGTTATAATAAGATAAAAAGTAATGGTTGTTGAAAAATGAAAAGCCTGGATCCTTCAAAACATTTAATTATACAAAAAAATTTATTTTAAGAAAAAGGTTTTCGAAATTTGCAATTATATATAATCACTAAAATAATTTTTACAAGATACTGTGAAATTCACAATTTTTCAACAAAAAAAAGATTTTTTCTTTTTAACTAGAGATTATACCACACAAATTTGTGACGTTATTACAAAAGCATCAATAACAGGGTAAAAGTTTGGTGAAATTTGAGATTTTTTTTTTTTTCTTCACAACCACGTCCCGGAATTAGCAAGAAATTTGACAACACAGCTGGTTGAGGCAGTAAAGAAGAACCAGCACTTCAGTGGTTGCCGTGGCGATGATGTGGCCCAGGATGACATGGAGATGTCCGACTGACTTACAGGACAAAGAAAACCAGCAAGTCTGTTTAACGTCTTCTGTCACTCAGAGTTTGTCTCAGAATATTCTGAACATTAAATACCTGCTAATATTAGGAAAGAAATTCCTTTTCCCATCTTTTTTGCTCAAAGTCCAACAAACTTGGAAACATGTTATACTTCAGTTCCATTGTGGAATATTTCTGATAACTGATTGTGTTTGTATATGTATCTGTGTATATATATGTGTATAACTGCATTTAAAACTAAGCTGTTCTCAACGGCTCAGACGTGTTCATTCAACAGTAACGATATCAACGATGTGTCAGTTTTTACAAATATTGAACGGCTGGATTTTATAGATCAATTATGATGCCAAACTGATTAAACACCTCGACAATACAAAGGTTTGTTTCCATTTCTCATCAAGTACAAATGCGCCCCGTGTGTGCTCTACCTTCTCAACACTTTCAGGATCTTTGAAGAGCACAAAGCCGAAGCCCCTGGAGCGTCCGGTCATGGGGTCCAGCTTTAACGTGCAGTCCACGACCTCCCCAAACTTCGAAAAGTAATCCTTCAGGTCCTTCTTGGTCGTATCCCAGCTGAGCCCCCCAACAAACATCTTCCTGTTGACAAAACAAACACACGAGTAGAGATGAGAGCAGCGGTAGCATGAAGAAACACATCTGAGGAAAGTACGCCCCACATGTGTTGTGTTCACGTAAAACACAAATTAACAATAATTAATCGCTTTCTTTCTACTTCTGAATGAGTTCTTTTTTTTTTTTCTGTAAATAGATTCAACTCTTAAAAACAAGATATTTGTCTAATGAGAATATTTCTAATGAATATATCACTGGAATTAAAACAATTAGGTTCATTATGTAGCAGAGCTGGGACCAAGTCATTGTTTTACAAGTCTCTGATCAGTCTCAAGTCTTCGTCCGCAAGTCCCGAGTTGAAACAGACAAGTCGCGAGTCAAGACACAAGTCAAGATAGGCAAGTCTCGAGTCAGCATCACAAGGTCTCAAGTTAAGACACAAGTAGAGATAGGCAAGTCCCAAGTCAACATCACCAAGTCTCAAGTCAAGACACAAGTCAAGACAGACAAGTCTTGAGTCAAGTCTCAAATCAGCACCGGTAGGCCCGAGTCAAAACTTGAATCAACAATGGAAAGGCCCAAGTCAGGTCACATGTTGAGACAGACAAGTCTCAAGTCAACACCGACGAGTCCTGAATTAAGACAGGCAAGTCAACACCAGCAAGTTCTGAGTTGAGACAGGCAAATCTTCATGTTCTGAATTAAGACGGGTGAGTCTCGAGTCAAAACTTCAAATTTCAAGTCCTTTCAAAAATGTTGCACTTATATATAAAATGTAAATGTCAGACAGCAGAACACGAGTAATGTCTGATGTTCTTTATGCAACTTGACAAAGTTGGAAGGCGCTCCATCTCTGTCTGTGATCCTAGTCACAACTCTTTTTCATGTACACTTTCCAAATAACATTTTAGTTCTTGGTATCCAGTATCAAATGTTTTCCAGTCAACAGGGTCTAGTCTGAGTGAAGTCTCAAGTCACCGATGTAAAAGTCCAAGCCTTTTCACATTTTGTCAAGTCTAAAGTCATCAAATGACTGACTGAGTGAGTCCACATCTCTTTTATGTTGCATTTTCTCCTAAATAAACGTTATTTAACTGAGGGTCCCCTCGGCCCCCACAAATGTCTGTTCACGTCCCTGCTCGGTACCGGTTCTGTGTACATGGTTCGGTTTCAGACTACCGTACCCTTCGTCCTCCTCGTTCTTGCTGGCATCTATCTTGGAGCCCTCGGCCTCGCCGCCCATCAGGCCACATTCTCCGGCCGTCGCCGACATCGGATCGTCGCTGTTGGCCTCTCCATCCTCCTCCATTCTCATCATGTTCGGGTCTTCGCTGAATTCGTAATCCTCTGACATGATTTGGCCTTTGTTTTTTTTGTTTTTTGATGAAACTAATTCCTGGCAGAAATGGCACCGGGAGACGATAATTACGTTGTTTTGTTATGTTTTTTTAAGAGAAATAAATTAGACGTAGAAACTGTTCTGTTAGCTGGCGGCTAAATTCATGTATGATTCAAGATCACATTTAATACTATTCAAAGCACATTAGCTTGATTTTCCTAAATGTTTGAATTAATATAGACATAAAGGGCTCCTGTAAAATAAAATGTTGCCCCACTTACGACTACTGTTAAGTATTTTTGAGTAAATTTACTTGAGTCGTTTTGTTATCATCGCCGCCTCTGCTTCTTCTTGAGCTTCAATGGAAGTTGACAAACACATTAAAGGCGAACAACCGCCACCTACTGGACGGTAAATGGTACTGAATATATTTATTTATTTGTTTGTTCATCAAACTGTATGGAGCTCAATCTATATCACTTGTTTTGTTAAAAATGAAATAAGAAATAAAAAAAATATAAAAGAAAAAAATAATATTTGAAACTGAATATTCAGGTGCAGGTTTTGGGAGTTTTTTGTGCCATATATTGTATGCATTTTTTCACGTTTTCTATACCACATTCAACAGTCGTATGTGGAAGTGGGAAGTGTAAAAGCATTAACCATAGTTGCTGAACAGCCAAATATGGCCAAAAATGATCACTTTATATTTCTAATAGTACCAAGTGTAGTCCAAACATTTTGGTAATTGTAACTTTTATTCATTCTATTTATCTATTATTATTTTATATACGTATTTATTTATTATTTTATTTTATTTTATTTTATTACATTTGTCACAGTGTGTCAGTGTCGGTCCAGTAAAAGTGTCATAAATGAAGTGTTTGTTCATACAATGTACATCTCACGTGACTGTGAAAGGTTCCCAGCCTTGTCAATCACAATATCCTGCCCCCTGCACCACACAGACACACACACACACGCACACGCCTGGAGGTCTTAACCTGATATGATGTGAATCTGAAAACATAAAATTTGTATTAAAAAAAGAGCTCAAAAATTGAAAGTACATAGTTTATTCACAAGAATTCACTCAAAATCATAAACTGAAAAAAGGTTTTCCTTCATTTTTTTTCCTTTTAAATATTGTTGTAATTTGGGCTGCTGCATAGCCTTGCAGATAAAGCAGGCAGCCCATGTCCAGAGGCTCAGTCCTCCTGCAGTATTCACGAGTTTGACTCCCACCTCGCAACCCTTTGCTGTGTGTCTCCCCCACTCCCTTACTCTTCTCCACCTTCCTGACTACCCAGCTCCCTACCAGTGAAATGCAACAACATACCACATACGCTCAGTCACTGCTACGATCATTTACAGAAATAACCTGAAATACAAGTTTCGGGACTGTGGGAGGAAGCTGGAGCGCTTGAAAAAAAAAAAAAACAGAAGTGTAGGCAATAATAACTACGTTCATGGTGCAAAAGCTTGTAAATCTACCTTTAACATAAGTAACTTGAGTGATCCATTTCTTGTATGATTTTTTCAGTCTCTCACATTTTTGTGGATAAATTTTGTCCCATCATTCTTTTCAATATTGCTGCAGTTTATTGCGGTTTTATGGGTATTTGCTTATGCAAAGTTCTCTTAAGGTACTGCTAGCAACAGAAGCTTTCTCTTGTTATTTGACATGTACAGTGAGGCCTAACGAGTCTGAGCTCAGGCTCTTATTATTATTATTTCTTTATCTGAGCATTGCAACGTTTGCTCTTGTGGAAAACCTTCTGGGACATAAACTAGAAAGATTGTGAAATGTCTTGAATGTTTTCCAGTTGTGAAGAAGTTTTTTCTTTTTCTTTTTTTTTTTTTACTGTATAACAGTAAATTACAAATAGTTAAGAAATGGCTTTAAAACTCTTTATAGATTGTTGTGTAGCTAAAACTGCTTCTCTAAAACCACTGCTTATGTCTTTCCCTCTTGGCATTGTGTTAACATACTCTTGAGATCTCCAGACTAGGAAACTGTATTTTTATTTTTATTATGTCTATTAATAAACAATATAATGCTGAAAACAATACATATGGTCATTCTGAGGCTGTATTTTCCAGAAAACATGTTTATGTTTTGCCATTTTTTTAATTTTCTTTCACATTTTGGTAACGCAAATGCGGACAACATAAATGTAATAAATAATAATAATAAAAAAAAGGAGTAGTAGGAGTAGGAGTAATAATATCAATCTAAAACTACAAATAATTAAATTAAAGAATGTTATTTTTCCACAGATAAAATTGTAATTTTGATTACTCAAACATCTGGAGGAAGATAAACAGAAATAATAATAACAATAACAACAACAATGATATTTTTAATAATAATGAAAATATTAATATGTTAATATAATTTGTTTAAATATGTTAAATAAATGTTATTAATAAAATACTTGTACTACTACTAATAATAACAATTATTATTAGTAGTAACATATTAAAACATATTTGAAAATATTTTCATTATTACTGGCCAGGGTCGGTTCTATGCAGGCATCTGACGGGGCAGTCAGAAATGTAAAGGAGGCATCATGTGTACAGACACAAAAAAAAAGCTTTGTAAAAACCGCTGTGATTAACTGGAGAAAAGAAAAAACAGTGCAGAACCAGAGTCTGGGGCGGGGCTTTACGTACAGCAGCGGTCTGTCAGACACAGTTCATCTGTCCTCGGTCTGCTAGTCTTGGTTCATTTGTATACTATCAGTGATTGGATGTTTACTGGGGGCTGAGGGGGAAGGGGTGTGTGTGTGTATGTGCTGTGCAGCCTGTGACACAGCCAGGGGTGCAGCACCGAATTCTGGGCCCTATTCACAACCGGAGCCATGGGCCCCCGGCATGCCGAAAGTTTCCAACAACAACGGCTTAATACCAGTCCAGTTAACTAACCAAACATTAATCTAACAATTCTTAAATGTACGACAAAAATAGCCTGATCACACAAGACTTCACTGAATTTTTGTTTTATTTACAGAATGATTAAAAGCTAGATCAGTAAATGACATCATCGGCCTACTTGAAAATTGAGCACTTTTGCATTTGGCTGAAGAGAACAGCTTTTTCTTTTTTTTATTATATCAAGTGTTCTGTTTATTACATAAAAGAAAAATGATATTTCAGATTTCTACGCGAACAAAATGCTTCATTATGAAAGATAAACAAAGCTTGACTCACTTGTCATTTTTCATTTAAATGGAGCAAAAAGAAAAAAGACTAAACACTGAAATGTACCCCAGTAAGAGCCCACAGGCAGGAATTCTTGGTGGAAAAATCATCAATGAGGTCCTCAAAGACCAGTTTTCTTGCCAACTGACTTTCAGTGGAGAGATGGAACATGCTTAATATTTAAACAGTTCGTGTAAAACTTCCTCAAATTTCATATTATCATTTGCATCATAAAAACTTTGCAGCATTTTATTTTTCTTATGGATGTGACAAAAAAGTCAACTACGGATGGAATTGTCTTTAGTCTCTTATTCTAACGAGGCTGTAGCCAAACCGACGCTTCAGTAAAACACAGAGCACCACTTTAGTGTTTCTAAACACTTTACAGTACAAATAGTTAAAATGATGTGTTTTCATTTTAAACTATAAGCTCACCTTGTTTCAAGTCCACAGCTTCAGAGGATGAGGGCTCTGTTGCTGCATCACATTGGTGACAGTTTCTGAGACTGAGTGTCGTGAGTCTCACAAGTTAGCTTTGCTACTTATTTGACAGCCTATCTTATGAAACTATCACATTGAGCTACTAAATTAGGCTATTAGCCTAATTATGTTATGGCCCAATAATAAATACTGAATTAATTTTCTTTTTATTATACTATTGCAATGATGTGGTAGGATATGCAAACAAAAGTATTTGGACTTTACCTCAGATTACAGATGAGGCATCGTGTTATTTCTGATTTTGTGTTCTGCAGTTTTAGCACTGACAGTTGAAACATTGTAGAGCTGGCCTTGTTACTAAATAATAATAAATAATAAATCTACCAAACTATTTTTAAAACAAAATAAAATAAAATAAAATAAAATAAAATAAAATAAAATAAAATAAAATAAAATAAAATAAAATAAAATA
>JBAMYA010000004.1:1241237-1258778 GCA_037176975.1 Arrhamphus sclerolepis
GCAAGAGAGAGAAATGGGCGGACTCTGGCGATGTTTTTAAGATGATAAAATCCTGTTTTTGTAACATTTCTAATATGCTAAAAGAAAGGAAATTTCGATGATTTTTTTGGTTCTACTGTTGTAAAAAACTAACTGAAGTAACTTTGGACTCATTTGGACCCAGTTGTCTATAATATTGCAGAAGTCTGTAAACACTGAAATGTGGCAACTCTTAACATTTTGAACAAAATCTTCCTTTAAAACACTGAATAAACCATCAATCTGTGATTGGGGTATTTCAAAATCTCTGTTTGTAATTTCCTCCACAGGAATGCAGATGGATCGGTCAAGACAAGCTTCCGATATAGGGCTTCCAGTCTGGACCTCCAGTTGAGACCGACCGGCGTGTCTGATGGAGTCGTCTGCGAGCTGCTGACATGAGTTCTCGGGCCACTGACGTGTGGAAGCGCTCACCTTCAGGAGAAATCTGAGATCTGGATGAGCCTGCGAGTATGGCAGGAGCTTTTCAGTGAAGGAGACAGACATGGACCTGTTGTGGTGTGGCATCGGACCAACACTGGCCTTTTAACCCGCTTGTAGCGCCCTCTGCCCCCACCCCATGTCACATCCTTCCCTGAATTATGGAAATTTTGTGGAAGACGCTGACTTGGACACTGAGCCTGGTGGTGATGGCTGCTTCCGAATTTCAAAACGTTAACAGACTTTCACACAACTCTCAAGGTATGATGGGCATCAGGGGGAAATTAAAAAAAAAAAGTCACATCTAAGATTTTCTAACTAAGGGACCACATTTTTCACCAAGGGGTCAAGTATTTATTAAGGTCTAGATACATTTTTACCACTTACACCTTGTTCAAACACCATATTTTTTTTTTAAAAATGGACAGCAAATCTTACCAATATTACTTAATTTTTTTCTGTACATAGAAAAAAAATGTTTAGAAGCGCATGGATCAGCATGTGAAATGTTAAACAAGGACTTTGCTGTTAGCCAGTAAGTAGCTGCTGCTTTTTCATTTAACGTCCGTCAGACTTGAGCTGAAGGACAGCAGTGAGTAAATGTCCTTTCACACATTAATGACAACGAGCATGGGGATTTGCGACCTAAAGTTCTCTACAATTAATGGGTTTTCTGTGAAATGTTCGTTTAATAGAGACTTGCCTGCAATTATTTTGCAGCAGCGTCATTCAAACCCAGTGGTCATGTAGAAAGACAAACCCTCTATGATGTCTGAAGACTGGCCTTGAAATCAACCTGTGATAGCTCCGGTCGTCCCCATCTTGGGAGAAGCTGACTCCGCCCAACCCCACATTAATCTAATGCTAGTTGAAAGCTCGTTGAAACACACTCACTTCCTCAGATGTTGTTGATGGTTGGAAAGATTCAAATAGAATAAATGGAAGAATCAGCCAAAATGACAACCTGCAGTTGTGGCTGTCCGTTGTTAACTGGACTAGCTGCAGTTTAAATTGGTGGATTGGCTAGATTAGCCAGCATCATCAGTGGTTGGTCTTGGCCGCTGGTTAGTTGGCTAATGCAGAGCTGGTCATGGCATTCTGTTAAAGTCAACCAGGAATTTGTTGACTCATGTATGCTTGGGTGTCTTTGACATTCATACTTGTGTGCTGTTGTTTGTGTTGTGCATGATCACACCACCAACCACTAGATGGCAGTGTGGGTTCTTTGCAGCTTGCAGTGCTGAGCTTCCTTTTGTTTTATGTAGTTCCGATATACCAACTAAAGTAGCAGATAAGGTATATCTTACGTGAGTTGAACATCAATCATTTTTACAGACATTGCAGCAAATGATAGATCAACCCGACGTGAAAACAACAAAGAAGTAGCAGATGGAAATATGAAGACAAACAAGAACAGATCTTCCAGTCAGATTTCATGCAGTCTGCATGAAATCAAATACTTATTGCAAAGTTAAGCCCGACTTATGTTTCTGCATAGCAGCTACACACATAGGTTGTGCACGGCTAAATACACTAACTCTGGTGTTTATACTTCTGCATTATTGTCTGCATTGCTCTGTAATTACATCACCAACCACTTAGTGGCAGTATGTGTTATTCTTCTGCAGCACTGTAGCTCACAGTGCTGAGTTTCCTTTTGTTTACATCCTGTATGTAGTTCAGAAAGGAGCAAATCAAGTATATTTTATGTTTACGCTTTTACAGAAATTGCAGCAAACTATCCAACTTGAAAACGAGGAATAAGAAATGGTAGCAGGAAATTCAAAAGCATAGAACAAATCCACCAATTCTCTGACTTTTTCCCATTCAAAGCCTCCAGCTGAGGGTGAGGCTGGCTGCTCCTGGACCCCAGGCTCCTTCAGGATCACCCAGAGTCGGTCACAGTAAACTGTTAGAGTAATTAACAGCATTGGAAAACATATCATCTATATTTAAAATAAGGGTGATGCTCCTCTAGCTCTTAATTCACAACTCAGATGTCAAGTTCAGATAAAAAATGCTGGGCCCTAAGTATCTAAATTAATGATAGTTAGTCATTAACACTGTACAGTGCTATGTAGCTGTAACCCCTAAAAAAAAAAAAGTTATATAATTTTACTTCCACAAAGCTGTCACTGATGTACTTCTTGTGCAGTAACATACGAATATTAACATGTCTACAAAGGCTTCAGTCTCAAAAACTGGATGCTGCCCCCTTGTTCAAAACCTTCTTCTTCCTTTCTAAGCTTTTTTGATGGTGGACATTCATATTTGGCATATTAGTGCTACTAACTGTCTGGACATGGAACTGCAAAATCTGTAATCTGGTTGTTTGATGCGTGTCAGGACAGTGGGGCTGCAGCTCCAATCTAGACCAAAAACATGTAACCTCCCCTCTGGGGGGGTTAGGGCAGGGGTGGCGAACTCTGTTTCATCCCAGGCCACATCAGGATCAAAGTTAACATCAAAGGGTTGGTTACTCTTTACTTCTCAACCAGCTGTGTTGTTAGATTTCCCGCCTTTTCCTGGACTCGGTCTACATTGGTGTTTCTGACAAACTGATGTGAAGACCCTGTTTTTTAGTCAGGACAGTCCTGCTCATAATTGTTCAGCATGCTCTGATGTAAAAATGTCTATTCTGAAAGACACATAGGATTCTTGTTCCTTTTGCTGTTTTTCTTGGCGGCTAATGTTAGCTGACTTTGTTTGGTATCAAAACACAGCTGCTATGCTAGGGTATGCTATCAATATAGGAACATTTTGTTCTTAAATCAAGGTATTTTGTCATAAAATTTGAAGGTAATTTGTGGTAAGAAAATAAAAGTAAATTTTTGTCCTAAAATTGAGACCTCCTAGAATTAAAAAAAAAACTTGAAAATGGCAATTTTAGGAAAAGCATGACTTTTTATATGATTTCTTGCCGTAGTATCACAAAGTTTTTCGTAAAGTTTCTCATATTTTTCAGAAAGTAAATACCTTTGCAAAATTGCACCTTTTCAACATAAAATTGTGTCTGTTGTGAAATCGCGAGTTTTTGTATAAAAATTATGAACATTTTGTTGTGCTGTATGTTGTAACCTTTTGATGTATATTTCTTTGTGACTTTTTGATGTAAAATTGCTATTTTTTTAGCCGTTTAACAGCCCCTTGGCTGCTCTCCTCACCTCAGTTATTCAAGTTCATGATGTCAGTACTGAATCAAACAGGCAGTTACATTGATTAGTCATAAATACATGATTGTCTGGGCTGATATGGTGGTGTAGTAGGCCACATTTGGCCCACGGGTCTTGAGTTTGACGTGCGTGGATTAGTGGAAGGGTAACTTGTTTTTGGTCTAGAGTGTAGCTCCTCTACCCTTCAGTCTGCATGCAGAACCTTCTTCTTCTTGAGAGGACAGTCAGATTTCAGCCTAGACCTGCTCAGGGGTGTCACTAACAACGCTCTTTATCTTCTGCTCTCTGACTGTTTGTTCTGTCCTGTAAAAGAGGAGTTCCTGTCCTACCTGCAGCACTACCAGCTGACTGTCCCTGTGCGGGTGGATGAGACCGGAGAGTTCCTGAGCTACACTGTGAAGCACCAACGACCGGGCCGGCGGAGACGTGGGCTGGCAGACCCAATGTCGGGACCGCAGCCCACGTTAGACCCTCCAGAATCCCGGCTGTTCTACAGACTGTCGGCCTATGGAAAGCACTTTCACTTAAACCTGACACTCAACCCCCACCTGGTGTCAAAACATTTCACCGTGGAGTACTGGGGCAAAGAGGGGCCCGAGTGGCGTCACAGCATGGTAGATAACTGTCACTATGTCGGATTCCTGCAGAATCAGCACAGCACGACCAGAGTGGCACTCAGTAACTGCAAGGGCCTGGTGAGTACAAAGTGGCTCTAAGTGACAAGTTCGCCCCGTCTGAGCCGCAGATGGTTCACACCACTTACCTCAAACAAACCCTCGTATAACTGTCAGATAACTCACATATACGCAGCCTTGGCTGCTCTCAGAGGATTTGACTTGTTGTCTTGGCTTCCTTCCACCTGTGGGCCTGCAGACAGCAGAGTGAGGTTATGCTCATGTAGAAAAATCAAATCATCTCCGTGAACTGCAGCAGCTGAGATCACTCTTCTTCAGCTGTCATATTTAAATCATGTGCCTCAGCCCTACAGGACGTTTTACTGTTTCAAAACAAAACCAAACAATGCTAATAAAGCGTCTAATTAGGCTGTCTCAGCTCTTTAGTTCATCTACAGACTGTGTGACTGTCCAGCGTCTCCCTGCTAATCAGGGAATTGGAAGAAGTTTTAATAGCTGCTATTCCTCCGTGCTCCGGAGTAACTCTAGAGGAGGAAGAAAGGGCCCTGCTTCTTATTGGCAAAGGGAATCATGTGGAGCAAACATGTGGCCAAATGTGTTGGCAAGACCTGCGCCGAGTATAATAAATTGAATTAGTGTTTGCTCTTTTTTCTTCCAGCACCAAAAATGGACAAAACCGTGTCTGTGCTTTAATGTAATCAGCTGTCTGGCCGGTATGATATTTTTCGTTTTTTTAAATTTTTTTGACATCACACACTAGTAAAACAGTAAATTGAAAATGTTTGTGCATGCTAGTGTGATATGTGGGTAATTGCTTTTATTGCGGGCTTTCACGCAGCCAAGCCAGTGTTTCCTATAAACCCACACTGAAGGGCTTCATGTGGTTTATGCTCTGGACGGGGCATCGAAGGGGAAAGAAGAAGGGTTTAATGCTTAAAGGTCTTGATGTAAATGATTGATTGAGGCTCTTAAAGAAGACTGCAGATCACTGACTAGTGTAACGTAGGTGTGAAAACATGTCCTCAGTCTGGACCTGTCTCAGGACTGGACACTGGAACTGAAACAAGGATGAGCAGAGCTCTGCTCAGGCTGCTACTCGTTTAGGTGCGTTGCAGTCGGGCAAACCCAATGGCGTCAGACTGCAAGTCACCTGATGATTGACCGCAGGTCCCAGCAAACTTACTCTTGGAGTCATCCTGAAGTGGCTCCCAGCTTCTTCACTGTTTGATTTCTGCAGTCTTATAAGATTAATTCAAATCACGTTGCACAACCTGAAATTAGTGGATAATTAATTTTTAACATGTTCTGCTGTGTGATTGAACATATGTTGAATCTTGGCTACAACAGAAATAATTGTGTATTTAAGGCTCTAAATGCAGTGTCATCGCGTCATTAGCTAATGATCACCTATTCCACCTATAAGTGGTTTATATTTAACAGTTTAAGAGTGTCAAGCTTACTGTCTAAGCTGAAATTGTGAATAATGCACGAGAGAGGCAATGTGTGAGAAAAAAATCTGGGTCCTCTCACCCGTCCTAGTCTATGTTCAGGCCACCTGACTGAAGCCAGCTATATTTATTTTTTTCCCCTAATGATGTGACTCGTAGCTGATATACATTTCAGGGCTGTGTGGACACAGAAATCTGATTTTCAGATCAGAATCATGCTGCTTCAGTATGTGTTCCTCGATTAAAAGGTTATTTGCAATCTGCAGAAAGAACAGACTTCTTCTTGCCCACATGGATGAACATGAGCGTTGTGTGATGGGTTATATGGAGTAATATGTCATTTTCTCTTGTTTTTGATGCAAATGACTCATGTCTAACAGTTTTGGGCGTACAGGGTGAACCTGGCAGTAGAGCCACATTCACTGTTAAGAGGCCTCTTGAGTTCAAATGAAGGCCTTGATACGAGACACTTGTAGTTGTGAACCACCAAACCAGACATTAACCAAAGGTACTGGTACTGGAACTAGACAATATATCTGTGAACAAGGCTCTAATGTTTATTTCGATTTATTCTGACATGGCTACATGCTCTCATGGCTAACATTAAATTCATTAGGCTCTATTCTGTAACATTTTACCCAACAAAAGTGAAAGATTGTGGGATTGTGTATTCAGCTAGCATGTAGAGTCTTTGAAAAAGCTAGCAGCAAGTAGCCGTCAGAGATGTTGAACTCTTGGATCACTACTTTTACATCATTCACGTCTCCAAACAACCATGGTGTATAACTGTGATCCTGTGGAGCATAAATAACATAGATACAAAGCAAAGAAGCTACAACATCAATTCTTCATGGCTGATGTGACGTCGCTAATGTGACCAAAAGGTCTCTCTGCACCATTTTGACAAGGAAAGGATTAGCACTGGCAGCTACATGATCGGTGATCACATTTACTTTGCCTGGAATAACTGAAAGAAACCGCACTTAAGTCACAGATCTGTAAGATCTGTAAAGACCTTGATGACTATGTGAGCTGCCCCTTACATGACATGTTGCATGGTACTCAGACTCTTTTGACCAAGAACCATTGGAACTAGGCATTGTCACTGCTTGTCATTCAAAGTGTAACCCCACCCCAAAGGCATAACCTTCATTACTTTGTATTCTCATCTAAATGGGATCATATTTTGTGACACGTTTCTCCATTAGATATGATGTGAATCGTAAAAATTAAAATATATACCATCTAGACATCTGCAACCACGGGAGTCCTCTCTGGACTGAATGTTGGTCTACTTTACAATGTAAGATTTTTGGCTGCCTCATACAAAAGATGGTCAATTGTGGTAAAAATGGTCCATCGTAGCTCAGGTGGTGGTAGATCTAACAATGAGACAGGAGCAGAGATGAAAGTCGTGCAAATGGGTCTTAATTAATCTTATAAAATCGCACAGTGTGAACCCAACATAAGGTTCTTCTGTATTGGCTTTTCTCAGCTATGGTACTTGTAAAAGTCCAGTTAAGAAGGTATTGAACTGAAATGGTTCTTACTAAGCAGTCACATTTAAAATTAAAGGATAATCCCTTTAATAAAATCAACGCATGAAAAATAGCCTCAAAATGAAAACATGCTAATTGTTTTTTTCCTGTGTTTTTGCTCAGATTTAGCAGATTAAGCATTTAGCATCAACTTTGCTAACTGTAACCTAACTGTCTTTTTTTTTCTTTCCCAACAAGCATGGCGTCATAACAACAGAGGAAGAACAGTATTTAATAGAGCCTTTAAAGAACATATCCTCCACCACCTCTAGTGAATGGAACCTGGAAGAAGCACAGCAACATGTTATTTATAAAATGTCTGCCATTCCCTCACCACAAGAGCATAGCCAGGAGTTCAGCTGTGGCATTTCAGGTTGGTGAACCTCCATCTGGGTTGGACTCTGTGTGGGTGGAACTTACGTAAAGGAACAACTATACATAGCAGGTTAGAGGAAGTGCTGGTTTGGTTCTGGGCCCAGGTTCTGGTAGACATGACCGGGCCTCTTGTGTTCTGTAGTTGGACACCGTTCAGCCTGTTGGTTCCAGCTTTCATAAAAAGACCCTTCAGTGCACAAAGAGTACTCGCCTTGTACTTTTATAGAAGCTCAAACCTATTTATAGAACCGACCAAAATGCTCAGTCTTTGGAGTTCAAGGAACCAAATTTTGTTTCTGCTGAGATGTGATGAATTGGAGAAAGAACCAGGTGGATATTTTTGGTATCTGGGCCAATGAGAGCAAAGGCTGTCCTCGCTAGGAAGCTCGCATGCCCCGACATGTACGATCTTACAGCTTTTTTCCCAAAGCATCTGGGCCATAAAACAAAGGTTCGAGCTGCAAGGTTCAAAGGGGCACATTCCCTATCGGCATCTATCATACACAAACCAGCCCTCTCTCAAATGCCGTGTGTCATTATCCCGATGCAGACCGCTCCATCATAACTCACCGACCCGCCTGTGTCTCCGTGTCGTCCACAGACCTCATTAAAAGCAATGCACCTTGCCAGTTTAGCACATCCTCCCCTGTCCGCTTGTCCCCTGTCCCCCAAAACGACAGCGAGCAGCTGAACAACACCCATCGACTGAGGCGGTCAGTCAGCTCCGAGCGCTTCGTGGAGACGCTCGTGGTGGCTGATAAGATGATGGTCGGTTACCACGGCCGCAAAGACATCGAGCACTACATCTTGTCCGTGATGAATATTGTAAGTTTGATCCTACTTTTTGGTTTGCGTTGTTCGGCGTGCCGCTGTCTTTTATTTTTGGATTTGTTGCACAGATGTCTGACTTTGTGTCTTTTCTTCTTTTCTGGAGGTCAGGTTGCCAAACTTTACCGCGATGCCAGTCTAGGAAATGTTGTGAACATCATTGTGACCCGGCTGATCGTGCTCACCGAAGATCAGGTAGAGTCAGAAGGCCTCTTACGTGGATAAATGATGTGTTTGGAGTGAGTGAGCCATAGTGGGGGGAGAGAGAGCAGACAGACTCCTCACCACATGGCCACCACTTCAAATGAAAGATGTGCTCAGGCATCTTCCCTCAGGGAGCCTCGATTGAGAATTTTTACATGCACTGTACACATGTATGTATCTGTGATGGGAAAAACAGAGCGTCTCTCCACCATCTGGTTTCTTCTAAAATTTTTCTAGTAGCTCCTTTTGCTGGTATGAGGTCCAAAAATTAAGTTTTCATCTAAAGCGGAGTCAAACTTTGATCCATTAGGAAGGAAATTTAAATCCTCGTTTTTGATAAATGGAATAGAAAAACACATTTTATGGTGAAATGGAATAACTTGCATGTCTGTTGAGTGCTTCAGCGCTGTGTTATAATTATTCAGAGGGCAAGCTGGAAAAAAGAGGACTCTCATGATTCCTCTTTACAGTCATGACAGTAGATACAAATTGCAGACGCTAATACAACTTCCCCAATTACTCGTCTACAACTCTTCCACCAACATTTTTCAGCAACACAAGCGCTCGATTTGTTGCTTCTTTGTCTCAACTCTTTCCTCCTGCTATTAACAGCTTCACTGTGACAGAATTGACTCTTCATTGTTTCGTGATCATTCATCAAGTAGAAAACCTTTTGGTGTGTTTCCGCTAGCTGGGGTTCAGGGTAGTTTTTCAGGAGCTGGATCTTGGACGCCTGTCTCCATTAGCAGAAACGTCCCTCCAAAAAAACGGCTTTCAGGAACCTCTGTGTGGCCCGAAATACATTCCTGTGGTAGGATTGGGGGGGGGGGGGGGTCTGACTCTCTCAAGTATGATTCGTCTTATATACAACAGCAAAAAAAAAATGCTACAATCATCTTTATTCCTCCAATATTTGTTTTGCATCATTTTAGTCTTTTATTCCTTTGTTTTTAACCAACATCATCTTTCCTTTTTTTGCAGCTGACAAAGAGCGAAAGCGTTGGCTACTGCCACCATGTGGTTTGCAATGGTAGTTAACATCTGGCCCTATCACGGTGGATTCACGCGTACACGTTACATTCATCGTTTTCGTTCTTCGTCTGCGTCTGTCTCGATAGACTCTGAATGGAGTGATGTCATCGGTTGCTGAAATGAATGAAATGTGGGTTACGAACATCCGCGTCCAAAGTTCTGTCAAAAGTTGAGAAATTTTCAATTTTCAACTCATGTGTCAGTCAATCAGGTTGTGGCTAGGAAGCTAGTGCTAGCCACTGAAATACGTGGGGGCGTGTCTATACCAGCTCGCATCCGTCTATGATTGGAGCTCGCATTACAGAAATACGAAGGAAAACTAAATAATCGCGGTGTTCAGTCGTCCTTTTCTTTCTGACAGCAAGACGACAAACTGAGTGCAGCTTCTGCCCACGCCAAACTTACACCTGACGATGTAGCTCAGGAGCGTCAAACTCAACTTAACCAAGGGGCCACAGCAGCGTTACTGCGGCCCTCAAAGGGCCAGTAGGACTGTAAAAATCTAACAACTACTATAAACGCTGTTAAATAACAGCCACTGTATTGAGTTTTATTATTTAAATTTACAGGTGTTGCCAGGGTCGTGGACATCTTTGGGGGCCATTCCTGAAACACTCAGTAAATTGAGAGTTATTTATAAATTTTAATTAATTTATTATTATTATTGTTGTTATTTATTTATTCACTTAGAAATCACAGCTTTTTTTGAAAGAATCAAATGTTTTTGAATTTATTTTTTGCAAATCTCAGTTTTATAGAGTGCAAAGTCTTTTGGTGCTAAAGCTCAGACTTTTGTCGTACAGTCAAAACTTTTGTAACAAATTTCACAAAATCATAACTTCTTAACTTAAAATGTTATATGTCAGAAAAAGAAAAAAGAGAAGAAGAAGACGAGATGTTCCTTCACAGCAGCATGAGCATCTGCAGTCCCTCCTACCTAGCAGTCCTTTAGGAGGACGTTGAAGTTCTTGGTGAAACCCTAAAGTTGAATTCCCAGCAGTCTTGGTTTGTCTCCATCGGGGCTCCAAGCTCGCTGCTCATGTGCCAGTGATCTCACATTCTCCATGACGGTTCGGAGAAGAAAGGGTGTAAATTTTCCTCCTCTTTGGTCTCTGTTTTACTCCCACTTAACTTTGTCATCATCTCCTCTTCAACCCGTCTGGGCTTCAGAAAGCTCAATTAGCTGCTCCCACATGTAAACAGCCTTCCTGTTGTCATGGTTACTGATCATAACAGATAACAGATGTGGAAAAGTGCAAGAACTGCCATCAGATACCTTTGAAGCAGTAAAGCATCCAAACCGGTGTGAAAAATGTTAAAAGAAGAGAAAACAAAACAACATTGTTTAAATGGAAAAAGAATGCTTCAGTTTGACACTTTATATGATATAAAGATAAATGATGCGATAGAACAACTGCCCACGTATGATACAATGCAATAAAATACATCATAATGTATTACATTGTGATATTACACAATATAGTACAAAACAATATATGACCACACAACAAACATCAGTATAAAACTGTAATACTCACCATCACCATGGTTACCATCATAGTCGTTATTCTTCACTTTCTCAAACTATTTAAGCACATTTCCCAACTTCAACTTCTAAACTTTTTTGTTGTAAAACCTATAAAGAGCAAGACTTTATTGTAAAATACCAACCTCTGCTAAATTTGTCCTAAATTTACGGAATTTTGCTTTTTTAAAAAGCAAATTTATAAAATCACTATGTTGTAACTTAAAATCACAATGTTTTAGACCTAAAATAGCAACTTTTTGACATAAAATCACTTCCTTTTTGCTGTAAAATTGCAACTTTTCATCCTTAGATCACAAAGTTTTCTTGTATAATGACAAATTTGTTGTATTGTCTCAAGCTTGTATGCACCACAAGTATGACTCCGCGTCAAATTATCAAAACTTTTTGCTGTCAAATCACTTATTTCACAAAATCACAACTTCTAAAATTACAATTACAATATTTTTGTTATAAAATATCAGTTTTCACAAAATCACAGCTTTCTGACATAAAATTATGACTTTGTTGTAAAATTCTAACTCGTTGTCCTCAAATATTGACACTTTTAAATTACAATTGGCCATAAAATAGCAACATTTGTACATAGAATTACGTCTTTATGCTGTAAAATGCAATCTTTTGCTCTCAAATCTAAATATTTCTGTTGTAAAATGGCAAATATCTAAATGTTTTGAAGATTTTTAAGTTCTAATCAAGACTTTTTGTTGTAAGATGACAAATTTCACTACATCGTGTCTTTTAAACTAGAATTACATTAAAAAAATCGACTCTATTTTTGTGTTGAAAAAAAAACAATTTTACAAATTCTTAACTTTTGGCAAAAACCTTCAACTTTTCATTGTAAATCGCAGCATTTAAAAGATTAAAAAAAAACAACTTTTTGACATAAACTGAACTATTTGCTCGTCAGCCCCCTGGCCGCCCTCCTCGCCTTCATTATTCAGGTTTTGTTTTCAGTCGTGAATCAAATTGGCTCCTCTTGTGAAGAACTGTAGCATGTGATGGTCTTTGCATGCTCTCACGGATCAGATAAAGTCAAATAGTGGGCTGGATTTGGCTGTGATGTTTAAAAAAAAACAAATAAAAAGAGTTATTTTGTACTTTTTAAGCTTGGTTTTGCTCTGCAAAACTGCATCATGCTGTTCTACATTTCACTATGTGTCTTTTTGCAGCCCAACCTTGAAATTAATCATCATGCTGACAAGTCTCTGGACAGTTTCTGTAAGTGGCAGAAGTCCATCTTGTCTCATCACAGCGGTGGAAACAGTATTCCAGAGAACGGGATGGCTCACCATGACAACGCTGTCCTAATCACCCGGTAAGAGTTGGCTCCCGGCTCGCATGCCGTGGACCACATTCTGCTCACACACCAGTGTAATGATCCAGCATTTCATTCAATGTAATTTTCTCATTTTGAGAAAATAGGTTGCAGGTTATTTTCTGTGCCGTGCCTTCTCGTTGCAGCCGCCAGCAGCTGCGGCACTGAAACCTCGTTATATTCAGCTGTCGAGCGTTCGCTTTACCTGTAGCTGAGGGAAGAAAGACCTCACTAGTGAAAATAAATCATGCTGCGCTGTCACTCTGCAATGTATGTCAAGGCTGTTACCATAAAACAGTGAAACTCTGTCATTACCTGGAATGAGCTTCATTGTTGCCAGAACTGTTTTGGACACATACCCTAGCAACTGGAAGTCAAATCCCCCAGCCGGTTTGGTCCAGAGACAGGACGGTGGGCTTTGATTGACATGGTTTCAGGCTAAAATTCTGAACATAAACAGCCTTTCTGTCATTAGTGAGCTTTTTCTTATCACAATTTCATGTCTAGATTGTGTCGCAACCTGCAAAATCTTAACATTTAAACATGTCTGTTTGACTATTTCAAGAAGCATGAATCAGCTTCCTTGTACTCGAGCAAAAAGACCCTCCGACATGTCACATTACTAAGCTGTGATAGCTAGATGGATTCACTTTGAGACCCAAAAATGAGGTTTTCTGAAAGTGCAAAGTGATGTTGCTTTTTGATAACTAACAGATCATATTTATCAAGTCTTGATAAGATGATGATAATTAATATTTTTTCAGGAGGATCATGTTTGCCTCAGCTACCCTTTGGCACTGTGACGTAGTAATGTACATTTTATGGACTATGCATCCGATCTGAAAAACAAAAAAGGTGTAAAACACTCAAAAAGAAGCTAAATCACAGCAGCTAGAAAACACGGCACCATTAGGCAGAAAATGCAAAAATAAAAAGGAAACAAGACAAAACAACGCAAAATCAAATGTAATAACTAATAAAACCAACACACCAATGAAGCGGAAAACAGCTCATATCATTGTATTTTGTGGTTTGTAGAAATTTACAAAAAATTGTTGTCAGATTGCGCTGTCAGTTAGCATGTGGCTAACATACTGGATATGCTATGTTGCGATAAACTGCAGCTGTGCTTTACATCATTCTTATTTCCAGTTTATTGTATTTTTGAGAAACATTGTCCACCAGTTTATTTGTCAGTTAGCATGTGGCTAGCTTAACTGCTACCTTCAATACTACAAAAGCAGAAACACTTTACAACATTTTTTCTGTTAAATTGCAGCTTTCCTTGAAGTTGAATGTTATTTCAGATAGTTTAAAATGATTGTTTGTTTGTTTTTTTAGTTATTATTGCTAAGCGTAGTTGACCAGTTGCTCTGCTGGTTAGCATATAGCTATCTTAGCTGCGCTTAACTTCAACACGACTGAAACAGCAAGATTTTTAGATAATTATTAGGTAACAGTATGACATGAAAAGCTCATTTTATTTTGTGCTTCTCAGAAGAAAACAGAATAGATTAAAAGAGCAAATACGGACAACGTCACAGTTTTGTTTCGGTACTTTGATACTGAACGGTTTAGGTTCTGATACCAAAAATGAGTGGTACTCTATGTCAGTCCTGAAGTATAAGGATTGTTTTTGTAGTTTTGAAGTTGCAATTGCATTAAAAAAAAAAAGTACTATTATCCGTCTATGGCGTAGCACTCAATTCTGGTCTTTGGGACCCCTTTGGACACACGTTTTAAATGTCTCCTTGCTTTAAGAGACAATAAATATATAAATAATCAAGCAGATGCATCATTTTACCATCTGAGCCTCTATAGAAAACCACTGACTACCATTTAGTACCACTGACGCTTGTTGCTGCCTTGAGGCAACAAACTGATTTCTGCTAATGTCAATAAGGACCCCCAAGCTCTCTAAAAGTAGGGTAAAATATTTTTTCCACAAAAAAAGACAATGCATGCGTTAGAGGGTTATATTTTCAGTTATGTCAGATTGTTTAGCGAGATTTGATTGAGTTGCATTTTGCACCTCAGGACCACCGAACCGAGGCATTTGTGGTGCGTTTTTACCGCTGATCACCGTGGATCTCTCTTCCCTTCTCCTCGCTAACCGACATGAAAGTCTCCGGTCCAGACGTAGGACATCGTTGTCTCTCTTCATTTGGAACGTGGCCCGTCCCTCTCAGAAGAAGACGCAGTGGGAAGCTGAGTAAATGAATCAAAACAAATAGACATCCTGAAGGAGGTCACCATTGTACCTTGTTGGTTCGGAGGAAGGAAAGAGGGGACGAGGAATTCACGGGGATGTTGGAAGGGGAAGGAGCGCAAAATTAAATTAGCAGCGCCCTTGGTTTTAATAGATTAAAAGCTTTAGTAGTGATTAGATCATTCATTTGAAATGTATGATGTGTTCTTACAGCACAACGGCTCTAAGTGTTCTTCTGCTCTATTGGATTAGCTCCATGTGGGGTTAGCAGCAGGGACACAGCACGACCGAAGCCGTTCTATTTATTCCCCCTCATGTCTGAGGGCTTTCTAAGTTAAGTCACATTCTGCAGGGAGCTCGCGCTATAAATGGAGGATGGATCCAGGTGTTTTCTGCAAGCAAACCTGTCATGACTTCACTATTGTTATGCTAAAGGCTGGATTATATCTGGCCAGACTGTGTGATTAAACAGGGAAGGAATGGGATGGCCAAATGCCAGCGGAGGAAATCTTTAGAAATGAAATATATAACATTGGCGAGGAAAAAAAAAGTTTGTGAACCCACTGGAATGAAATGGTTTTCTGCATTAATTTGCGATTTAATCTTCATCCGAGTCGCAATAATAGAAACACAATGTTTTTGCACTGATAACACACAAAGAAATGTATAACTCCTCATGCTTTATTAAATACAGCCATAAATCATGCACAGTGGTGTGGAAAAAGTAAGTTAAGCCTCGGAGTTAATAACCGGTGGAACCTCCTTTGGCAGCGGCGACGCAGAGCAAATGCTTTGGAAAGCTGTGGATCAGAACTGGATCAGAACTGCTCAGCGTTGGGGAGGAATTTCTGACCGTTCCTGTTTACAGAACTGCTTCAGATCAGACACGTTTGTTGGATACGTCTGGTGTGAACGGCTCTTCTCCGGTCATTTAACAGCATCTCATACAGGAACAGAGTGACTAAATGGGCTAGAAAGGGTCAAACGGTGCAGTTCGCTTATGGAGTCAGAACTATGGGACCCAAATGCTACAAATATGAATTTTACAGGCGTTTGAATGGTTTAGTTTCAGTTACAGCCCACATTAGAAAATGAACCAGGTTGATCCTGCTGACTGTAAATATTGGACCAACTATCTGGTCACATGACCCATAAATCTGTACAGAGAGGCGGGACGAAAGTGTCAAAGTCAACCGAAGAGCCAATGGCTAGCTGTCAGTCACGCACGTCAAATGACGTTCGGGCATCTGATTGGTCAGCTCTGTTCTTTAATATATATCTATCTGATGTGGTAAAAACAAGATCAGTTGTCATGGATGTAATATGTAACCAAAGGTGAAAAAAAAGATTTATATACCAGGATGTAAATATGTTTATTTCTGCTGTAACGCTGGTGCTTTTAACATGGAGGTCAGCGGAGGTTTGTTCTGTTTTGGAGCCAGCACCTAGTGGTCAGAGGAGGAACTGCCAACAAAATGTACTTCCTGGATGAGCTTCATCTTTGCTCCTGTCTCTTTGTGAGATCTACAACTTCTGTTTTTGAGCTACGATGGAACGTTTTTACCACGACTGAACATCTTCAGGGCAGCAGTTGGACAGCTCTGCTTTCGGCCGTTAGCTGAAGACATCTCTGGGTTCTTCTTACTTCATTGAAGAGTCTGAGAAATCCAGGCTAGACCACTTCTATGAACAGTCGACACTGAAACTGTTTCTGTTGGACTGATGGACACTGAAACACTTCAGATCATCTGGTCTTGATGGTCTCAGAGATCTTCTAGTGAGGCATGTTTCCCATCAGCAGATGCTTCCACCTTAAAGTTGTTTGAGCGTCTTTTATCAGTCAAAGTAGCTCTAAACCAGACCTCCAAACTCGTGTCAGCACAGCCCAGGCGTACAAACCACTGAGGAAGTGATTGGTCTGTGGATTCACTCACCTTTTCCTCCACAACTGTTCACCTTTAATTGTTGCGTTCAGTAAAGAAACGAGAAATGAAATAAAGCCCTTCGTGTTTGTCTATTATTGTTACTCAGATAAAGATCAGATCACACCTTATGGCGAATTAATGCAGGAAAACACTCAGGTATTTCAGTGTTTAATGTGTTCTCTTCCTCTGTGTTTTTAATCTGTTCTTAGATATGACATCTGCACCTACAAGAACAAACCCTGCGGCACCTTAGGTGAGTGAAACGTGTGTTTTCTTTCTGAACTGGTGGTCCCAGCTCATGTTGACCGTCTGAATCACTGGTTTAGGAGCTCATCCTTCTCCTTTTCTCTTTCTTTGGAAACGTTTTCACTTTCAAATCTGGCCTTCAGCATGTCCTCAGACAAACCTTATTTAGCAGCCTTTGCCGTCTCCTTCAGAGGAGCACCAGACGGCTCCTGTGAGACATAATGAGAAGGATGTTTTCATTGGTGGGGGGTTGGGGGGTTGGGGGGCTGAGCCCTGGACGAGCCGTGGTCATCGCCTCCTCTCACTGCCACCAGTTTAAAAAACTCCTCTGTCTCTGTTCTCCACCTCTAACCTCAGTTTGAAGGCAGGGGTGTCAAACTCAAGGCCCGTGGGCCAAATCCGGTCCGCCACTTCATCTTATCTGGCCTGTGAGAGCGATTAAGGATGATCGTAAACTAGCTAACTAGCTAACGAGAACATTTCTGACACTGACATCAGAAAGTGGAATCACTGAGGTGGAGAGAAGTTGCTTTAAGGTGGAATAACTGAGGTGGAGAGCAGCTGCTTTAAGGTGGAATAACTGAGGTGGAGAGCAGCTGCTT
>JBAMYA010000004.1:1258878-1288768 GCA_037176975.1 Arrhamphus sclerolepis
GTGGAATAACTGAGGTGGAGAGCAGCTGCTTTAAGGTGGAATAACTGAGGTGGAGAGCAGCTGGTTGATGTCAGAAAGGATTTAGGAAACACTGAAGAAGATTTTTCAACTAAAAGTTGCTCATTTTTTGTGATTTTTGTAAAATTAACTTTTATATAATAAAAAAACAATTTTATGACTTGAAATTTAATGTTGCAGAAAGTAGTTGTTTTCCAACAAAAAAAAATATTGTAAGTTAAAAAGTCACAATTTTTTGACATTTGTGATTGCATAATAAAAATATCTCGGCTAATTTGTTATTTTCTAAGAAAAAAAGTGATTTTAGTGCAAAAGCCTTAATTTCATCATAAAAGTCACAAATTGGGTCAAGTTTGAGGTTTCATGGTGGTTTAAGCAGGCGGTCCATGAACGAGGCTGCAGCAGTCGCAGGTTTGAATCCCGGCTTTCCTGTCTCTTAACTGTAAATAAAAACAATTGAAGAATTTATGGCAAAAACTCACTTTTTAAAGAAAACATCTCTCCACAGAATCCAGGAACTATCAGGACATCTGACATCATGGCTGGTAGAGAAAGTAGGGAATAACTGGCCCTTTAACGGTAACCATGGTGATGAAGTGGCACAGGATGAAATCGAATTTGACACCCCTGGTCTAAGGTGTTTACACTTCCTCCGGGTGTCGAAGGAGGGAAAACAAAAGGCATGGGGGGGGGGGGGGACAAAAGGGGGGGTTGAAAGGAAAATGAAGGGGAAAAGGACAATTATGGGATCTGTTAGAGTTTGAAAGGGGGAGATAGAGGAGGTGATGCGCAGGTTGTGATGATATTGGGGGGGTGGGGGGGTGGATGGACTACTACCCCCCCACCTTTCTCCCAACCCCTCCACCCCATCTTATCTCTGCGACGGCCCCACAGGCACCACAGTATATCTTGGAGGTAATATTGTGACCTCAGGGCCGCTTTGACAGATTGACCGCATTCATCACATTCCCCGGTCGCTTTAATTGCCCTGGCATCTGCTTGGCTTCCCCTTCCTCCTCTTCCTCCTCCTCCTCCTCCTCCCTCTCTTCCCCACCTCCTCCTCCTCCTCCTCTCTCGGGGATCATGCTCTGGGGTCAGATCGCTGGCCTTTAGGGTCGGGGAGTAATCACGGGGCTGGAGATAATGCACAGTCCACCCCGGTGTTGAGAAAACAGCTTTCAGGGCCAGTGTGTGTTTGCACTCAACCCAAACACTCACTGCAACCCCACCCCCCACCCCCACCAAACACACACACACACACACACACACATTCTTAAACTAATCGTAGAGTAGCCACCCTCCTTCCTTTCCCTCCCTCTACTCCTTCTTTCTTCACCTCCAGGCTCCCTCTTTCCCTGCAGTAATAGTTTCAGTGGCCTCCTGACTTGCGAGTCTATTCTTGTTGAGCCTCTTAGAAAAGAGGATACAAGAGTCACGCCACTTTCAGCAGGGAGGCCAAGAGTTTGTGCAGGAAAATCTGAAGCACGACTGACCACCAAACTGTAACTCATGCACACCGGCAGGTGGATGAAGCTCATGGAGACCAGACTCCAGAAATCTGCAAACCAGATTGAGTTTGACATCAAGCTGCAATCCATAATCTGGTCAAAGAAGCACGTTTTCTTTGGAGTTTTCAACTTCATTTTCAGTAACAGGTGAATGTAGCTCAATGTCAGTTTGTCTTTATCTCATGTGGAAGACGTTAGGGAGAGAAAAAATGTACGAATATCACAGAAGATTAAAGACGCAGCAAAAGAGCATCAGAGACGGATGCATCGAACAGATGAAGATGTTAGATATCTCCAGGAATACAGACCGTCTTAGCACTACTGGACCGAGTAGAATAAAAGTGGTTTTAAAGTCCAGGTTTGCCATGGTACTTTCACTCCTGGACTCCTCCAGCCCAGCAAAGAGATGGAATTTAAGCACCAAAAGGGCTAAAAAGTGACAACAGCAACCACAGTCTGTAATGGATCTGTCACTCATAATACTGCAGCGTTAATTCTGACAAACTTGTGATATAATTATGATAAAATTCTGGGTAAATATAATTTTAAGTCTTTAAGGGAAGAAAAGGACCCACAAGATGGTGATCTCCTCCTGGGCGGGACATCCAAGTTGGTTCCTGGATTTATGGGCTAAGATCTAAAACCATCTCTTGAAATTCTGAAATGAGAGTCAAATCAGCGCCACATCAATCAACAGCAGAGGAGGCGGGACATCGCTGAGATCTAGCAGATGATTGGCTGCTGAATGACTCAGCACTTTATATGTCGACATCAGAGCACCAAACTTCCGCTGATAAAAGCAGTGTTGTCAACTTTATCGACTTTATCGCTATATTTAGTGAGTATTCTAGTGACCTTTTCTTTAAAAAAGCAACAAATCAGACCCCAGAAAAAGTGTTTGAAGGAGAGAGAAGAGAGGTACAAATATATTTATATCAACATGGACCTTAAGGGTTTAAAGCTGAGCAAGAAATGCTGTTTCACAGGTGACATCTGAACCGAGGCTGGATGGACAGATCCAATAAGAATGAGAATGAGTTAGCATGTTAGCACGAGTTAAGCTAAGCTACCATAGTTAATTTGTGGTAACTGAGGGAACTTGTTTCTTTTACCCATTTGATAAAAAACGGTCAAATGGGTGCCCAGGGGGCGCCAGTCCTGGAAGTAGTCTCCAAATATAACCAGTATAACTGCATGGCGTTGCTGTGTTTCCCTGCTGGCTGAAAACAGGAAACTGCTGCAGGGCTTTAAAACGACTGAGTCCAGTTGGTCTCGACTTCCTGCAACCATTTAAGGAACCGTTACACCACAAATATCTGACATTTTCACCTCCAAACATCAGAAGGACCAGTATGTTAATGGTGTATCAGTTTGTCTCAACAATGCAAACGTTCACTGATTTTATAATTATTTTTCAGTTTCATTTGAAGGAATATTTCCCTACTTTAGAGTCATCGGCGCATTAGCACGTTAGCAGCAACCTGCTAATGACGTGATGACGCTGCCTTTACATACTGAAACACACACATTTATATCGATTCAACGTATGTTCAGTCACACAGTGCACCACACTTAGAAATCAGACAAATTACTACCATTTTTAGGTTGTCTAATGTGACTTGAATGAGTCTTTAAGACTGTAAAAACTGTACAGTGTGACCCTGACATCAGAGACTAAATTAGAGTATTTTACAGTATCCTGAAAGCTGGTGCCCCTGCAGGAGGACAAAAGTTCCTTTGTGCTTTAATTTCTACTATTTTAATCATGTTGTCTTGTTGCATTTTCACCTGCAGAAGAATCTGGAAATGCAAGCTTAATCTCATTATTCTCTTTTACATTATTATTAAGAATGTGGCGGTCTGGAAAAACATAAAGCGTCCATGTTTCGTGGCTGAATCTAGTCGAGCCTTTATTATGCAGTCATGCACGCACACACACTTACAAACAGAAACACACACCTGCTTTGCGCTGTCATCTGATCTCCTTTCAGGTCACCTGTAGATCTAATCTGTGAAGAATCGCCTGCAGTCTCCTTATCTGACCTGTCAGGCTTTAGGAAAAAGAAAAAAAAGAAAAAGAAAGGGCCTGCAACACCTGGATCGCGGGGCGGCTTTTACTTTAAACACCCACCCCAGACTCCTTTCTCTCCTGTCTCCCCTCTCCCTTTTTTCTCTCCGACTCTGAAATGAGGAAAACATGGATATTTTCTGTCTTTTGTGCTGGGGCACGGCGTTGGTGAGGGCTCCAGGTGATCCCAAGTTACCAGTCTTAAATGTATAAAACTGAAAACCTCTGGCCAGATGTTAGCTGTGAGCAAGAAAGTTTTTAAGTCCTGCAATGACTTTTACCACCATGGCGTCCTGACCGTGTGCTTGTGTGTTTGTCTGGTGTGTGCATGTGCGTGTGCATGTGTGCGTGCACGTCTAGGTTTGGCCTCCGTGGCTGGAATGTGCGAGCCGGAAAGAAGCTGCAGCATCAATGAAGACATTGGCCTCGGCTCTGCTTTCACCATCGCGCACGAGATAGGCCACAAGTGAGTTTTAAGACTTTTGAAGATCCTCATATAAAATATTGAGTTTGACGTTGCTCCCTGATGCAAAATGCAGGGGGCTGAGAGGGCCTCGCAGTGATTCGTTTTTAAGCCACGCTGAGTGATTTAAAGACAATGTATTATGAAAAAAAGAACTCTTTTCTGGACTTGAGAGCATTTATTTGGGTGTTTGAAGTCAATACCATCTGAAAAAGATCAGAACAGTATGATCCAGCCTCCTTATATTTATCTACCGCGTCTTGTTGCTTTTGTTGAACCTCAGAAGTGGGTGCTATGAAGTTGTAATTTCTTTTTTGTTTTTTCATAGATGAGGGGTGGAGTTGGATCCAGTGACTGACTCCGCCCCCTAAAAAGCAGCTGTTCTGAACAGATCTGTAAAGACGTGGCATCAAGGGGATCTATTGTACTGCATCACTGCGGTACTTTTGCACCAAAGACGTTTCATTAAAGGGAAATATTTTAGGGATTACAGGTTCTGTTCAGAAATAACAATGCTTATCAAGCACTAACTTTTTTCCTCTTCCTTTGGAAGAGCTGGTCTCTGTGTGAAAGCTCCATGACCTTGATTCAACCCAACCATGTGGTGCATACCACTTTTGAGCTAACAAGGCTTCCGTAGACAGCTGTAGAAGTAGCAGTGCATCATGGGTTGTGAAGGAGCACGTAAAACGATTTTATTTAAGAAATAGCAACACGTCTTCCAGTTGCAGTAGCACTTTGTTCGCACACCGAGAGCGGTAAAACGAACAATGAAGAACAAAATAGCTAGCTCTGTGTCAAAACGCATGGTTGCTGTGTCCCCAGTTCAGGTATGGAAACATGACGGTCCACCAAGACTCATATTAACAAATGCCGCGTAGCCAGCGGTGCCACATTTGGGATAGAATGAAAACAGCATTTGTGGAAACGGACCAAGCTAACAGCTAGCTGCGATGTGGAAACAGCGAAATCAGATGTGAAACTGACCAAAGAGCACAAAGACTGCAACAAAATTGTGTCAACTTTGGAAGAACCTCCCACATTCCAGATCAAACTTGTGGTGTGCTTTACTTTGTCACCAAGGGGAAAATCTCGTTTCACCTAAGAAATTAAACCTGATTATCAATTCATTTATTTTTTTGTCATATTTACATAAAAGTTTGACTTAAAATGCAACATGTTGTTGTGTTTTGGCATGCCAATTGTGTGGAAAATCCTCTCATTCTGAGAAGTTAGGGTTTCCTCTTATTGACAAAGTACATTTTGTTGCAGTTCCTCCACTGACCACTAGGCGCTAGCTTCAAAATAGAACAAATCCCCATTGGCCTCCATGTTAAAAGTTACAACTTTTAACAAAATTAGTTATTTTCACCTCTTGGTACATAATATATCCATGACAGCTGTACGGGTGGATTTTTTTGTACTACATCAGATAAATATATATCAAACAATGAAGCTGACCAATCAGATGCTTGGGCGTCATTTGACGTGCTTGACTGACTGCTAGCCATTGGCTCAGCTGTTGGCTTTGACAGTTCTGTATTTTACAGTCATTGGTGGAAACGTATATGATGTATAGTGATTCTGTCCACTCCTGCTGCCTCTCGTCTGGTGAATTTCCATTGCAGAGCCTTTCTTTGCTTTTGGTGCCACATACATTTTCCTGCTTCAGTCTCACAGTTTCAAAAGATAATCAAATACATTTACAACTAACAAAATACAGGTGGGGAGAAATCAATAAATTGAAAGCAGGAGTGAGCAAGGCTAACTCTGATTCACTGGGCTTGGCTCTGCAAAGTCTTTTCAGTAGCACAGTTTTGCTCCGTCTTATCACGATTCAGAAGCTTGATCCGTCAAAAATAGGCCAGTGTTGTATTTTTAGCAGATCAGAGCAGAGGCGCTCCTGGCATGCTTCTGAAATCCACCACAGAACATCTGTGCAGGATGTAACCAGGACTCGTCTTTTGCAGAACTTCAGTGCTCGGTAGGAAGTAAAAGGCAAAGTCTAAATAAAATAGGAAGTGATAGTCCAAAAAAAACTCAAAATTCCCTTAAAAGTTGTTATAAGCCTCATAGAAAACCATTCTTTCTGCTCCTGCCAGACTACAGCAGTGGTCTGAGTTACTATTCCCCAGCAGATGTGTTGACATTAGATTAGTTGTTGCAGCTCCTGTGATATGGACAGAATTCTGTATTGGGCTTTTGTAATTTTGTTGAGCACACAAAGACTTTTTTTTACAGACCAAGTACTGACACATCTGGGGCAGCGCGGGATCTGGTTTCTTGCCCCAGGACTCTTTGACATACAGATGTAGATAGGGAATGAACCCGTGACCTCCTGATGGAAAGGTGACCAATCTGCCTCCTGAGCAGCAAAACTCTCGCAGGAGGCATTTTTCAAAGGTGGAGGTGTAAATGAAATGTATACCACAGGGATACAGCAGTAAAGCTCTATTTTTAATCTTTTAAAACCCCAGCCGTATTTTCAGGGAATGAAAGTGCCTAAAAAGACGTACCCAAAGCAAAGAAGAATTGTTCTGCAATAATAAGGTTCATCTGTGTGTTCTTGGTGTCTAGGAACATCTCGGGACCTCAGAGTGTATTCCCAGTGTCAATAAATATTGTGTCTCTTACTATGCCTGAGTAAATGGGAGTAAACCTCCAGTAAATCTCCATCCTCGCCTGTTTTATTTCCCTGTTTGTGCAGAGGAGACGCCATGCTAACAATGGTTCCAGGTGCACAGATGTCATTGATCACCTTCAGCAACTCCTTGACATTCAATGTAACAGCGTCAATAGAAGTTGAGCAAAAGGGCAAAACCTCCATGAGGGTTTTAGTGAGGATGCCACCAGGCGAACACTGAGGGTCTTGCTTTAATTTTCATCTGCACCGACAAGTGGCAACGTAAAGTTATGGCAATTACAGTTCATTGCTTTTTTCCCAGCAGCTGGTTTAACTGGGTGGGATCAGTACAAACCCTTCACTCCAGTGTGTACCTCTTGTGAAACACAGCAGCGCAGAGTTGGAATTCCAGCTCAGAAAGTCAGTTAACTTTCACGGTTAACAACAGCTTTGTCTCTGATTTTATTCATACGAAACCAGACCTGGTACTATTTGTTTTATGTTGTTTTAATGTGAGGAAGGTTTGCTACGCTAGTACATGTGAACAACAGCTAGCAACAGCAACAGCTCTATTCTGTCACTTTCAAAAATCAATAAAAAAAAAAATCACAAAATTGCGACTTTTTGGGCAACCCAACGTTTTGTTTGACTTGTAGCGACTTCAGTAGATTTGCACATTTTTGTTGTAAAATTCTCACATTCTCATGGTAAAATCCCAACTACACAGCCTTTCCTATCGCATGTGGTCTTAGCGTTTTGATGGAGTTGAACTCCCTGGATTGCTTCGTCTGAAAAAAACTTTGATCACTTCCTCGGCTTCGACCTGCTCTTAAACAAACATTACCTCCTGCTCTCGCGCAGCCTTTTGTCCTCCGCAGCAGACGTCCTGAACTGTATCGCCGCGTTTTTCCTGATGCAAATGTCATTGTCCGCAGCCTCTGACTCTTTCTTCCTGAATATAAAGCAAAAATAATGATGATGTATTGGTCTACGTATCCCTCTCCAGAGAGTTCAGCGAGATGGTGATTTCCTTTATTATGTCTCGTGTCTGCTTCTGTTGTGGGGCAGTTGTAAAAATAGTCTCTGCTTCTAGAGGATGTATAAAAAAAACAGCGCAGTCTGATTTATTTCCAGAGTAGTGTAAAATGTCATAAACGCCAGCCTTAGAAAAGCAGGTTCAGACTGAGCAATGTGGTTGGATTTGTTATATACATCAGACCGTCAGGAACGTTCTTTCCAGACAAATCACTTTGTAACTAGTTCATTTATTAATTGTTTTCTTGTGTGAAATCAACATGACGTAAGTTCCTTTAACGTGAAACCGCTCGGTTGGGGGCCGGTTTCTCAGGTCCGGAGGATTCCCAGCTCTTTCCTTGCGGCCTGCTCAGACCTGCAGGTGCTGATTGACGGCCCGGCATCTGAGTGGTGATTAAGACTTTCTTGTTACTGCCGAGCGCCAGACGGGGTTTGCCCTTTGACCCCTCCACACAGCTGTTTCGGAGACGCAGAGGTCTGTCTTTTACTGCCGGATCCAGCGAGGTATACATCCCTCTGTCAGCGGCTCGGACCGGCCGACTTTAAACTGTGAAGTGAAATGTAGAAGAGATGGCCGCTCCATCGTTCCCAGACGCATTAATTCAAACTAATGTTTGTGTGTTTCAGCTTTGGGATGAACCACGACGGGATCGGGAATTCCTGCGGTACCAAGGGCCACGAGACTGCCAAGCTGATGGCGGCTCATATAACGGCCAACACCAACCCGTTCTCCTGGTCCGCCTGCAGCAAAGACTACATCACCAGCTTTCTCGAGTAAGTGGATGATGGTTGTTCCCCCGTGGGAGCTTCTGAGTGTGTTTGGATTTGCCTGTTTTCCTGCTTGCACACAGCTGTCTCACTTTACAACTCGCTGCCTCTGGCTGCCCCTCGTGTTGCATGAAAGGCCTTCCCCACTTAGTCACATCCTTCTCATCACCGAGACTCCTGCCAGACCTTCTTGTGGCCGTGTTTGATAACTGAGTACTTTCCACTCTTGCATCCTCGCACCACAACACGGATGATGTTGGAGCTCATGCGGTCCACGGTGCTGATGTGTGGGCCTGCTGCTCCAAGCCGCTGTTTTGTGGATAACTCGAAAAAAAATGAAGAAGAAGAAGAAGAAGAAAAAACTGGAGCGCACAAATAAGTGAAGGAGAAAAGCAGTGACAGAAACTTGCCTGGCTGGTGCGGTGAAACGCTCGCCAGCGTTCCTGGTGCTGAATTCAGACAAAACATCTGGAAGCAAACGCTGCAGAGTGTTGAGCTTGTCATGGTTTAGCCGAGCGCCAGCATCCCCGCCTCTGGGCTCCAGCCAAAAGAAATGCAGTAGTAGGTGCTGGCTCCAGGAGGCGAACAGATCCCCATTTATTCCCGTTTCAAAATATTTACAGACGTTTTCACAAAAACAGCCTTTCGTCTCTATGTATAGACAGATTTCACATCCATGAATTATTTGGTACCACATCAGGTAAAACTAAAGCCTGATAAATCAGAGCCACATCTGGATAGATGCAGGCTCTGAAAACAAGCCCACAGCCAATCAGAGCAACGAACTACGGGATGTTTTTAAGGTAACTGTCAACGTCGAACGACTGCTGTTTACCATCCAGAGTACAACGTCTCAGCTCTGTCATTTCATTGGGGAACCAATCAGATCAATCTGACCTTTGGGCATGAATAATGAGCTTCAGCGGAGAGTAACTGGACAGACCTGCTGAGTAAATATAAATTTACCAGAGGTATGTCTAGATTTCTAGGTATGGACAACTTTCATGATGGATGGATGGACAGATGGACGGATGGATGGATGGATGGATGGATGGACGGACAGATAGACAAGATAATTTCCATGAAAAGGTCAAATATCTCACGTTTCAACATTTGGTATAATCTCTGTACTCTCCTGTGAGTGAATAATGGGTTTATACATTTGTGAAGCAGTTTTTCTGTCCTTCTTCCTTTTTATATTCTGGATTTGGACATGTCTTTCTCATGTGTCTCCGTACCAGCTGTACGTCTATTTCCAGGTTTGTTTTGCGGCTGTCAGATGATGTTTCCGGCTGAAAGCTCTGAGGAGGCGTTTGGTGCAGAGGTGACAGTTTTGTGTGCCAGCTTCAAACTGCAACACAAAGAAAGGCTTCACGGCCGCTCCGTCGGGGTCCTGTCCCGTTCTGGCTCGAGGACGCGAGGATGACGAAAGCTTTTCAGGAACAAAGAGAGAGAGAACGTTGTTCATCGTTGCCCTCAGATGCCCACCTCAGTCAGACATACACCTTTATCGGTTAGCTTTGGAGTATCTCACAAAATGCATCTCTGCATGTAAACTCCAATTATCCTTCCTTTCTGTCCTTCAGTCAGAGTTTTGGATGTCGCACATGCTCCTTGCTGCCAAGTAAACAAGTTCGGCTGCGGTATTGGCCTAGATTCACTGTCCTGCTCGAGCATTATGCGCCGCTTTGTTTGTTTTTTTGTTTTTTTTAAAGAGTGGTTTATGAATGCGCTCACAGTTCAGTCACAGTTTATTCTCCCTGTCTGCGTTCCAGTTTCTTATAAACTTTAAAAAGGCAGGCAGTTTGAGTTTATAAGGCTTTTGACCTTAATATCGGACTTGTGCCTTCTAACAATCGTTAGGTTTAATCACGTTGGCCGTCTCACCACCACTTGAACCCTTTTCTGCAGCTACTTGAAGGACCAGAGTTCAGGGATAGTTGATCGTCTCTGCTTATTGGAAGATATTTCCGCTCGGCATAATGAGTTTGACCGGTTCCAGCAGACAGGAAGCCTTTGCGACAATGTCAGCTAAAAGCCTCTGCGTTTGAGTGTTTTGTCTTCCCCCCAAACCAATAAATAGTGAGGCTTAAGCCTGAGTGCTCGTGGAGTCTGCAGGGCTCAGAGGCTGATTTGTCTCTCTCTGCCTTTGATAAGAGGGTCCTCTGAGAGACACGAATTAGGGAACGGGATTATTCCTTCAGGAAGTAAGAACAGGGGACGGAGAAGAGGAGGAAGCACGGAAGAAGGAGGGAGGAAGAATGAAGGAATGAAAGACTTTGGTAGACTGGTTTATCGCCTGTTTTTCTTGCATTCTGCTTGAAAGCAGCAACATATATGAAACGTTTATAGAGTTTTCCTGGAAGGCAGGTGCTTGTGGCTTTGAATCACATTTTTAAATCCGTTGAAGTTATGGACCAGCTTGTTAGCTAATGGCAGCTGCTGGCAAATGCTGGTAAAAAAAGAGAAAACATTTCAAGACACTAAAATTGTTTTAAAGAAGTAGTTTGATGTGTTTTTTAAGAGGGGGAAAAATGCAGCTAGAATAGTTTCGTCCGTAATATTAAGCATCAGGACTACGTACAGAAGGCTTCATCCGTTTCTGTATCTGTCTCAGATGTAAAGTATTAATGAGCCTTCAGCGTCTAGGCTTGATCGACCAGAATAATGCTGAGTAGCTAAAGCGACAGCTCTCCATTTGACACCACAGACTTAAGACTTTCAGTCAAAAGACCGAATCATTCATACATTTCTGACTTTATATACATTTACTTGATACAAATTCACCCACTGTGCAGTTGTCATAGTTGTGAGAACTATTATGAGCTGTAAATACATTTATTTCTGCTGCAAAGTTGGACATTTTAACAAAGAGGTCAATGGAGTTCACCCACTTTAGTGACCAGACCCTAGTGGTCAGTCAAAGAACTGCACTTTTCTTCACATTATCTAGCCAGATACAGCCTTTTTGTTTCTACTCATGCAGCTGTTTCAGCTGTATTGTACTTTAGACAGAATTTTTCAGAAAACCAGCACTAGAAACTGCTACTGATTTGAGTATAGATATCATAAAATCAATTCATATATTGAAATCAATATGATTTTATAAGAAGGTGTAGTTCTACCTGGCAGTCATGCCTTTGAATGTGAAGCGAAGTGACCAAAAATGTTTATACTGGACAGCTTCGTGCCACACAGGATAAACAGTAATGACAAAACAGTTTCGGTATCGCCCCCTTGAGAATAACGACCTCAGTCTGGCTCCCCAGTAAAAATATTCTGGCTCCACCACTGGCTGCTTAGCTTTAAGGATGGCAAGAAAACACATTAACATCTGGTTTATGTCGTAAGTAGGAAAGGGTATATGGCTATTCAGTAGTCATGGGTTAAAAAAAAAAAGAAAATGATCTTTGAGCTGATGTGACTGTTAAAATCATTGGGTTGAGTTTTGAGCAGAGTAGTGTGTTGATATGTTGGTTTCTGGCCAGCAGCCTTTTAAATATATATAAAAAGGGTATACATAAATAAAGGGTCCTTTTATTTGTAATTGTGGCATTGGAACTTGTGGTTTAGTTTTCAATGATGCAGAAATCCCACTGTAACTTAAAAGAAAAGGTCACAAAACCGAGATATACAAACTTAAATCACTTAGGTTGATTGATTGCTTGCTCTCTGTAGACTGAACAGACATGCTAGCTTCCAAAACAACAACAGAAAACAAATCAGTTTTCGATAATACAGGCAACGGAAAAGTTACAGTTGACAGTTAGGCCAAATGTCACTCTTCCTCTGCATCACAGACTGTATGAAACCATCTCCAGAAACCCTCTGTGATGTCACCCTGAAGTTTCCTTGAGAGTGGTTTTAAAAAGCGTTTTTCTTTTTCTTTTTTCTTTTTTTTCTTGGGAGCTCTGGTCAATGCCATCTTGGCAGGAATGGACACCACCCAACCCCAATTAAACCAAAGACGAGAAAATAAGTGGAACGAACAAACACGCCTACCTTACCTCAGTCGCCACAAGCTAGCTATTTCAGCTTAGTTTAGCACACGCTAACCTGTGATGCTAACTAATGAGACCCTAAACGTGTTCAAATCTGTGCGTCCAAACTTGCTTCCAGCTGAAATGACATCTGAAGGGAGTTTTTTTCCAGAGCTGAAAGGAGGACTGCTGGACCCAACAGCTAGCTAACAACTTCTGCGGTGTGCGGCTCTTTGAATTTTGATGGGTAGTTCTACTCTACCTGAATGATTTCAGCCGTTTTCTTCCTTTTTTCTTTTTTTTTTGTCAAAATGATTGATTTTCCTAATCTTATAGGTTGCAAATTCTGTGACATTTGAGATTTCATGACAAAAAATTCACTTTTTTTAAATGAAAAAAAGCAACTAAACAAAAGCAATTATACAACTATTTTGTAATGTGATTTGAGTCCAAAAGTCTCATTTTTATGATAATAATTTGTGAAAATTTTGAGAAAATTTAACCTTTTTTTTTCTTTTGTGAAAAATGATGTAGAATTTTAGTAAAAAGCCTCAATTTTATGGTGAAAGATGCACTTTATTTTCTTTTTTTCTCAGTGATTCCAGGACTCCAGGAATTGCAGGAAATCTGAAAAAATTATCCACCAGTTTCACTTCAAGTAATGTGACTTAAATTAATCGTCATATAATCTTAATATAACGTTAATATAATCGAGGAAGTAGCGTCAAACGGTAAAAAAAATCCTGTATTGGCAGGAAAATACACTTTCTTATGCTTCTAAAAGCTTCTTGAAGTTCTGGTTGAGACTGACGTCCTTTATTGTCCAGCGTACTGGTGCACTTCGCTTCCTTGTCGAGTGAAAGCGTGTACGTTCTCTTGCAGGTCTACACTACGAGCAGCTTAGCGTCGACCAGCTCTGATGTCGTCACCAGGCCCACTTTTCCTTTCGAGGGATGGAAGCATTCCTCCGCGTCCTGCAGCTGCCACAGCTGGAGGGAACACGTTGCGATAGTAAAACGTTACAGTAATAGTTGGCCTGGAGAGGAGGGAGAGATCAAAACTGCTGTCTTGTTTCAGCAAGTGTCTGTCATCACAGGTGGGATTTAAAAAAAAAAAAAAAGCTAGATAAAAGCATCTGCAGAGTCAAGCTCATCACCTCCAGCCAAAACAAACAGCTGAGCCACCTGAAGTATTTTTTATTGTTTTACCTGCCAGATTACAAAGCCCGCTGTGTGCGTACATGTGTTTTTTATTCTGCTGAGTTTTACAGGGTTCACATATTTCTCCAGCTCGGACTGCATTGTCATTTTCTTTCTTTCTTTTTTTTTCTTTTGGCTCCTCTCATGGATGTGACATCCAGAGCTGAATAATCAGAGAAGGCTGCTCTTTCTGGGCCTGATCTTTGATGAGCAGCTGTTGATGTGTGAAATTAACTTTAATTTCATGGCATTTCGAGATCTTTGACAAGCTTCCTTCTTTGATTGGTCGGTCGAGGTCCGTCTGATCTTTGTGGTTAAAAACAGTCCTAATGTAGGTTTGTTTTTTCGACAGCTCAGGTCGGGGGACCTGTCTGGACAACGAACCTCTGAAACGAGACTTCCTGTACCCGACGATGGCCCCGGGGCAGGTGTACGACGCAGACGAGCAGTGTCGCTTCCAGTATGGGACGTCCTCACGCCAGTGCAAGTATGGGGTAAGAAACCAGCATCTTTCAAGCTGCGCTCGTGATTTACATTTGTATTTAATGTATCAGCTGTTTAACTGCTGACATCTAACCGCAAAATCACGTGGTAGCGAGAGCTGACGACTCGCTGAAGTCGAAACCAGCATCAGAACGGAGAAGGAAGCACATTTGAAGGCAGCATAGTTGATGGAAACTGCTGAGTATCATTGTCCATCCCTGTAGAACCACTACGGGACCATCTTCTCATGGATACGTCCAGCAGGATGATGCAGTGGGATCATCTACAACTGGTTTCTTCAATGTGACACTGAGTTCTTTCTTCTTTTTGAGTTTCTTTCTTAAGCTTGTCTCAGTTTGTCTTTTTCCGGTTGCTCATTCACCGAAACACGGTGAATATGTGTTTCTACAAACGTAAAATAGCATTATGGGGTTTAGGACACATCAGCACCTTTGGCTGTAAACACTGGACGCACTATCGGGGTCACATGACCCATAGATTTGTATAGAGAGCTTTTAAAAAAAACTTTTTATTCATTTGAGGAAGTGCAACAAAACACACTTCCTGGATGAGCTTCAGTCAAGCTAATCATGCGGATCGCACTGCTGTGGCGACCCCAAATAAGGGTCACAGAGTTCACAATGCATGGAGATCATGTTTCTCTGCAGCGCATCGACACTGGGTCAGCGCTCATGCCGCTCCATCTCACACACCTGCGTAAAGCGAGGTGACGACGTAGACGTCAGCCTACTGAAACGCTACGACCTCCGTACAACCACGAAGTTCATGAGAAGGGGAAAACTAGTGACCTGCTTTTTTTCCCATTAAGCTGTGGTCTCCGTCTGTTGGCCCGCAGACACCAGGTCATGGTGGTGCTACAATTCCTTCGTGCGCCAAAGATTCTTGAATATTGTGCAGATTTGTGGCCAGAATTAAACATTTTTCTGCAACAATAAAATTCACAAGTCGTCGGTCTCAGCCAGATCCTGGTGTCTTAAGCAACACCTTTACTGGTGAAATATTACAGCTACAGACCGACTCCCCGATATTATAATACAGGACATAAAATACGACATGCTTTGGCCAAAGAACGCCCTTTCTTATCAGGGCTCCTCTTTGCGTGCTCTTGTAACCGTAAACAATAAGGAAATACTGGTCCAAATGTGGAAAAGCTCAGTGGTTTACGGCCGAGCTTTTTGCTCCAGAAAGCAGACATTTATTAGAGCTTTTATCCTCTTCTGTGGTTACATCTGTCCTGTCACGGAGGGCATCTCTTTCACAGATGGCTGCATGAAACAGATCAGACCGCCAGATGAAAAAACCCCTGATGTACCTGCGCTGAATCAAAGCTGGAAATCCCATCCACTCATAAATGCGCATCTTTCATGCTGATCTAAAACCACAATTATGAGCTCAGGAGCCAAAATAGCAGGGCTTGATTTGGAACCTGTTATAATCTGCTGTCAGATATTTCTTTCAGTGAAACGAAATAACTCCATGATCTCAGCTAATCTCTGCCATCTCTTTTCCATCATTTATGTAATCCGAGCAGATATCAAATCACTGCTCATCAGAATCTTTGAGGAATCTTTCAGCTGCTCATTTTACCTCGTCTTTCGCTGCACCGAGGTTTTCTCATTAGTCAGGCGGGGGAGGGGTGAATCATTACGGTTACAGCCTTAAAAAAAAAAAAAAAAAAAAAAAAAAAAAAAACAGATGAGGGGAGTGTTGATTTAATTCCTTCCTCCCTTTGTCTGGGAGATTTTAAAGATTAAAAAAGAAAAATAAAACTCCTTTCCATTTGCCAAAAGCGAATAAAAAAATACAGAATAATACAATATATCAAGTTGATTTACTTTGTCGCTCAGATCATCGTATTAACGTAGTTATAAACCTGCGCAGCAGAGAAATCTGTCAGTCAGTGCCGCCTAAATGTTTAAATGGAAACAAGAAAAAATTTACTACTCAGATTTATTAACTCGAGTGTTGAACAATCTGATAAAACAGAAATGAAAGACCTGACCTTAATACGGAGCCTTCGATTAAAATCTGTGCATATACAGTTGAAAACGCCTGAACGTACCTTTAGTTCTGTGTTTACCTCAGACTGCAGTTTTATTAAATGAATAATATTACAGAAAAAACACTCATATTTTTGTGGATCAGAAATTGTTTTTGCCTCATATTAAGACCCACTGCGATCACATTTTTATTATGTTTTATACAAAGAAACAGAATTAAAAGGCATGGAAAATAACTTTTGCACGACTTTAGCTTATTTCATGGCATTTATATGCATTTTAAACATTTCAAAGGGTTTTTAACTTTGTTGTCTATTTTTCATTGTTGAATTGACACACTATAATCCTAATAGTAAACGTCATAACGTGTTATGGTGACACAAGCTGTTCAAACACTTCAGGTATATGGCAAGTTTAAACTGTAACTACAAAACCTAATGTGGTACACAGCCTCATCAGAATGCGGTCGGTTGACAATAACAACCGATGGCCACGATAAAACTCCTCCCTCCTGCACTCCAAAGCCTTGTGGATATGCAGTAGCATGTTTTCAGCGGGCTCGAGGGCAAAGAAAATGGGATGATGGATCCCTGTTGATGCTTCTAAAGGTGTGTTTTTGTCAATGAAGCGTTGCTTTTCTCAACTATGAGATCAGTTCTTCGACTGATACCTTCAGTCTTTCCAGATTCCAGTTTAAAGTCCTTAATGGGAGATCGTTTTTAGCCCCTAGCATACCTGTGTGCTCAAATATTCAAACAATATCTTAGTAAAACGTAACCGACGTCTGTAATCATCTTCGGCTTGCTTCTTGAATAGCTTCCTTTATTGTTAAAGCAAGTTTACCAGATGTCTCCTTTGGTTTGGACCTCATCCACCACAATCCCTAATTCCAGGTTCACACTGTACGATTTCGGCCTTCTGAGATGAAAGATGCTGAGTCATGGTAAAAATGGTCCATCGCTGCTCAGAAACAGTGGTGGTAGATCTCACAATGAGACAGGAGCAAAGATGAAAAATAGAAACATCTGGAGACCAGAGACGGGCTGTGACAGATATCAGCAGAGTCAGCTGTCAGTGCTAGCTAACCAACCAATAGGAACGCACCATAAATGAACGTAAACATCAGCGCATCTGAACATTACAGCAGCCTAGCAACAACAGCGCTAGTTAGTCATCCATGCATTAGCACGTTAGCAGCAACCTGCTAATGATGGCGTGATGCTGCATTTAGAGTCTAAAATACACTTGTAGCCACGACTGTTCACTCACAAAGTGTAACATGCTGTAAATTAATTATCTACTGTTTTCATGTTGTGAAATGTGACTCGAATGAATCATTCAAGACTGTAAAAATCGTACAGTTTGAACCCAGCGTTAGAGATTTTCACGGAAGTGCTGGTCTTTAATTAACTGTCGATGACGGAGCTGATTTTAACGGTCGCGGCTCTTTTAGCGGAGCTATCTTACAACGTCTCAGCCCTGTCGTCATCACGTTAAGCCCTGTCAGAGACTCTACAAGGATAGGCTGATCTGATTGGCTCTCCAAGACTTTTAGGCATAATTAATGAGCTCCAATAGAAGGTAGCTAGACAGACCTGCTGAGAAAATGTAAAGTGTTCAGCATCCTCTCCCAGGACACTCTGAAGCATAACAGGGCTCGGGATCGATCCAGCGATCTTAAGATTGGAGGATAACTGGCTCAGCCCACTGTTTCACATTATAACAACCACAAAGTCATCTGGTTCTTTCTATGTCTTAAAATTATGTAAATTAAAATCAAATCAAATGATGAACAACACATGGCATTTTACACCATTTTACATCTTAATTTGTTCAAAAAAGCCAAAATGTCAGTTAAATTTGGCTAAATTAGTCAGATCAATGTACTGTCTGTAAGAAAGCAAAAAAAAAAAAGTCAGAAGGGAAAGTTTAACAGCTCACACACAATATATTACTCTGTATTTTGGGGTCATTGCCAAATGAGGCTTGGAGTCGCTGATGCGGACCAAAACAAAAGTAATATTTCACTAGCTATGGCCTGAAAAGCCTTCAGGGGCTTCAACTAAATACAAAGATTCTGATGGCTGAGCCCTGGGGGGGTCGTAGACTCTAAATCACAGCATGGGACTGTGTCAGAGGTGGGGAAAGTAATACAGACGTCAGGAGAGGAAGCCGGGGTTCTTTACGGCAGTAATTTACCGACAATGATACATCCCGCTTCTCAGCGAGAATGAAAGCTATCAGCGCAGACGGGAACGAAAGTGTTTCTCAAAGCAGAGCAGCGGTGGAGGTATGAAAAACAAACAGCCTGTGATAGCTATATTAGCGAAGCCCTCGCTGTTTATCGCCAGCTTGTCCCGGCCTAACGTAAATCCATCAGGCTCACATCCATGTTCGTTAAGGTCCGGGCCACTGACCTTTTAGCACGGCCGAGATAGCGAACGGGGCAAACGGGCGGCTTATTGAAACCAGCTGGCAGGAGAGAGTCCCTGCAACCTGAGAGTGGCAGTTAGCTGCTTTATTTAATCTGGATATGCTCAGGGAGCTGCGGGGTTGTGGCATATTTACTGACCCCGGGGTCAGAATCTATGTGTGGGAGCATAACTCTTCTTCATGGGCCTGCCCGTCCACCGTACACAGTTGTCCTCTAAGAGCCTTTGAAGTCGGGATGCAGAGCCATCCAGTTTGGTTTAATGGCCAACCTAATGCAAGGTTGTGCAGCGCTGTCGTTGTGACATGTGCTCCATACAGGCTGTTATTTATTTGGGGGTCAGGCAACCTTTTATTTTAGCGATCTAAATGGATTCTTCACCGAGGGGAGACGATGTTTACCCAGACCACTTAGTAATACTAAAGATATTTGTTAGGTCTACGAGTCTCTTTATCTGAGACTTGGGAGGCCCGTTGCTCACTCTTGATTTCCCCTAAGAAGCTAAGATGGGATTTCTTGAACTGATGTCACAGTCCCATGCGGTCTCGAGGTGAACGTTAGTCATGCTGTTGATCCAGCTGACTCTTCATTTAAGACCACCAGATGACCCCTGATGACCCTTGGCGTATTGCTCAAGATGCGTCGTGATCCAAAGCATATGGGCTCTTGAAGTCAGACCTCTCTGAGCGGTCTTGATGTGGTCTCATCAGCTCCTCTCATCCTCTGATTCGATCTGGAGTCGTGCAGATTTATAGAAGAATTTCAACGCTGTTTGTGTCGTCTCATAGCTGTCAGACAGCAGAAGAAAAACACAAAAAGGAAAACCACCGAAAACCAGCGATAAATCATTCTCACCATATCCACCCCCCACCCCCCACCCCCCCCGACAGAAGATTTGATTTATTCTGACCAACTTGCTTTTGCCTTCTTTCCTAGGAAGTGTGTAGAGAGCTCTGGTGCCTTAGCAAAAGCAACCGCTGTGTAACCAACAGTATCCCAGCCGCAGAGGGGACGCTGTGCCAGACGGGCAGCATCGAGAAGGGGGTAAGTCACAGAACGTCTCGAATGAACACAACTGAAGAATAAAAAGAAGCCACAAAACCAAACAGACCTGAAATCTTCCTTTAAAGATGCAGATTTCACTTCGACTGATCTAATATATCTAAGGTTGCAACATTTACGGAGTTATAAACGTTGGAAACGTTCAATGGGAATAAATCAGAGGTGTCAAACACATCATCACCGTGGTTACAGTTGAAGGGATGGATAGTCTTTACTTTCTCAACCAGCAAAGTTGTCAGATTTCCTGCTGGTTCCTGGACTCAGTCAGAAATACATTTTTGTAAATTTCTTAAGGTTCACCACTTTTATTGTGCTCTGTTGCCATTTCTGAGCTACATACTGGAAGTAGACAAACGGAAACTCTGCAGCTGCAGAAGGAACCTTCACTGCCACCTAGAGGTCGGTGGTGGAAATACACAGTGACGCTGAGGTATGAATGAAATCACAGTCGGGGCTGTTTGTAGCCCACGTCTGCAGCTGCTACGCCGTCACCCACCTGAAGGCGGCGTAATACTTCTCCGACTCCATAACTATGGTGATGTGGACCTTTCAGACTTCTCTGTTGGAGGAGGAGTGAGATTCCAGGAATGATGTGGTTAGCTGACCTGTTTCTTTCTGGTCTTATCTCCACTTTCGTGGCTTCGACTGGTTCTTCCAGGAAAAGTAATCGGGGTCAGTGATCTTTTTCTTGCTTAATGATGGGAGCATAGCCTGGAATTTCTTGTGAGGTTCAGCATGTCGACATTCTTCCCTTTCTTGTCCTTCAGCTCATGTAGAAACGCTGCCATCCATCTTCTCTGCACAGAGAGCTCCGTCAGCCTCTTCACCCACGTCACATCAGCATCACATCATCACATCAACGTGTAGCTTCTATTTTTTGAATCACTCTGATTTACGCTCCGCAGGGTTGCAGTGGTACACCATGGTTGTTTGACGTAAAATGAATGATCTCTGTCGCTTGTTTGGCTTGTTGCTTTCTTTACTAGAAGCAACCAAAAAAAAGCCCTAAAAGCAGCACTTGATCGCTGGTGACGCCACCCAGCAGATGAAAATAGCAGCGCTGTTGCAGCACTCTGTTAATGGGAAAGTATGGAAATCCAAGATTTATGGAAATTCATGAAAATAAATGGGAAATGTAGAAAATTAGCCCGTAAAGCGTTGACCCAGCCCACACAGGCATGGACCTGGTACCCTGACGTGGACCTGCCTTAGAAACGTCAGTTTGACACAGAACCCAATACATGTTTCTCAGGTCAAAGAAATGTATACTAATTATTAAAAGTGACATGATTAGGGTTTTTTTTCTGAAAAACATTCTTACTACATGAGTCCAAGCCCTCACACACATAATGTTTAATATTTATCATATCAGGTGTCACCAAAAAAAGCAGAATTTGTGACCATCATCAAAAATGCAAAATGCTTTGAGCTCTGTTATAATCATGTTTCTTGTTTTTTTATTGAACACCTGTAAACTTACACTAAAGAGGTTTTTGATCTTTGACGCAGGTAGCTTGGTGCTAGCCAAGCGCTAACATTTGTCCATTCTGCTGCAAACGTCCTCCATTTTCACTCTAAACTGCTTTTTTTTACTCTCCTGGCTATTTAATAATGACGGCCGTTAACGCTGGACTGTTCCTTTAATTTACTTCCTCAAAGCGACAGATTTTCTCATCACGAAGAACAAGAAAACGACTTCTGTTCTCAGAAATATCATTTGCAGTTACGTTTCTTTCTGAAAGGAGACATTCTCGTTAAACTGAGCAGAGCTTGGAGCGTTTCCCTGTGTCAAGCATGGTGGTGGCGGCATCATGGTTTGGGCCGTGATCTGGAATCTTTCCATGACTGATGGGATTGATGAGATTTATGGGTAACTGCTGGGAGGCCTGCTGGTGTGGCCGACCTGCAGCCGGACCCTCCGACCACCACATATTTATAGGTTTCTATACCAGATATTTGGATATTTTTGTCCCTCTCCTCTGTCCTGTCTCCCTCCTCATGTCTTCCTTTACCCAGCTGGCTGTCAGCAGGAGGGTCCCCCTAAAATCAAGTTTTTTCTTGCCACTGTCAGACTTTGCCATGTGCTCAGGGGTCACGATCTGGTTTCTGAGAAGCACCTAGAGACGACTTTAGACGTATATATGTAAATAAATTTTAGTGAACTGAATTGATAAGTGGTTAGTTCATGGTTTGTTCTTTTCTGATAATTAAGCAGTAATTAAGGGAAATTTTCATACCTTTTGGGATGTGCGACCATTTAGTCTAAAACACTTCAGCGTATTAATTCTGTAAGCTGCCAAGAGAAAAGTGCAAAGGAAGTACAGCCGAAGGACGAAGCGCGTCGTTCAACTAGAGAACGGCTAAAGGACAAACTGAATGTTCTGGAAGTCAAAATCCCGACTTCCATCCAAAATACATCCCACGTGTGAAACCCAGAAACATCACAAAGTTCCGTCTTCAGGAAAGAGCTAAATCGTTTCTTCCCGCAAATAAACATTCAAGTTGAAATCTAACGAAGATGTTGTCCAACGTCTTCCTCGACTTCGGATCGTGTTTGTGAACTCTCAGAAATATTTCGGACTAATTTTAGGATTTACATGTTTAAATGGCTTATAACATTTCATCCATTTGAATGACACAGATTTAACATAAAAGGGCTAAAAGAACGATGACTATTAGTCAACTGGGAATGAAACAATGAAACATGAGATTTACGGAATAATAAGTATAATGATAATAAACCCCGTGTGTTTTAAATCCTTAAAGACAGATTTACATATTTATCATTAATCAGTCTCAGGCTTTAGAACCTGCGTACGCAACAACGTTAACTTTATTAGCCTGTTTATGTTAAATCTATGTTATTTAAATGGATGTAAATTTCATATGTAACTGAAGCACATAATTCTGGGTTTTGCAGTTTTGCTGACAGTGAAGTGATCATCAGCGGTACCTCGCTGCCTCTCATTCCACCATGGGAAGGGTTACTACTCCCTGCGTGCACGCTCATCACACACACACATGCACGTGCACACACATGCATGCTGAGCTTGAGGTCATCGGCCCTCTGTTGGTGCCCGCCAGGTTAGGGGAGACAGTTTTAACACGGATTACGGTGGCCATTGTCCCCGGATGGTCCGAGCTCTAAAAGGGAAGAATGGGTGAGTGTCACGAGCTGTCACCCGCCATTACCGTTAGCTCAGTGGAGCCTTTGAGGACCGGGGCCCACGCACGGGGTCCCGGACAACACAGGGGCCCCCAGGTTGAGCCGGGAGGGGCTTTTGGAACAGCTTTTGGAGCAGTTTTTAGGGAGCGCTGGTGGCGTACCCTGTCTGCCCTGCCGGGACGGCTTCAAAGGAACACGAATGTCAGCCGTTTCTCACCCAGGAGGGGAGGGGGAGGGGGGTGGAGACGAAGGGGGGAGAGAATCAGAAAGTGACTATTCTTAGTGCTGAGGTGGATCCCTGCAGTACAGTAAACTCTGGCCTGATCCTGTCCTCCTCCACGTCTCTCCGTCCCCTTTCACCTCTCCCCCGCTGCTAATCCTGTTAAGACGGCGTCTCAGCACATGGACGAGTGAGTCAGACGCAGGAGACAGCCGCCATCGCAGCCCTCACCTTGACTGTCCCAGTCTCTCTGGGTTATTAACCCACTGACACAGTTGGAGAGACGTCCTGACTTCTCTTCGCTCTGGAACGGTGGACAGCTTAGCTGGGAGCTTAGGACGCTCCTGAAACAAACCTCAGCGCTTTCTGTCTCTGGCCAGCTTCAGAGACGACTCACATTTCACAGGAAGCAGAAGCAGGGTGTCCTGAAGCTGGGAAAATGACTTCAATGAGACAAAAACGATGGCGTTTTATTTCATCTTAAGTGCAGGAAACAAAGCAGAACATTTTAATACCCGTTTGAGGTTTGTCAGCACCAGCCTCAGAAACCTTTCTTAAGATAGCCCGTAAATATTTCTCTGACCTTGACGGGCTGCTACAAAACCTTTATCTTATTTTATTTTATTTATTTAGTAATTTTAGTGTGCTTGAAGTTATTTCCCATGTGGCTTCATGTTTTAATTTGAATTGTTGCTGTTTCGCTGACTGCTTGATGCCCAGATCTTGTGGCAGTGAAACAAGCCCACATCACCATCCCTCCACCACCATGCTTGACTGTTGCTACGACGTTTTTGTGCTCACATGTTAGTTTTATGAGATTCACAGGTTTTTTAAAATGTTTTCGTCTCGTGAATAATCTCAGCCGCCGTAGAATCATGGACTTCAGGTCATTTACAGATTGGAACTGAAGAATTGAAGTCCCGAAGATCTTTGCTGATGTCTTCACTCTTCAGCACTGTGAATGCCACAGATTAGCAAAGTGACTAAACTTCTCATTTTGTCTGAAGTCATTGTTGCCTGATATTGATCTTTATTTTCCTCCTATAACATACTGATACATCAGGGATGTCAAACCCAAGGCTTGTGGACCAAATCCGGTCACTTCTTCATTTAATCTGGACCAGGAGAGTTTAAAGACGACCAGAAACTTCTAACTAGAACATTCTGAGGAAATGTTTGATTCAGTTCTGACATGACAAGTGGAATAACTGAGGTGGAGAACAGCTGCTTTAAGGTGGAATCACTGAGGTGGAGAGCAGCTGCTTTAAGGTGGAATAACTGAAGTGGAGAGCTGCTGGTTGATGTCAGAAAGTCAGAATTTAGAAAACGCTTTGTAAAATGTACTTCTTTTATTTTAAAAAAGTGAAATTCTAATTATAATAATTATTATATACATGTTGAAATTATACAAAACTCTGGCTTTTGTTATTGTATGTCAAAATGCTATTAAAAAGTTGATATTTTCCAACATAACATTTCTGATGAAAGACTTTTTTTTGTTTTACAAGAAAAGTAAAAATTAATAATTTTAAATTATTGATTTTATAAGAAAAAAAATAGTCTAAAAGTCTCAATTTTACGATAAAGGCTGCAATTGTTGTTAAATCTTAGATTTCAAGACAAAATTAACTTTTTTACAAAAGAATAAAAAATGTGATATGAATTCCCCAATTTTACAATTATTATTATTATTATCATTATTATTATTATTATTATCATCATTATTATTATAGTTTAATTTGGTATTATACTTTGCAATTGTGATTTTAATACAAAAGCCTCAATTTAATGATAAAAGTTACAAATTTTTGTGAAATTTGAGACATTGTGAACTAGCCCGTCCCTTTAATGGTTACCATGGCGATGATGTGGCCCAGGATGAAGTAGAGTTATACCTCTGAAGCAAAGCAATGTCGTAAAGAAGAAAGAACCAAGTTACTCCACAACTATGTGAGAGACTGATAAAGTCATAACGGAAAGAACATCCTGAAGTTACTGCAGCTGAAGGTGGATCTACAAGCTTCTGAATCATGAACCTTCTCAGTGTTGCTACTCAGCATCATGTTTCTTTATGAAACATTGTTTTCATGTCAGGCTGTCCAGAGAGTCTTAATGTCTGTTGTTTTGTTTAACAAACAGAACCCTGGTGTTAGCGCCACCAGCGTCTGCTACAACCTGGAGGATAATCTGGCAGATGCTGGGTAATAACACGTCTGAGTGTTGGACCAGACCACCAAAACCCCTGCATTACATCCCACAAACATGAAAGGCAGGTAGTCTTTCATAGTACTGGTTGTACCCTTGCGAGCATGTGGACCACTTAAGGCAAAGAAAAAAAATATTGGTGAAACAGTAACACGGCACAGAGGATTGAGTTTCAGAGTAAACCGACTCTGCAGCTCCATCTTTCTGTCTGTGGCACTAAATATAAACACGGACAGCTGAAGAGGGCAGGACTCAGTGCTTCCTGAGGTTAAACTGATGATTTATGCCTAAACAACTCTGACAAAGCCTTCAGCCGTGCTGCTCGCTGTTGGCATGGAGTTGGTCTGTCCTCAGCTTTATTAACACACATGCAGCTGTGCTGTGGTTGGAGAAACATCTGTTCTTCTCCTCCTCATCTTAATGATATAACCCAACAGTTACACATTAATTACAGCTTTTTACTTTTTCGAGGGTTGTGCATTAAAGGCAGCTGGGGGGGTTGAAATCGGTGAGAAATCCTTCAACACTACGTTGGAAAAGATTTCCTTCCAGACTCCACAAACACAAACACTGTTCACAACCATTGCTGGCCCTGAGTTGGCGCTCTGGGTTGTAGACTTCCACTTCTGGGGAGATCGGTAATGTTATTGAACGCTTCTTTCTCACTTTGGAACGTTGAACTCCAAATTGTTTTAAATGGTTCACAAACCTTTCCAGCCTGATGTATTGCAGTAGACAGATGCTTATGACTTTCCCTTTTGGCATTGTATGAGCAGACACCTGAATGCTGCAGACTGCAGAAACATCTGCACCACACCTGACTCCAGACGACCCTCTCAAAGCTTCTTCAGAGCACTGAGCCCTTCTGGAGCCATCCTGAGTCACAGTCCAGGCACTTTGAATTTGGTGACGTCAATTGTTGCAGTGAATTGTGGGTAGAGGTGGCAATGTTGCTTCTGTTAGAGGTGATGCAAGTGTTGGTTAATAAAATGTTGCCAGTGAAGCCATTGAAACTGCACATGACATCGGTCTGCTGCAAAGTCATTAGCATTTAGCATTTGGTATACCCCACCTGATTCTCTATTTGGTTTCAGTTTTGTTAAATAAATTGTGAAAAAGGTTATATGTGGTTCTTCTGAGATTGCATTCATCCACTACAATCAGATGTTTTTGTTTTGTTTTTTTCCCCACACACCAACAGACATATGATTAAAAGAGGGGATGCTAACTTTTGCAGAGGACTGTAGCTGTGTCTTGATATCACCCTAAACTGACTTGAACACCGAACAAATTAACTGCGTTACTGAAAATTTTTTTTTTTTTTTTTTAAAAAAACAAAAAACTGCCAAAATTACACTATTATTATTTCAAGAAGTTACTAGGAGTTATTACGTTAAGAAGAGTACATTTCACACTGTCTGGAGGAGGATCAGAGTAGTTATAAAAGAAAGTGCACGAGGAGATGTGACAGAGGAGGACGAAAGTGAAGCAGAGCAGCAAACATCTCTCCAAGCCAACAGTCTTGCTTTCAGTGGAGGCAACAACAAAAGGAGCTTTCATGTTTTTTCAGCTGACACTTAGCTGGAGGCCATTATTAAGACACTTCTGTGTTTTAATAGTAAATGAATTTAGCGGCATTAAGAGGCGGCTGAGCTCAGAGGGGAAAAATGTTAATGAACTCCTTGGATGTTATCTGTTAATGAAGCTTAGATGTGAGCTTAGATGGACTTTAAATAGCTTGGTATGAATCTTTTTGACTTTGTACAGCCTTCAGACACCACAGCAGCTTGTTGAGCTGAAAGACAGACAGGGAGGAGCACATGTCAACGCCAGGTAAGAATTCATGTCACCACTCTGCAGAGACACAAAAGACACAAGTGTGGCAAACAGCACAGGCTCCTGTTCTCAAGAACATCTGTATAAACCTTCCCAGCTCCTCAGGTCATTAAAAGATCACGCACTGGTTTTATAAAGGTTTCCAACAATGTGAGTTTGTCTGAGCATGTTTTCCAGATAATAACATCTTCCCAGTGATACATACTGGAGTGGTGTGCTGCAGCCTCTTCTTCATGGACTGTAAGCTGAGCCTGACTGCTGGGAGGGCGGACATATTTGTGCGCCAGCTGGAGGCAGAAAGACCACGTGATCCCTCCGGCTGCACGCTGGACCCACCTGTTCCAGTGCAGTTGTGCTGCTCTCTCTGACTCTGCCATCATTACTCATTCATTCTGAAAAGAAATGGAGCAGTGCCAACAGAACTGGATGTGTCACATAAAGCGACAAGAAGGACCATGAACCCCTTGAAATACAAACAAACAAAAAAAAAATCCCAAAATATTAGGCCTGTTTTTATGCCTCCTGTCCAAAAAATACTTACTCAAAACAAATAGAGAATATATTCACAACTCCAAGGACTGTATGAAGGACCGTGGACTAAATAAAGTTTAGACGTGACATTACAACAGAAGTGTCAGAACCAAGATGTGTGTTGCTGTGTAAACCTACCTGGAACACAGTCCAACATTTTCATTTTCATTGCTGCCTATAAAAAAATACTTTAAATCAAATTAAAGTATGTTTATGTCTGATGAATAAAAAAGTGAACATATGTTATGGCACAGAGATGTCCAGGTGGAACGACCAAAAACGGCATTTGACGTTTTCCACCAGACTGGAAAACTAATGATGTTTCACTGATAAATCACTATGGTTCTTCATTTCAATTCAACTCAATTTATTTATGTAGCGCCTATTTATGACAAGTCATCTAGACGCTTAAGAAACCCAGATCATGACCCCCAAGTATACATCGCAACGCCATCAGTGGCAAGAAAAACTCCCTCTTGGGAAGAAACCTTGATACAAACTGTCTTTGACTCATTCTAAAAGTTTATTCAGACCTCTGTACGTGTTTCACTCTTTGGCTGCTAGTTTGCTGAGTTTTGATGGCGCAGTGATGAGACAGGCGTATTTGTAATCAGCAGAGTTTGTGTGGTTTTCTTGAAGTGGTGAAATTAGAGGAGCTACTAAATTTGACGTGTTGTTTTACATGCCAGTCTAATTGGTTGGGGTTTGAATTGTGTTGTGTTTGGATGGCAGCATGGTAGGGGCTCTTAGCTCAGTTTGTCCCCATCATTGTGGTTAGTTGCTGCTTCCTAGTGTGCTCTGGTTGCACATCGATCGTCTGTACTGTACTCATATAACTCCCTGAACCACGAGGTGTAATGAAGAGTTCAAATGTTCTGCACTAATTTGTCATGAAAAGTAATTTGATCTTCATCTAAGGCACAATAATAGACAAACAATGATGTTAAGATTATAATCCAGCATGCCAGGAGCTTAAAAGATGTTTGCCTGCATACCTCCAAGTCTCAGATCTCATCTTGTGGACATCCCAGCAGATCAGACCCTCCAAGTTTCACTGAACATGTTAGATGTTAAAACTCCATGATAACACAATTAGACAAATACTGAACAAGTATGATTTGTTTGGAAGAGTTGGCCAGAGAGGCAGCATGACTGCATCTGAACAAAAACAAAAGACTTCTGGAAAAAATGTCTTATGAACAGATGAGAAGAGTTTTTTTTATCATTATTTTGTTAATTAATGTATATATATGATTATAAATTAACCAGAGCATTAAAGAGACAAACAATCAGTGAGTTTTTTTCAAACATACCTGCTGTTTAGCTTTGTTCTCATACCCTCCAAGCCCAACCCACAGCAGGAACCACATTTCTTTCTTTTTCCTTAAATATGAAATCCAGCTCATGGGATCAAAATTATTTTTTGAACCAGGCTGTAAATACGTTGGACATATAAACCTGGGAGTCAGTTGAGATTTGCTCGCTTTTTGAGCCATCCCCCCCCAGTGGCCAGTCAAAGAACTGCAACAAATCAGACGTCCTGGTAGAGGCCAAGTGGGAAGTGAACTGGTTGCTGACTGGGATTCACACCAGAAGAGAAAGGACTTAAGAGGAAGTCCTAACTTTTGCAATTTACTATGAGATCTTTCACTACAGAGTAGCTGAACTGAGTCCAGATAAAGGGGAGGAACTATTAGAATGCATCTTAGGCTACATGGACGTATCTGTGTCATCTCTGCCGGGACTAAGCTCAAGACCTCAGCAGTGTATTAAGTGAGTCAGGGGAGACGAGGCATTTCGCCTGGTTTCATTTATCTCCCGTGGTCAGGGATCTGTGCTTCCCGCTTCCCTGGCACAGTCAGCAGGCAGCTGGTGCAGCAGGCGCTGGTGAAGGGTGCGGCTGCTCCTCTGCTTAACACTTTCTGGCTTCATTTCAGCTCCTCTGCTGCTCTCACATTCTCAGGACTCCTCAGGACTCACTGCACATATGTGACTTTCAAGTTGACACGAGAGCAGTGTGGTCGCAGACAGAGTTACAGTCGCAACCAGAAGTTGACAGTTTAAACATGAACGTTTGCAAGGTTGAGGAGTTTTTTTATTTTCTTTTAATCTTTCAGGTCAGTTGTTTTAAAATCATTATTATTGTTTATAAAATGTCAGAACAATGAGAGAGTGGAACAAAAAGTAGAATAACTCAGGTGGAGAGCGGCTGCTTTAAGGTGGAATAACTGAGGTGGAGAGCTGCTGCTTTAAGGTGGAATAACTGAGGTGGA
>JBAMYA010000004.1:1288868-1306188 GCA_037176975.1 Arrhamphus sclerolepis
ACTGAGGTGGAGAGCAGCTGTTTTAAGGTGGAATAACTGAGGTGGAGAGCAGCTGTTTTAAGGTGGAATAACTGAGGGGGAGAGCAGCTGCTTTAAGGTGGAATAACTGAGGTGGAGAGCAGCTGGTCGATGTCAGAAAGTCATTCATTCAGGAAACATTTGTAAGAAAATTTACAAATAAAAGCTTCAAATTTTTGTAAAAACTCATTATTTTAAGAGAAAAACTTTAAATTATATAAAATTTGCAGTGTTATGACTTGTAATTTTATGTCAAAATGTTGCAAAAAGTTGATAATTTTCTCTCTCTCTTTTTTTTTAAGTTAAAAAGTTACAATTTCATTTGTGATTAAAAGTCTTGGTTGTTTGAAGAAAGTCTTTGATCAAAATTGTTTGTGTCTTTTAAAAGTTTTCTTTTTTTTATTTCATGAAACAAAAAAATCCTTTTTTCTGAAAAGATGTGATATTCAGAAATTTTGTGTTTCACTTTTTTTGTAAAAAAAAAAAAAAAATGTCAAAAAATGTGATTTTAGTATAAAAGCCTCAATTGTATAATAAAAGTTGCAAATTATGTAAAATTTTGAGAATTTTATGATAAAAGTCACAATTTGCTTTTTTTAACGAATAAAGTTTAATTTTAGTTAAAAACAAAAACAAAAAAAATGTGATTATCCAAGAAAAATTGGGATTCTAATACAAAAGCCTCAATTTTATGATAAAGGTTGTGATTTTCGGCAAATTTGAAATTCTATCATTATTATTATTATAGTTGTTGTTGTTATAATATTAATGATAATAATAATAATAATAATAATATTGAGGATAATAATAACAATAATAATAATAATGATAATGATAATAATAAGGACACAAAGTTGATTCCAAAGGGGGGAAAAAAAACAAAAAAACAGAAAATGTAAACAAATATTAACTTTTTGTTTTGTCTTTTAATTTTACGGCCTTGTCCAGGAACTAACGGGAAATCTGTCATCATGGCTGGTTGAGAATCTAAAGAATATTTGGCCCTTTAACAGTAACAATGGTGATGATGTGGCCCTTTTCAATGGTAACCATGGTGATGATGTGGCCCTTTTCAATGGTAACCATGGTGATGTGAGTTTGGTACCTCTGTGACAGATGAAAACATTTTCTTCACAGTTTTAAACAGAATCTGGATACGTAAACTCAAGAAAGGAAAAGGAAAACTGGGCAGCGATAATAAATGAAAAGGAGTTTGTAACAGAGGAGACAGAAGAGTCATAAATTAAATTAAAGAGTGAACAGTGCTTCCAAAGAGTGATAGAAAGCGATAATCAATAAAGGAAATGTGCGTGAGTGTGTTCTGTATAACCTGTGATGCAGCGCTGTAATGATAACGTGTGTTTCTGCCCTCCTGCCCAGTGGTGCTACCAGGGGGAGTGCGTGGCGTTCGGTACCTGGCCTCAGAGCGTGGACGGAGGCTGGGGGCCGTGGTCCACGTGGGGGGAGTGCAGCAGGACCTGTGGGGGCGGTGTGTCCTCCTCTGCGAGGCACTGTGACAGCCCAGCGTAAGTAGGCAAAGTAAGCCACAGCAAGCTGAACACACACATCCAGGTCCTGCCTACGAGCGTGTATGCGTGTGCACGTGCGTGTGCACGCACGGGTGTCTGGTGCATCCTAGAGGGAGCAGAGCTGCAGTAATTAGTGTTTTTTTCTGAGGTAAATTAGCTGTGAAATATTTCCAGGAAAAAGAACCCCTGAGAGCTCTTCTATACGTGACGACGTCTGGAAGCAGAATATTCACTTTCCATTTTCTCCATTTGGTTCCTGCAGGAACGTTATGAAGCATTTAACTTAACGTATGACCTGTCAACGTGCACGCCGCTAAAATACGAGGCACCGAAATGTGATTAAAAGTAATCTTCTCCCATTTTGCACACCGAGCTCCTTGAGTCTGATGGATTTCCACTTAGAAGGTAGACTGATGGACCATTAGTCATGTAGAGGGAAGACGACGGGAGGGCGTCCACCAGGGCAGAAGGACTGATGACGCGTTGGGTGGACGGGTCCCTCTCACACCCTGATGTGCTCCTGCACCATCCTGGCCAACCAGAACCTCTGCTCTCCTCAGCCCTACCCAGCCATTAACTCCCATTTATCTTCTCATTCAGTTATTCTTTCTCAACCAGAGAGAAAAGAGAGTTTTTGCCATAAAATTTCAAATTTCACAAAATTTGCAAAAAAAAAAAAAAAAAAAAAAAAAAAAGAAAAATCACACTTTTTTCCCCACTGTAAAATCACAAATTTAAAATGTTGGAGTTGGTGGTAAAATTGCAAATTTTGATGAATTTTTGAATTTTTAATCCTTCAACAAACAGGACTGTTAATTGTACAAAAGTCACAAAATTGTGAATTTTTAATTAAAATTGCGACTTTCCTTTTGAAAAATATCAAGTTCTCGCAAAATTTTGGCATCAAATTACAAATAGCCCCAAATTTTTAAAATTTTTTTAAACTTTTAAAAAGAGGAAATTTTGTACAATAATCACAGTACCATTTTTTGTTGTAAAATCCTAATCCTAATTCCTGATTTTCTGACATAAACCTCGGTTATTCCAGGTATTCGGGTCGTCACATTGAAGTGATTTTGTTCCTAAACGTTCTCGTTAGACGTTTACGATCGTTTTTAAACGCTGTCCTGGTCCAGATAAAATGAAGACACCTGCTTTAACAGTAAACATTTTAGTTTGCTTTCCTTCGTTTCTTTCTCCGTCTTTGCCGTCTTCGACTTTAATCTATTGGTGGTTAGCAAACAGTGACAGTGGCGCGCTACTGCCACCAGCTGGTTTGGAAAGGAAGTTCACCGGCTCTGTCGCAGTAGGTGGAGACATGACGGCTGAAAGGCCTGAGCAGGAGGTCTGACCCGGAGGACCAGGAGGTCCAGACCTCCGTCTCCCCAGCCAACTCCTCCAGTTCCCAGACCAGCCGAGAGATTTATGGGGTACGCACACCTGCCTACCATCTCAGGTTCTTTGAAGACCCAGCTGAAGAGGTGGTTTCATACGAACCCTGGTGGAAACCGGCATAGACCCAACCCAGTTGCTAAAAGCAGCAGTAGATGTATGTCAATTAAAGCGAGTTTTATAGTTTGTCAGTTGAAAGACCTCAATAGAAGCATTTTGCCAAAACATTCCAGTTAAGGATCTCTCCAAACCTGACTGGAACATGACAGGAACGTCTCAATAAAAGCTGAGATGTTACGCAACAGATTTCTACGTGGTTTGCTTGGTCACTACATGAATCTACAAGACGCGCGTTCTGAACCTGCCTCATCAGGACCGAGCTCAGACACGACTTCACTGGTGCAGCAATAACCCACAAATCTTTTCTTTAACTCGGGGGTGTCAACTCCCCTCAACCGAGGGCCAATCAGCATGGCGCTGGCCCCCGAAGGGCCAGTTGTAAGACTGTATAGATGTAACTACTCCTAAACACGTAGTTCAGATATTATTCATGTTTCGGGGTCGTGCACCAACACCTTTGGGGGCGGAGCTCAAGGCAAGATGAAAGGGAACGACTCAGTAAACTGACACGGTTTAGTAAAAGTTTGTCTTTTTTCATTAACAACTTTTTTTTAAAGGAAGAAAGAGTTTGTGGTAAAATTTAAGATTTTCATGTGTTCGTTTAATTCCACTTTGTTTTGCCAAAAAATCACAATTTTGAAATTTTTATCATAAAATCAAAAATGATACAAAATTGTTACTTTTTAACTTAATACTAAAACTTTTGTGGTAAAATATCGCATTTTATAAAATTTGAAATTTAAAATCACAACTTTATATCTTTAAATTTATTTTCAATTTTTATTTTTATTTTTTTGTGAAATTACGTATTTTTCAATATAACAACTTTTTTTAAAGGAAGCAGATTTTTTGGCACGAAATCGCAATTTTTTTGTAAGTTTAATTCCACTTTTTTGTCCAAAAAAATCTCAAATTTTTTATTGTAAAATCAAATTTCTTCTAAAATTGTTACTGTTTAGCTTAGGCTATTGCTAAAACTGTTTGTGGTAAAATATCACAAAATTTGAAATTTGAAATCACAACATTATATCTTTACATTTATTTTTAATTTTTATTCATTTTTTTTAAATGAAATTACGTATTTGTCAATATAACAACTTGTACCATTTTTTTTTTAATCACAAAAAAACGAAAAAGTTTGTAGTCAAATTTTAAATTTATGATGCCTTCAAGCTCTCATGATTAACCAAACGCGCTCCTAAGATGCTCATGTTCCCTCCTACATCCTGAGATAAACTCAGTAGCGGAGCAGGGGGCTCTTCCTCTCCAAAAACCTGTTCTGAAGCGTTTTATTTAAAGCCTAACGTGTGTCTGCGCCTGACAAATCATGGCGCGGTGCATCCTTAGCTGGCAGAAAGACGTCTGGGATCATTATCCTTCTTCCACTGTCACATTCCTTTGTTTTGGAAGCAAGGCACTACTTGATATACGTCACGGGAAGACAAAGGAAAGAGCCAGGTTGAATAAAGTACTGGCATAATGTGGACCACCTGTGAAAGGTGGTCGCTGCGAAGACGAGGGAGGAGAAGAAGAAAACCCAGACCAGAACATTTATTACAGCGCACAAAGTGGAAATAATCATGAAGGAAAGGGAGGGTGATGAAGGTGGGAAGAATGAAAGGGATGATAGGAGAAGGAAAACAACCCCCTTTGGAGACGTAGTGGATGTGGACATAAAAAAAAAGACTAGATCAGGGGAGATTTGTTCTGAGGTTTCAGACTTCAGCCTCTGTTCTGAATCTAAATGTCATGTCACACTTAAGAGATTTAGAGCGGCTTGGTTTTCATGAATGAATCGTTGGCACACATCCTCAGCGAAGCAGCAAACGCAGACACACAAACACGCTATGTGTTCCGGCAGCGACCTTTCAGGTCCGCGTCATGACCCTCCGAAACCCCGTCCTTCTACACCCTCTTCAGCCCGACAAATATTTGTTATGATGCTCTCACGTGATTTGGTGTGCTGAAGTTACAGTTGCACTTTTTCATCTCCCCACTCATTTGACTCTCCTGTTTCTCTCAGCCCATCCGGAGGAGGAAAGTACTGCCTTGGAGAGAGAAAACGATACAGATCCTGTAACACCCATGTGAGTCCCCTTTAAAGTCTCTGCTTTTCAGTGAAAGTTTTTCACATTGATTAATGTTTCAAGATTCATCCTAAAGGTTTGAAATATAGCGTTTGTGAGAGGCGTGCGTTGCCCTGCTCTCGCAATGACACAAGGAAATGTTTGCTGCTTTTAAAGGACCAAAAAGCGCAGTAAGTGTCATGGTTTTGAAAACAGAAGAAGTCTGGAATTTCAACAGACTTGGTGGAGTAATCAGAGCAAGAGAGCCTTGGCCAGATGCCAGCCGTCGTGAATGAGAACCATGAAGTGATGGTTGATTGATTGTAGTGGTTGTCGTCTACCAGCTCAGGCCTTCATGAAAGTCATTGACGGTCCACTGGGGGTTTATCAAATGGAATCCAAATGAAACCAGTGCCTCGGACCTGATGTGTATAAATGATGGGGATGGCCACAAGTTCTGAGACGTGAAGCCAGCGAGGACGTGTCTCTGATGGCCTCATGGCTTTTAAACTATTCTGGCTCCAATATGCTCCAACTCCAAAAAGTGTCAATGGCTTTCATGAAATCGTAAGTAATTAAATTTTCACCACAAATCAATAGGGTGTCATTAGCTAGGCAGTCACTCGGTCTGCCACCACTGACAGTAAAAACTGGAAGAACCACGTGACCCATAGATTTTGTAGATTTGTCTTTGAAGCCCATTTTTCCTGCGTTGTGTTGCAAAGAGGCGGGACAAAGCTTCCAAGGCCAATGGCAGAGCCAATGGCTACGTCCTGGCATCTGATTGGTCAGCTTTATTGTTTAAAATAAATGTATCTGTACAATTGTCATGGATGTAATATGTCACCACAGATGGAAAAAAAATATATCAATTTTTGTATCAGGCTGTGAATATGTTTAATTCTGCTGCAAAGTTGACACTTCCAACATGGAGGTCAATGGAAATTTGCTCTGTTCTGGAGCCAGCACCTAGTGGTCAGTGGAGGAACTGCAATAAAACATACTTCCTGGAAGAGCCTCAACCCAACAACAGCTGATGTGGGTGGTTGCCGCTTGCCTGCCACTCATGGAGGTGGGCTTTAGCGAACCTCCACTAGTTCTCATTTCTGCTCCGTCAGGTCTCGTTTCAGTCAACCAGAGGATGCTGCTGTTGCACAAGCTAAAAGCTGGGGTCTTCTGTTTAGCCCTAGACAGCAGCCTTCAGACAGGACTGAAGATAACTGCTTCAGGCTTTGCTCCTGAGCCCTTCCAGGCCAACCAAAAACTGGTCGCTGTGGTCCCTTAACACGCTTAAGGGGTCACAACAAGACTCTTAGGTCTTTATTCACAGCTCAAAAGTCAAATCCAGACAGCGCTAAGTACTAAATAGCTAAAGCAATAACATCTTGTCATTGGTTATGTCAGCTGTCAATCAAAACACTACATCCATAATTAAGCAAACATTTGTGGCTTCATATAATGTGACCTGATGTGGTACGTAAATGTTGCCCCCCCACCCACCCCACCCCCGCTCATACAGTTGTCATGGCTGTGAAAGCTATCTATGGAGACCAAAAGCCTGTTTCAAACTGGGCTGTAAATATGTTTATTTCTGCTGCAAAGTTGTCACTTTTAACATGGAGGTCGATGGAGACTGACTCACTTTTGGAGCCAGACCCTAGTGGTCATTCAGAGAACAGCAACGTTTCTCTCGTACATCCACATTGACTTTAAAACAAAGCAGATGTCGCTCCTTGTGCTTGGGTTGTCAGGATAGAGGAAAGATAGATGCATGAACAATGGAGCAATCCCAAGAAAAAAGAAAAAAAAACTCATGAAGAATGTTCAGGATCTCAGGCTCGAAAAAAGGTTTACGTTACATCACGTCAGCGACCCAAAGACAACACAGAGGCGTCTTCAGGAAAAGTGGCTCGACGACTTTAACAAAGTAGAGCAACTCTAGAGAGACCTGTAAATGGCTCCGGGCTGACACTACCCATCCATCCTGGGAAAAAATGGAGCAGGCTCGTAAGATCTTTCCAAAGAAGGCTCGCTGTCGTTGCTGCGAAAGTTACATTTATCACACAGTAAAGAATCTGAACACGTATTTAAATGATGTACCGTCCACGACGCCTCTGAAACAGCTAGAAATGGTCTGACATCTGCATTCAAGTGGCCTGAAAAGTGCTGACTGGCCTGTTTGCTGCTCCAGATTTCTCAAACAGAACATGTTATCTGGGCAAAGGCTGCATGCTTCACATCAGCCAGCAGCATCACACCTCCTTTAAGCTTTCTGGAATATTCCCTGGAATGAAGGCAGACAATGATAAAGCTGCACAAGCAGTTATTCAATATTCCCCGGGTGCGTTTGGGTTTATTCTCCTCTTTGTCACTTTATAGTTCATATATTATTTGTGACATTTCGCTGAAGTCAAACAGTAATGACAGTTTCAGAGTGTATATCATGTGAACTTTTTTATTTTTTTTACAGTTCTGGAGCAATGTTTTATACAAATATTTAACATGGCCGTGAGCAGAGATCTCTGTTCAACTATTTTCTAGGTGGGATTTTTTTTTTCTCACTAGGTGAAAATTTAAATAGTTTGGGCCCTAGTGGACATTTAACCACAAGTCTTAAAAATAACAGCAGAGAGCAAGCACAGAGTGCTTTCTTTGGAAAACAAACCAACAGCTCTGACCACTATATCATCACACTGACCAATCGCTGACCAGGGAGATGTGTGAGTGTGTGTGTGTGAGAGCGCCACACGTTGACACGACGACAAATAGTCACACACTTAAATGCATAAATTGAGATTTATGTCACTGCTGTTGCGCAATAAATTGTAATTTCTGCTCACTCTAACTGTTACCTCCTGTATGGAGGCCAGTGTTGTCGTTGAATCACCAAAGTTCAAGTCAAGTCCAGTCTTAAGGCTAGAGTCGAGTCCAAGTCATTAAAGAAAAAAAAATGACTTGACTCCAAGTCATTTAAGAAAAATCAGAGTTGAGTCCAAGTCATTAATGAAAATTATGAGTTGAGTCTAAGTTGTGTCCAAGGAAAGGAGTAAAAATCTGACTTGGACCCAAGTCACGTCCAAGTCATTAATGAAAAATCACTCAAGTCCAAAAAAAAAAAAAAACTGAGTCGAGTCCAGGTTGAGTCCAAGTCATTAAAGAAACACATGAGTCAAGTCCAAGTCACTATAGAAAAATAAGAGTCAAGCCCAAGTTGATTCCAAGTCATTAAAAAACCCAGTCCAAATCTTTTTTTTTTTTTTTTTTTTTTTTTTAAGATAACAACAACAAAACAATCTGATTTGAGTCCAAGTCCAAGTCAAGAAAAAAGGAAGGCTAGCAGAGCCAATTCTTGACTGCCGTTCTCTTGCTAAGCTAGGATGCTAACTACCGCCAGGACTGGCGGAGCCCTGAATGAACACCAGCAGGAACCTCATAGAGTCAGCACTAAATGACTGCAGCCTTACAGTCCCTGAGGATTTGTGAGAACTGGGTCCTGGCCGAGGTCCGGGTAAAGTTTGTCATACTGAAAGTGTGCAGGCTAACTTGGAATGTGGCTCGGTTGGAGAGTCTTGGAGGAACTGTGAGGAACCTCCATACTGTTCTCATGTATGTGAACCCTAGCTAAAGAAACCAAAATGTTTTTTGTAGTTGTTGTTTCTGAACCAGACTGGACATTTTACATGGGGGTCAATGGAGATTGACTTACCTTTTGGAGCCACCCTCTAGTGGTCAGTCAAATGACTGCAGTTTTCTTTACTCAGCAATTAGTATCAGGCTAGTCAGCCGGATGTAGCCCATTGAGAGAAACCCGGCAGTTTCGTTTGAGCACGCTCTTGGCGAGAGTGAAGCGCTTCTATCAGGGATATCACCAGCAGAGAGAGACTCATCTCATAATTGGTTGCCAGCTCAGTAAACTCTGCCGCAGGTTTTATGAAGGTCATGGCTGACATGAAGGAGTGTCCAGCAGTGTACCTCTGCACATCCATAAGGGAAGCTTAACAAGACTGTTAACTGCCTGTCAGCCGTTTGACAGGCAGTTACATGTTACATTTAATTTAATGCTTTTTGTGCAGTATAGACTTAAAAAGTACCCGCTCGGGTTTAGGATCAAGTCGTATATCTCCTTTTCTTCAAATATCATTATTGTGAGATTGTACTTTTGCATAATGCAACCATAAATCTTTAAAACACAGCAGAGGTCACAGTTTTGTTGATATTGAGACCACAGCGGAGTTTGGTTTGGCAGTTGAACAAGTTACTTTTCATAACTTTTTTCTCCACTATTGTTGTGATGGTACAAAGCTCCCACTGCTCCCCACATCCCCCCCACACAGTTGCCCAGCATTTATGTTTCGCTTCGGGCCTGCAGCTCCTGGGAAATGTGGCATTTTCTGGATGTGCAGCAGAATGCAAATATTAACACAGAAAACAGACAGTTTACAGGCAGCGTGGCGGCTTTCTGTGGCTGTATGTTAGTTAGAGTTAGAGGGGGTTGGATGGATGGATGGATGGATGGATGGATGAATCTATGGATGGATTGATGAATCTATGGATGGATGGATGGATGGATGGATGGATGGATGGATGGATGGATGGATGAATCTATGGATGGATGGATGGATGAATCTATGGATGGATGGATGGATGGATGTATCTATGGATGGATGGATGGATGGATGGATGGATGGATGGATGGATGAATCTATGGATGGATGGCTGGATGGATGAATCTATGGATGGATGGATGGATGAATCTATGGATGGATGGATGGATGGATGAATCTATGGATGGATGGATGGATGGATGGATGAATCTATGGATGGATGGATGAATCGATGGATGGATGGATGGATAAATCTATGGATGGATGGATGGATGGATGAATCTATGGATGGATGGATGATGGATGGATAGGTCAGTTTGTGGATGGACGGACAGATGGATGAAAGGTTGAATCAACAGACAGATGGATGGATGAATTTATGGATGATAAATGGATAGATGGATGATGGGTGGATCAATCTATGGATGGATAGATGGTGGATGGATGGATGGATGACTATAAATGGAGCTTAAATATTCTTAGAGGATGCTAGAATGAATCATCTGTCAATCACCTGTTATCACTAATGAACTTCAACCAATCAAATGAAAGAAGTACCACAAATAGAGCCAGTCACAAAACATCTGGATCCCTCCATAGCTGCCAGCATCGGTCCAAGCCTTTGTGTCTCTGCTCAGAAGGACAGATTGGAGCCTAACTGGGATTTTATGATCAACCAGATTCTTCAAACAGAAAACCAATTGACACTAAGATCATGACGACTCATCCTCTCACCCACAACAGTGTTGTTGATGCTTTGTGAGACTTTGAAGTCTAGAAAATTCAGTTTTGCAGATCCAGTTAGATCTTTCTCCATCAAACTAACTCAAATGCTCTCTTGTCATTTCAGTAAAGACATTTCTTCTTAATTCAAACACATGCTGTACATGTAAATATAACGCTGCCTGGTGTTGGCATCTCTGCGTGCACTTGTAATAATATTATTCAGTCTCCTCGGACTCAAATCTGCGTGTTTGATGTGCAACTTTAAAGCAGCAATAACGCCAAAGCACTTGAGCGGTAATAAAAGTGGCCTGGCCTCCCCGTGGTCCGCTCCAACATGGAATACTTTCAGCATGTGAAATATAGCTTTGACCTAAAAGTTTTTATCTATCCAGTGGGAGAGTGTTTGGAGGTTTCTAGGGACCTTTTCACACCAATAAAGTGTTTCTTTCCATTTTTTACCTCCCCTTCCTGCAGCATTATCTCCACAGAGGAGTGAAGGCTCAGATAAGTCCATCCAGAGTCTGAGCCAGATCCAGTTCTGCTTCAGCCTCTGCTCTGCTGTGCTGTCCCTCCTCTGGCTGTGTTTATGTTTCTAATTACCCAGCCAAAGAAATGCTTCATTATTCAACATAAATCCACTCATGAGCAATCCCTCCAAACCCAAAACACACCGCTCACAGTCAGGAATTCCAAGAAACCAGCCTGTTTTAGTGTCTGAAAATAAAATGTGACATCTTAGACGGACTCCGTTCAGTTGTTAATAACGCTCTCGTCTGTGCAAACAAATAGTCTCAGCAGATAATTCACTTACTCAAATGCTAGCCGTCATCTCCAGACGCGAACCACCAGACCACTGAGTCTGCACGTTCTAGCTCACGTGTCAAAGTCGAGGTCCGTGGGCCAAATCCGGCCCACCACTTCATTTTATCAGGCCCACAAGAGTGTGCAAAGACAGTCATAAACTTATAACCAGAACATTTCTGAGGAAATTTCAATGTGACTGCTCGTCTGATTCAGTTCAGAGCTGAGGTGGAGAGCAGCTGGTTGATGTGAAAAAAGTCACATTTAGCAAATGTTTGCAAAAGAGTTTCCAAAAAAAGCTGCAAATTTTTCTAAAATGAACTTTTTTTTTTTTTATCACAAAAAGTCATTATTTTAGGACAAAAAGGTGAAATTATATAAATTTCACAATTTTACAACCGTCGTAATTTATGTCAGTGGCAAAAAGTTGATATTTTTCCGTCATTTTAAGTTAGAATTTGAAGAAAAATTGACTGTACGATAAAAAAAAGTCTCACTTGACTGAAAAAAGTTAAAATTTTGCAAATTTTTAATTTTTAAAACAAAATCTTCTTTCTTACAATTTATTTCTTAAACTCAGTAAAAAAAAAGAAAAATTTAAATTTGTGATTTTAAAAGAAAAAACTCAATTTTATGATAAAGGTTGCAACTTGAAATTTGAGATCTTGTGACAAAACCTTTCCAAAACAATTTGCTTTTTTATGACAAAAGTCAATTTTCTTGGAAATGTCATGGTAAAAGTCTCAAATTTTGTGAAATTTGAGATTTTTTTTGGACAAAAATAGTTTTTTTTGTTTGTTTTTATGACTGAGTCTATGTGCTTGCCGCAAATCTGACAATATAGCTGGTTCAGGAAAAAAAGAAAAACCGTCCCTTTAATGGTAACCATGGCGATCATGGCTAGCTGTCAGTCAAGCACCACAAATGACTTTCCTGTTTAATATAAATTTATTGCAATTTACTGTTACAAAAATACTATTTGCTTGTTTTGCCATTTGTTTGCATATGTCATGGAGCTCCTGCATAACTCCAACAAACCATCTTTTTTATTTGCTTTTGTTCATTCATCCAATTAGTCTCTCCATGTTTTGGATCTCTTTGAAAACATCTAGCTCGTTATTTCTTGTCTCAATAAACTGGTTTGTGCAGAATGCAAGCAGCAGGATGTCAGGACCAGAAACTTTCTGTTTCTAGCCTGCATGCTTCGGTTGCTTGCAGATAAACAGTCGTCAGAGAGCAAAAAACAGATACGATCTTGAAGGCATCATCTGATGGCACTTTAGCATGCATGCACGTGCAGTCGGGGCCTGAATAATCGTTATCTGGATATCCACTGGCTAAACAACCAGCCCAGGAACATTTGATGTTGCCTTCAGAGGCAAAGTTATCTGACAACAGCTGATTGGTTCCCAGATTGAGTTAGTTGCTTAACTGAGTTGAGCAAGTACATGAAAGAGATAGCAGAAGACGTAGACGCTAACCTGAATGAGATCAATTCTCTTTGGCCTCTGTGTTGATAAAAGCTGAGTTCCTGAATCATTTTTTCAATCTTTTTCAAGCAGTTTCATCCACTTCTGTTGGATCTTTGTCTTTGTCTTTTGCAGCCGTGTCCTGCAGGATCGCGAGATTTCCGAGAGAAGCAGTGCGCTGATTTTGACAATATGCCTTTCCGCGGGAAGTACTACAACTGGAAGCCCTACACTGGTGGTGAGTAGCAGAGCTATAAGTACATCCTACATATAACAGGAACACTGAAGTCCAGCAAAGAAAGCGAAGCCTACATACCCAACAGAGACTATCAAAAAAGAAACCGGTACATGGACACCTCTACAGCTGTGATGCTATCAGACAAGAATAGCTAATAAGCTAGACTTACTTTGCAACATTTGCCGCCTTATACGAAGTGCTTGGCATGCTTGTAGCCTCTGCAGATGTCAGTAGAAAACATCACACTTCATCATCAATCTGAAATGATTATTAGCTTGGTCAATAACGCTCAACAAAATAGGCAACAACAACAACAGCAGATTGAGCTGACAGGAAGTCGGACAAGAATTGCAGAACCCTGCAAAAGTAGTGATGAAAACACCATCAGCAGGCTCCAACTCAAACACTGACATTATGTGGATGAACGAGCTGTACTCCAGACACGTACGATGTACATCATCAAAGCAGTCAGACAAATGCACACCCACAACTGTTTGGTCAATTGGTATTGAACCAAAAAGGCTGAAATCGTATGTATCAGGAGAATTAAAAATTACAATTTCATCCAAGTTTCATCAGGACACTAAGATGCTCAAGAAAGTAACTAAGATGCTCAAGAAAGTAATAATGAAAGAGAAATTGAGAACGACCGACCCGTTTCATTCGACACCACTCATCCTTTTTATACGTGTAAGTTCAGAAAGGACAGAACAAGAAATTGGTCTCGAAATGAACAGATTACTGTGTAATTCTCGCGTAATCTTGAAAACTGTACTCTCACAAATACCATTGAGCAGTTGCTGCTTGGAAGTGCTTCTGAAACTCTGCAGGTGGGACCCAGACGATGCTAATCTGGCAAGAACATAAAGAGTTCAACGTTCATTCAGTCCAGTTTCGTCTGTTTTCACTCACCAATAAGTAAAAGCCAGTCCAAGATTTATGGTGCATTCACACGTACACGGTGATACAATATGACGGAGGACGTGTCCAACTCATCGGAGGAAGTGTCCAACTCATCGGAGGAGATGTCCAACTCATTGGAGGACATGTCCAATTCATCGGAGGAGCTGTCTGAATCATCGAAGGGGTTGTCCAACTCATCGGAAGAAGTGTCCAACTCATCGGAGGAGGTGTCCGAGTCATCGGAGGACGTGTCCTACGCATTGGAGGAGGTGTCTGAGTAATCGGAGGAGGTTACCTATGCATCAGAGGAGGTGTCTGACTCATTGATGGAGGTGTCCGACTCATTGGAGGAGGTGTCCGAGTCTTCGGAGGAGGTGTCCTACGCATCAGAGGAGGTGTCCGACTCATCGGAGGAGGTGTCCGAGTCTTCGGAGGAGGTGTCCTACGCATCAGAGGAGGTGTCCGACTCATCGGGTTGACTGTGTCGTTACGACCAGAATAAAACAAATTACTGCTGAGTGTCCAGGAAGAACTTTCGTGGAAGTTATTGTGTTGACGCTTTTTCCTTCGTGCTCCCGTCATGTGAGGCCCGATCATAGATGCAACTGTTCTGACTGACGCATAGAAAGTCGGACATTTAACAACTTTTGATGGAAGCATCGGACGCGTCGCTTTGCACGCAACCCATAATTAATTTCAGTGTCAGTGTACCACCATCCTTGTCCAGTCTCTCTCCCTCGCTTCTTCTAACCTGGTCTTCCTTTGTTTCTTCAACACCTTCACCACCATGATGGTGCTCCGTCTAAGTTCTAGTGAGTCAGAGGTGTTGATCTTTGGTTGGAACAAAATGACTTTACTCCAACTTTACTCCAACTGCAGGTGAGGTGAAAGGTGAAACAGTTCTACAGTTTTCCAATAACACAGCAAATTCTGAAGACGTTGTGCACTTTTTTTGTTCTTGCTTCAGCCTTCTTGAAGATAATTTCACACTTTTGTTATAAGCAGTACACGTTCATAAGTGCTGAGTTGTAAAACCTGCTTGTCATAAATGACAGTTTGCAGGCCAGTCTGGCTTGTGTTCGCTGTTAACACCAACAGAAGGAAGGTCTGTTTGATGGGTGGAGAATTCCTCGGATTCCTGTGAACCCCGGCTGGTGGAGCAGCTGCTGCTGGTCCAAACTGGGAGATTTGACGAGCCGGGCGGTCGTCCTGACACGTCCTGAGTAATCTCCTTCCCTGAACGGACGGAGGTGCTATTACTATCAGTTATTGACAGGAGTACATAGTTTGTTTGCAGATCACTTCACTAAAAACACAAATAGCTCAAAGAAACGTGAACCATCTTTTCCTTTGGAAGAGCTTAAGTTTTGTCTCATTCATCAAAGGGGGTCTGTTTTGTCAAATCTGTCACCTCCTGACTCGCAGAGCTCAGTGAGCTGGGAGCTGTCATGTAAAAACAGAAGATAACCTACGCGTTGCATGTCAGTGTAATTGTTGTTGGCAGGCCGCGCCGTCCCTGTCCATGTCAGGGATACGGTGACGTCAGCTTTTGGGGTTTTTTAGATCTGAGAACCGCTTGATTATTAGATCTCAGAGCTGGCTGCGAGTCCTGGGACAGCATGGAGGGTTTGGGTCATGCTGTCTGCTCTCTGTGTTCAGGCCCGGCTGGAGATAATGATGTGTTTGATGCTTGTGCATCCTGTACTCCAGGTGGTGTGAAGCCCTGCGCGCTGAACTGCCTGGCAGAGGGCTATAACTTCTACACCGAGCGCTCCCCCGCTGTCATAGACGGCACCCGATGCAACGCCGACTCTCTGGACATTTGCATCAACGGCGAGTGTAAGGTAAGCGAGCGCTGATCAACCCTTCATGTGCTTCACAAACATATGTTTCCTTTTGGAAACAAGCAATCTTTTCTTAATCTTCTGATTTGTGAGTATTTTTCCTTCTTTTCTGTAAAGACTCGAGGATGGCGAGAGTGACGTCACATATTTAGAACTAACCTATGTGGCTTCCCCTTCGATTCAGTATTGACCGACTGAGGCGAGGAGAGCAGCTGGCTTAGGACGAAAACTTTTATGTCAAATAGTCGCAATTTTGAAATCGCTACATTTTTACAGCAAAAATTCATATTTTTTACAGCACGCAATTCCATAGGTCATTATTTTGCAGCAAAAAGTTGCAGTTTTGCAGAAGTTGATGTTTGACAACAAAATTATAATCTTAAAGGCGCATCGACATGGACCGCATGAAATGAGACTGGCTCATTTGTTCTTCTTTGTTTCTGAATTTCCCGCCGCAATGTGTTCTTCGTTTTCATGAAGGTTTGTAACAGAGATGGATAAATTATCAACAAATATCTTACTTACACTACTGCTATGTTTAACATGAAATGTATTAAAATAATAAATCAAAACACAATATTGCAGTTCCAAGAACACATTATTCCTGGTTGTTTAACATGCAGATCTAATCTTTATAAATGGATGGACCTTGGTTTAACAAGGTGCAAACGAGGACTGTTGTAGGAGTTGCTTTGTTTTTGCTGCGTTATTATGCAGACTGGAAGCTATGCTGGTTACACTGGGATTACACTGGGACGCACCGAACCAGTGCTGGGATGGGGGTGATACCTGACTGAGTGCTGTCATATAAAGAGGCGCTTCAAAAGGACATTTGCATTAACTTTCATGAAGGAAATGGTCTTGTGGAATATATTTATGTTAAATTAATTAAGATGAACCCCAACTGGGACCCTTGTGATCATGTGGCCTCCCATATAACGTTAAGACCAGGAACCAGCCCTGGTTCTTATAGTCTGAATGAGATTTACGATCATGAAAGTGTATTTTGAGGATGTTGGTATTACTAGAATATTCTCGTTGGTGTCCTAACCAATTAACCCCGTATATTCTGTCAAATGACTTCTTTAGCAACATGTATCGCACCATTCAGTGAGTTTTCTTGACCTCAGTGCCAGTTTTTCTTTGACAGCTCTGCTTGCTGGACACTGATTGTGTTAGAGCACAGAAACCCACACCATCCTGCAGCCAAGAACAATCAGGCCTTTGAGCTGCTGCTCATGGCCGATTGTGATCGAATGACGCTGGACTTATGCTCTCTTCCGACTCTTATCAGGGTTCCGCAGCCTCAACCACGATTGTTTTATGGCGCATAGTTTTGATTTCTTTTTATTGCCTTTGTTATTGTGAAACTCCTCTTTTTTTTCTTTTCTATTGCTATTGTTGCGCCTCAGTATTGCGTCAAGTTTGGTTGCTTTAAACATGATATTGACTTTCACTTTAAATAAAACACCAAAATTATTAATTTTTTATACTTGAATATTTATTTACATATGTGTATATTTATATACATATATACATACATACATATATATATATATGTGTGTGTGTGTGTGTGTGTGTGTGTGTGTGTGTGTGCCCTTCCATACATA
>JBAMYA010000004.1:1306288-1320495 GCA_037176975.1 Arrhamphus sclerolepis
AAAGAACCACTGTAAAAGTGTAAGCTATGAATCAAACACAACAAACTGGAAATGGAGAATCCTCACAAAACTGAAACTAACAGACGGTCGTATTCATCATTAAACTTAAGTTAAACTTGAAGTTTTGTGGTTTTGTTATTATCGTGTGCAAGTGCAGCTAAGTTAGCCACGTGCTCACGGACAGAGCAGATGGAGGATGAACACTGCGCAACAAAAGCAGATAAAATATTCTGAAACCACAAACTAAACTCTGAAATTGAAACAAAATCAAAGCACAAAAATCTCTTAGTGATTGTTGTACTAGCACACTAGCACAGCGTACGCATCATTTCCAAAATCCGTCGTAGGATTTGAAATTCTTTAATCAAACAGTGACACCGGAAGAAGGAATTTTGTAGCAACATCAAAGATTACGAAGTTTCCAACGGGAGCAAATGGACTGGAAGTGGAAAAGAGGCTTTACGTTTGCTTTGTTCCTTGTTTATGACGTTATGAAATCAAGATATTTCTTGCTGATCTCGTTCATTTAATTTGTTAGCAGAGACCAGTTTTTGGGTTTTGTGTTTCTGTTCTTAAAGCAAAGGAAGTATTTTCAAATAAGTTTGAGGAGAGAAATATGACAATAATTAAAGTCATAATAGATTTTTATTTGCTTCTCAGATATTTTTCAAACTTTCGTTGATCCAATTTATGGTTCAGGAAAAGTAAACATGAAATATTATTGTTCTGTTCCTACCATCGTAGGCATACTCTTGCATACTCCACGATTAAATGATTTAATGAAAATTAAAAAAAAAATAAAAATTGAGATGAATTTGAATCTAATTCGTATTGAACCAACTAACCACCAACAGGCAACACTGCTGGTGTTGCAGCTCTCAAGTGGCTCATATTGGGGAAAAAATAATGACATAATAAAAACCTTCTGGTAAAATTTACTGAGTACAATTATTCCCCCTGTGAAGCCTCAACTTATAATCAATCAGGCAATAACACAATCACTTTGAATACAGTGCAGATAAATATTTTATGGGCACCATCTGATCTTCATATAAAACTTTATTTGAAGGAAATCTATTTTACATCTCTTATGTTTGCTGGCTGACTTTCTTTTCCAGTCTTTGTTAGAAGGAAACAACACAATGCAGCACAACAATGGGGCTCAGTGACCCAGAAAAATCTGCCTTTCATTGGGAAAAAAAGGAAAATGTGGTTCCTCTAAACTGATGCTTTCCACATATAGAATATTTTCCTGTCAAATTTTGGACTCAAAGTCAAATTTTCAATAATGTAAAAGTTGTTAAAAAAAAAAGCTTTTGTCTAACATTAGCGTGTCACAATCTTTTCCTTGCTTTAAAACTTGAGTTCCTCTGAATCTGTGCTCCTCGCCATTCAAGCTGCCCAAAAACTGGCCAAATACATTTGAATGAGTCTCTGAATGGTGTATAAAAGAAAAATGTAAGGCATTGTACTCTCATAACTTCCTTCATAAGCAAACAAAAGTCTTTTCCCCTAAAATCCCCCACGCTGTGCCAGTCTGTCCTCTTTCAGCTTTCTTGGAGGAGCAGGCTTTTAGGACTTTTGAGTAAGACTTTGGCACTGTGGTTGATTTGTTTATTTGTCATGCTGTTGTGAATTATAAGAAAAGGCTGGTGCCAGTTTTTCTCTTGAGTCTGTTCAGTATTCCTTTACAACCTGCAGCTGTTTAGCCTAGCTCTGACTGGGGAAGAAAAGTGGACACTGCTAAACCTGATTCTGTCCAGATGAAGCACAATCAGGTTATCTTAATCTCTGCTATCTAAATCTCTCTAAGGTTGTGCTCTTTTTTTTCCCCATTCCAGAATTCCTATTATAAATGCATCCTCAGAAAGCTGGAGTACATATACATATATGGGGCAAAGAAATCCAGCCTTCCATTTTTCATAGTGAGCTCTGGAGAGCTCGGACAAAAACCCCACACACTCAACATAAACCGTTGGGGTGTTTCAGTTCCGTCAGTCGGATATACCGTCAGAGCTATGATGAAGCACCCAACGATTCAGAGAACAAACCTTTTGAATTACTTTTTCACAAACTGATTCAAGTGATTTGGTCCACTGGATAGACCTGCACCTCTGGACCCTGATTGTGTCTGATACTGTTTTGCTGTCCTCCTGAGCTCTCCGAGCTGGCAGTAACAGTAGCTTCCTCTAAACCAGAGGTGTCAAACTGTGTTTCATCCTGAGCCACATCATCACCATGGTTACCATTAAAGGCCTGGTCGTTATTTCCTGAAGAGGCTATGTTCTCAGATTTGCTGCTAGGTCCTGGACCCGATCATGAAAGAGGAAACAAAAGTGGATTTTTGTCACGGAATCTTAAATTTAGCAAATTTCGGACTTTTTTTCAAAAAGAAATTTAGGGTTTTGTACTAAAATTATACATATATATATATATATATATACTGTATGATGTCGTTACAGGTTCCATTCTGACCTTCAGGAGTAACAGAGTTCAGCATAATTACATCAGTCTACTGGCTATTGTTTGTTTAGTCCATGTAGAAGTTGTCTCTTGTCTCTAAACTTTAACCTAGTAAAACCAAAATGAATCCATGATTAGTTTCAACATTTAATGAACAACTAAAATAAAACACATCATCTTGTGATTTTTGGGGGCACTTTTCACTTTGACAGACCCAGTCTAGCAGCTGCCTCCAGTTTTAGTTAGCAGTTATGCTAAGATAGGCTACGCTAAGTAGTTGCTTCCAGGAATTTGTCTTTTTCAACACACAGCTCTGACTTTTGTTCAGACAAATATTGACACAGTAAGTCTGTGTTAAGGAGCCAGTACCTGGAATCAGCTATCCGTAAAAACAATGCTGACTGTACTCTCTGTTCACTTCAAAAGCACGTGGGCTGCGACAACATCTTGGGCTCTGCTGCTAAAGAAGATAGATGTCGGGTGTGTGGAGGGGATGGCAGCACCTGCGAGGCCACGGAGGGACTCTTCAACGACTCCCTACCCAGAGGAGGTAAAAGCACGACAGTCCTCGATGCTGCTAGGTTTCTGTTGGGTCCCCTACTGATAGACTGCAGAGCTGAGACGTATGTTCAGCTTTGATGACCGTCTGCAACGCCACTGATGGCTGCGAGGAAAACCGCATACATCCCAAGAGCCAACACGTACTCAAAGCCAGAAAAATATTCATGGAAATTTACTTTTGTCACCCGCATAGAGAGCAAATGTTTTCAGCCATTTAGAAGGATGTTGTCAGAATGTGGTTGATGGCATAATACTCATCTCATTAATTACATGAAAGTTAAGAAATCAGAAGAAGAAATGGGGGCTTGGGTGTAACCTGACATCATCTATAAAGAGCGGGAGAGGGAAAACATATTTCTCCTTCTATGGTATGGTTAGTAAACCATCTAAAAATACTCTGTGTGCATGCGACGTTGTTTCATCCTTTTTTGGGTGATTTGGAATTTAACCTATACGTATATGTCTTGTCTGTGTTGGAGGACTGGTTGTGAGTAGGAGACATACGTACTACCTTGATGATGCCTGTTTTTGTCTCCTAGGTTACATGGAGGTGGTTCACATCCCAAAAGGATCGGTCCATATTGAGATTAGAGAGGTTACCGTGTCCAAGAATTATATCGGTACGTATGAAGACTAATCTGCATGAGAAGTGGTAGTCGTATGGCTGTTTGTATTAATAATTACGGTACTTGAAGCCTATGAACACAACCGACCTTCGGGACCCTTGACATTTCCTGGTACCACCATCACAAGATTAGGTTTTGTTCACAGTTTAATTTATCTTTCCACTGTACTATCAAAGGTACATCAAACTTTAAATCTAACCTGATACTTTAACTTAAAGGGCACCTGTTATGCTTGTCCTGACTTTCAAAGTTGAAAATTGTCTCCAGCTGTCCTATATACCAAGTTTCTCAAGCTGTCAGTCATTTTCAGAGGTGCTTTGGCAGATTGGTCTAAACTCAAACGCAGATGAACCCAGTTTATGTATCTATACCAGCAAATTGCACAGCGTGAACCTGACACTGGACGCAGGTGAGTTCAAAAAGAAATACCCAATTAGAGGTCCAGCAAGGAAGGCAACCAATAACAGAAGAGTGAGTGTAGAGCAGGGGGGGAAGGGGAGATTGAACAAGCAAGCTCAGCTAAAAATACAGAAAATAGAGGATTTAGGCCACGAAGTACTAAATCTAACATCTTACCACGTACTGGTTACTCACCAAATTAAAGATAAGTAGCAACTTCTTTTGGCTGTTCCCTTGGTAATGGTCACCAGCGTAGAGCAACGTTCCACATAATGATTTGGTGCTGATTTTATGGTGGACCCTTCTACCATTTGTCACGGTTTGGACTCGTGCTATGAGTGTCTGGGATAATGGGGGCAACGTGAAGTTGAGTACTGGGGATTGAACCAGTGGCATTCTGGTTTGAGGGTAACGTCTTTTACCAACTGCAGCACAGCCATTTGACCACGGCATGACAGTTTTACATTTACAGGCATTGTTTATTAATTTAATATATCTTTGTCAAATTTCAGAATTAAGCTAAACTTAAGATCAATGGACAATTTGAAGTTAAAGTAAGTGGTTGTGTTGGATGCTGGGTAATGTTAAGTCTGGTCCACATCGAATGTTAAGACATGAAAAAGGGATGGAGGGGGTCCAGGTTCATTTTATCTCTGCTTTTTGTGGATGATGTGGTCCTGCTGACATCATCGATGAAGGATCAAGGATCTTCAGCTCTCATTAGATCACTGGTTCACAACCAAGCATGAACTGGGAGGGATAAGAATCAGCACCTCTAAGTCAAAGACCATGGTTCTCAGTTGGAACAGGGTTTAATTATATAAGGGTTTTATGTGATAGAAGACTGGAGCAGGAGATTGACAAGTGGATTGGGATTGAGATTGGAGTGCACCATCTGATGTAATGTGGTCCTGAGAGCCAGAAAGATCTACTGTTTACTGATGTCCTGCCCTTACCTGTGGTCATAAACGGGGAGTTGTAACGGAAAGAACCAGATTCTGAATACAAGCAGCAGAAATGAGTTTTAGTCAACCAAGAGGTGCTCAAAGTCAAAATACCTCCTGTCCACATCAAGAGGAGTCAGATGAGGTGAGTTGGGTCTCCGGTTAGGATGCCTCCTGGATGCCTCACAAGCGAAGTGTTACAGACATGTCCATCTGGGAAGAGGTTCTGAAGCAGGAGGAGCCTTAGGCTGCTGATCCTACGGCCCAAACTGAGCAATGCAGAAGCTGATGGATAGAAGGGAACATTTTAGTACAGCCATACTTCCAGCTGTCATCCCAAACACATGATGATACCAGGTCTGAAACAGCCTCCTGCAGAGGTGTAGCAGTCAAAACTTTTGGATTTTCTGCTCTGTTTTGCAAGCTTCATCAGAAGTGGGATGGTCTTTTGTTAACCCTATTGATAGAAGTGTCTTGGAAAGTGTTTTGCACTTCAGCCCAACAACGATTTGTAGAAATGACTGTGAACCTGCTCATACGTGAGCAACACAGACTGGTTCTCCTCTCTGTTGTGTCAAAGCGCAGTGTCACAGACCGACTCATGCAGCTCACTCTTAGTCATATCTCGCCAGCAATCCATCAATCTGCAGATCCTTTTAATTCTCTGCAGTGTGATGGATTGGCAATTTGCAAAGATCGGGGCTGTTTCATATTATCTTTTCAGTTCTTTGTCAGCCACATTTCATTTCCTTCGTCAGGAGCAAATTAGAGGATGCCATCATTTAATCTTCTCTTGCTTAATGTGAAGCCATAAAACAGTGTTTAAAACCAGAATAAAGTTCCCCCCCACCCCCCACCCCCCACCCCGGAGGCTTGTGATGGCTGCATTGGCACCAGACTCATCCACTTTGGTCCAGACTAAACAAAAAAAGTATTTGCAACACTGGCAAAGTCAGAAGCAAAACAATCAGACAACCAAATTCAATTAAGCTGGTCCAGTACAATAGTAGGACATGTGGCAGCATGTTTGAATTTATGGCGGATGGTGTTGATGGAAAGCTTAAGTCTCAGTTTGAACCAGAGAGGTGTATCAGATTTATAGGGCTGTGGTGACAGCTGCCTGCTCTGCTAGGATTACAGGGATATAATGTCCATATATCAACATTTAAAGAGTGAATTTCGACTATTGTATTTGACTTGTTTTTCCTGTTCAGACAGTTTTGTATCTTTGTTTTGAATTTCATCTGTGACCTCAGAGATAATGATAAGGTTTGAATGAATTTTTGCTCTTCAGGGCAGAAAATAAGAAGCACTTTTGCATTGTTTTATCAAGTTTTTGTGAGACGCAATGCCCACAATCAGTGCCAGATGTGCTGAAAATGAATATTTATGGAGAAGGGGGATTGTGTTATGTTAAAGAGCAGCAAACTATTGTTCATCTGAAAGCTGCTGAGGGGAATCTGCAGGAACGAGCCAGAGGGCCAGAATAGCAAAGCAAGTTGGATTGTTTCTCCTCAATTTGGCCCCGTTTCAACAGAGAAAGTGAATATTTTCAGATCTGTTGTGCTTGGAGACCAGCTTTTGTTTTGACAACCAGACAGAGTGGTATTCATGAGGTTCGTCCAGGCTTTCACCTGAACTCTGTTTTTTTTCTTTCTCGTCCAAAATTAGACGCTTCTGCGTGTCGCTGCACGTGAACGTCCCCTTCTGGCGGGTGTGCGCGTCTCTACAGAGTGCTGAGATAATATGACGCTAGTGAGGATGATGATGATGATGATGATGATTTCCAGCTTCTTGTTTCTGTCGTTGCTCAGCCTTAAAGTCTGAATCCGATGATTACTACATCAATGGGGCGTGGACTATCGACTGGCCCAGGAAGTTTGAAATCGCAGGGACCACCTTCCACTACAAGAGACCCACTGATGAGCCGGAGTCTCTGGAGGCACTGGGAGCCACCTCTGAAAACCTGATTGTCATGGTAGTGTGACTTTTCTTTTCATGTACAGCTGAGTTCAGAATAATAGCAGTGAGTAAAGATCAAAATCCTTATAATAGAGTTTATTTCCAAACACACAAATGTATTGAGAATTCTGCACATTTCTAATTACATATTAGGAATATTGTCTTAGGACCTCCTCGTCCAGGAGGCGGAACCAACTGTTGCTTCTCAAACTGCCTCTGCGCGTGGTTGGTTAGCGCTTCAACCAATCAGAGCAACGAACAAGCCGATGTATTCAGAGCGACAAAGGTCAACTGCAGAGCAGAGGGACTTTATCGTTGGAGCAAGTTCACCAGATGTCTTTTACCATTCGTAAATGAGATCCACCTCATCAGGACCTCATCCACCAGAATCCTGACTGCCGAGTTCACACTCTACGATTTCGGCTGTCTCAGACGAAAGATGCACAGTGGTGGTAAGAATGTTCCATCGTAGCTCAGAAGTGGTGGTGGTGGATCTCACAATGAGACCGGAGCAAAGATGGACGACCAAAGACGGCTGAGACACATACCAGCAGTGACAGAAATTTGGAGGAACCATCTCAGAGTGTGACGCTGCCTCTACCACCTCTGTGAGCTAACCAACCAATGGGAACGCACCATGAAATAACTTGAACATCAGTGCGTCTACACAGCACAGTAGCCTAGCAACAACAGCGCCAGATACAACAGAGAAACGGGGAAGAGATGTACAACTCTAATCAAGAAGACGCTTTTCTTGATTTTATGCATTTCTTTTCGATTCAGCGTACGTTCAGTCGCAGTGTAACATTCACTGAGTGAATTATTTCCTGATTTCATGTCATGCAATGTTCAGGAAAATGTAAATTTGCTGGCAGCACATCTGGATCCTGGGCTGTTTCTGAGAGCTGCTTCACATCTGTGTTCATGGAGTCACCTGTGAAGAGGTTTTCCAGCTCAGGACCTTTGGACTACATCCCCTCACAAAGAGCATTTTTGATATTTTGTACTGGATCCAGGTCCAGGATTGGCCAGTCGGTGTCTTCTTCTCCTCAGCGTTTGATTTTCATCAGTGGGGCTTTGTGGGGTCTTCTCGCTAATATCTTGGCTTCACATAGACATCTTCTGGATCTCCTGCGATCACCCTGGAGTTGATCATTGGCTGAGTCGTTGTCATTTTGTTGATTCCTCTTAGTCAACTTTTTAATCAGCGTTTGCTCTTCTTCATGTCTGGAACAAGTCATTTTATTCCACTTCACTACAATCAGCATCAGTGTACGTTTGCTGGCTTCATCCTTAAATAAGAGTCACCTCATACGCTCTCACATTCTGTAAAATAAAAGGTGTTTCCTCATGGTTTGTTTGTTCCTAATGCATTTGCATATTTAGAAATAAAAGCTTTTATCAGGATTTTAAGATTTAGTTACTTTTTTATTAAACTAAAACAAACCGCTGTTATTCTGAACATCCTAGAGTTTGTGCTGGAACGTTTAAAAGCGTTAACGACTTTTGCTAAACTGCTGCCGCCACAGATCCTCCTTCAGGAGCAGAACCTGGGAATACGCTACAGGTTCAACGTGCCCATCCAGCGCACAGCGAGCGGTGACAACGAGGTGGGCTTCTCCTGGCACCACCTGCCCTGGTCCGAATGTTCGGCTACCTGTGCTGGAGGTAAGCCGACGCTGCAGGCCACGACCTCGTATTCATGTTCCCCAAATGAAGTTTATCTACTGCAAAACCTGGTGCTCTACTTTTAGGATAGCTACTTTATGATTTAAATGCATTACAGCAGTTTAAAGAAAACAATGCAGTGTCAAAGAATTTTCATAGTAGATGCCTCTGATTCTGGCAGCTGAGCTCCACCATGACTGGGACAGAGGATATGTCCATAAATGAAACTGAAACTGATATTTTAACATGAAAACACTCCTTGGTGTCACTTTAATTAGCTCACTGCTCCTCTGTTCTGTTTGGAGTCAGGTGTCCAGCAGATGGGAAACATGGAACCAGGCCAGTTTTTGCTTCGTAGATCTTTTCAAATGCCCTTTCTTCCTTTTCTTTTCTTTTTTTTTTTTTTTAAGAATTATAATATTTTGCAGACTACCATTGAGCATATCTGGACGTACAGCACATTCTTTGTGTGTGTGTCTGGGTAGCCAGTTTGGTACTGAACACCATAATACTCTGCGGGTGCTTAAATTCCTCCTGAACATCTCAAACCTTCTCAAATATTTAATATTTTCAATCTTGCGCTCGTCTGTCATTCTGTAAATCTTCCCTGACCAGTTGTTCCGCAAATGTTCGGAGCTGAGAGCAGAAAGTTACCATCATAATTTGAGATGGGTTTCCAGGATAATTACTTTGTAGCTGGAGATTCAGCCCTCTTAATAAATTCAATGTGTATATTTTCCGTGTTTTAAACCAGAGTAATGAATACGGTGTGAGTTCTGTGAATGAGCTGCTCTGCATAGCTTCTGGTTCAGTGATGCGGCCGCTCTTCCTAAGTGCCGGTCCTGCACACGGCAGAAACTCAAAATCCCAAAAACCACAGTGAAATGCTGACCACGGCCTCAAGTATGACTAAACCAAACCTTTTAGCCCAAAAGCAATGGGTTTCATGTAACAATAAATAGTGTTTCTTCCCAGTTGTCAAGCGCGGCCTGGACGGAGTTTGTAATATTTTGTAAAAGCATGACTGAATAAGCATGTGGGTTTTTCTGAGGAAGGATTTCCAAGTCTACAGCAGATGATTGAGGCTGTTCCTTCGACGGGGAAGCTCTTATGGCCTCCCAGGATCGTAAACATGCCTTTGCATTGTTGATCTGAGATATCTAATTTTCGTGAAACGTATGTATCTCTCACTGTGCTGCGCTTTAAATCACAAAAACGTTATTTAATCATACACACGTTTGTCAGAGCTAGCTCAGCTAATCATGAAGTGTTGCGTAATATATCACTGCTGCAATAAAATCTATGAAAAACACCTTCTGACAGCCTTAAAGCTGAAAACGGTCGACCCCACGGTTTGCTCTGTTCCTCCTAACTGTATTTCACGAGATTTTCTATACTTCACGCAGTCACGCACATACACATCCATATCTCATTACATCTGCCAGACGAGTCTGCCGCTGGATAAGTCCCACGAGGGCCCAAACAGACCCGGTCTTAGTTGGTAGAGCAGACACACATGCCTGCACGCACGCAAAGCACATGCATGCAACACACACAGTGGGAGGCGTGACACCGATACGGTAGCCCACTTTCTCTCTGGCAGAAGCCAAAGTAAAGAACCCCCTCCTCTGTAAAAGTGATTTGCCAACAGATCCTGCAAAAAAATCAGGAATTTTACATGTCTGGATCCACTACAGGCTGAAAATAATACCGCCGCTGGGCTGCTCGGCTACGCCCATCCACCCCGTCCTCCGTGTTTTAACGTGTGAGATCAGCTGCTCTGCATGCTGCTTATTGATCAGACCTTTTTTTTTTTTTTCTTTTTTTTTTAATTCTGCAGGTTCCCAGAAGCAGGAGGTGGTGTGCAAGAGGCTGGACGACAACTCGGTGGTGCAGAACAACTACTGTGATCCAGACACCAAACCTTCAGAGACCCAGAGAGACTGCAACACTGAGCCGTGTCCTCCAGAGTGCGTAATACTCAGTATTTTACTATATCATCTTATTTGATTAAATATAGATCTAAGAGCCAGATTACGATTTTATATGTATCTAGAATGTTATAACAATGAATTATGACCGGAGGGTCAAGAAACAAGGTTTGTTGAGGTCAGTTTCAGAGTACACGACTTTCAGTCAGCAGGTTGTCGGCCTCGATCTTCAGATTGTTCTGTTTGGTTACTAGAAATCTAGACGTACTGCTAGTAAATTTGAACTTGCTTGACAGCTCTGTCTCGCTACCCTCCACTAAAGCTCATTAAAAATGCCCAAACGTCTTGGAGCCAATCAGATCAGTCTGTCTTATAGAGCATCTACAAAGGGCTGAACTTGAAGACAGCTGAGACGTTGTAGTCTGGATGGTAAACAGCGGTTGTTTGAATCAGCTTTGATATCAACAGTTAACTAAAGACTCATTTATAAATGGTAAGAGACATCTGCTAAACTTGTTCTAACGATAAAGGAAGCTATTCAAGAAGTAATCTGAAACTGATTATGTTTATCTGTCCAATGTTAGCTGCAGCTAGCTGTGCTACACACGGTTACGTTTTCCAAAGATTTTGATTTTTTCAGAACACCAGTTATTTTCAAATTAAGTAGCAGCAAACAGCGATAATCGTTGGATTCCATTTTCTCGTCGCTCTTATTACATCACCTTGTCTGGTTTCTTCCTGATTGGTTGTAGCGCTAACCAACAGTTGGTCCCTCCTCCTGGATGAGGGGGTCCTGTGGCTCGTTTTCAGACCCTACATCTGTCCAGATGTGGCTCTGATCTATCAGGATACTGTTCGTTAATGTGAGTCTTGAAATCCTGATCAATCCCTAGACCGCAGATGTGTCACCTGGTTGGTCTCTAAAACCAACTTTTCCGCAAAAAGTTTGATTTGGAAACAGACGTAGAAGCATCAGGGAGCACAAATAAGAACAAATCTACCAAGTAGACCAATCACATATGTCACAATTTCATGCAACATAAAGTTACACAAAATTGGAGAGAGGTGCTCTTCAGGGTTTGGCATGATTTTCAATGGATTTTTGTCTCAAAGATTAAATTAGAAAAGTGAAACTGTAAATGGTTCATAAAGATATGCTAACGTTCATACAATGTTGGTTTGATACAGAAGCATAAAGGCTGATTTATACTTCCATGTCAAAGCTATGCCATAGTTACGGTCTGTAAAAAATGTGATTGGTAGATTTCCCTCCCTTATTTCTTCTTCATGGTTTTCAAGTCGAGTAGATAGTTTGCCTCAGTGTCTGTAAAAATGACTGGTGCTCAACATTGATCAACTTGTAAAGTGTACTATGTCTGAGCTACATACAGGAAGTAAACTAAAGGAAGCTCGGCACTGCCGGCTACAGCACTGAAGAACAGTCGGTGGTGGAATTACAGAGCAATGCAAACAATAACGCAGAAGTATAAACGCTAACATTAGCATAGCCTGCACGTAGATGTATAAATCAACCTTTAATCAGGCTTACGGGACAATTGGTTGGTGGACATTGTGTCAGCTGCTTGTAGATTTGTCTTCCAAATCAAGACATTTGATTCTTTGGTAATCAGAAAATATTGTGTACAGCAGTCTATGGTACTGTTTCAAAAGAAAAACTCTCCATAAAAACAAGCCTGACTCATGATATTAATTCACTTTCTATGAGGCATAGTTGTAAAATGTGTTTGAAAGAAAACAATAAAATAAAATGGCAGTGATTTGTAACTTCATATGTTAACTATTTTCAGCTATTTTCAGTTTTGTGCCAAAAATAAGAGCCCTGAAAATGACCACCTGTGTTTGATTGTTTTGGCTTCTTTAACCTATCCTCGAGGGAAAAAGCACACGTACGCAGGTGGAACACGGACATTCATTTGTTAGCCAAATGTCCGTAAACCACGCGCCGCAATTAGGGACGTAGCCAGACTCGCTTCAGTCATGTCTGGAAAAAGAAGGATTAAACGCATAATTTTAATTAGTCTTAGAGCGTCTCATAATCATTTGTTTATGAGAGCAAGCGTTGGTTTTTCTCAGGTGGAATTCGGCCAAAAAAACTGACAGTATTGTAAATCTTCTGCATCGGTGGTAATTTGTTTTCATGTGATTACAGTCTTGGGTTATTTACTTTCACATCTGTATTCGGTGGACTCAGACGTGTGGTATCTCATTTATTTTGATTAAGACTATGGCAGCGCTGAGTTATAGCAGACACATGGCAGTTGTGTCTGTTAAGAAAAGCAAACAGCCCTTCTGCAGCGTCAGGAAAGCCAGACTAAAGGAGTCCGTGTAAACACTATTGTTTTAGAATAGCCAGGGTTTTATGGGCTCTGCTAATGAAAGCTGACACAGATGTTTGAACATGTTGTTAATTCTGTATACATTCCTTCAGATGATGTAATATGCGACAGGCTGGATGTGTTTGGAGAGCTGTTGTTTTATGATAATGCTTCTGGAGCGTGTAGACAGAGGGGGTTCAATTTTCTTGAGCTTGAAGGCTTCATGGTATGGCATGGATGCTAGAACACACTCCTGAATGCTGTCACACGTAATGCAATGGTTACGATGTTAGCATAATTTGAGTTTAATTATTCTTTAGTTTGACTTATGTCGATACATTTGGAAGTTGAAGCATCAATGATTTATTGTTTCTGTGCTATGTAGGCTACACATTAGCCATCGCTGGTGTTCATACTTGCATGTTGTAGTTTGTGTCACCCTGTAATTACACCAACAAGCCCTAGATGGTGGTATGGGTTAAGGCTCATTTATGCTTCTGCGTCAAAGCTATGCCATAGCTACTACGTAGGTGTGAACACTACAGTGTAGGCTACGGCATTCTGTATTTTAGAAAACTATAGCTGCGAAACATATAATCATTAAAGAGAGGGTGGCCTGGGTCGACCAAGATGGGCCGAGCCTTTTAAACCCCATACCAGGTACGATCTGAGATCATTCAGGTTCACACCTGCAATCTTTCAACACGCCATGACCATGCCTGTCAGTCGGTTCTTGTTACTGAGAGAAGGATCCAAACCAACAAATAAAAGAAAAAGTAGGAACAGATGATGATGATGATTCTTTTAATGACCACACAGTACAGCTCTTTGGTACAGGTTCCAACATAAAGTACATAAACCGTTGAACACAACAACATAGAAGTAGGTAAACATATTTGTTGATGCATACGGGCCATGCTCACTCCTCAGCGTTCAGAGTTCAGGATGTTTACAACAAGGGGAAAGAAACTGGTTTCGAAGCGGGTTGTTTTGGTGGCAAATGTCCTGTAGCGCCACCCAGAGGGCAGCAGCTGGAAGGCATGGTGTGCAGGGTGAGTTGAATCGGTGATGATTTTTCGGGCTCTGCACAATGTCAGTTTACGGTGAAGTGATTCGAGTGATGGTAAAGGTAAGTCAGTGATCATTAATAAAATAAAACGAGTAAAAACTCCTCAAAAAGAGTTGTCGACATTAGAACTTGGCAGATGATAAAAGTGAATAAACTTTATTACTAAGAGTGTCAGCCCTGCGATGGACTGGCGACCTGTCCAGGGTGTACCCCTGCCTTTCGCCCAATGTGAGCTGGGATAGGCTCCA
>JBAMYA010000004.1:1320595-1362204 GCA_037176975.1 Arrhamphus sclerolepis
AGCTGGGATAGGCTCCAGCAGACCCCCGTGACCCTGAACAGGAAATAGCGGGTATGGAAAATGGATGGATGGATGGACTAAGAGTGTCAGCATGTTGATGATGACGTAGTGACATATGGACTACAAGTGTTGACTATTGTATAAATTAAAGACACTAAAGACGGGTGCTGCTGCCCTAAAGCTACGTAGACGATCTTTGGATGAGCTGTGAGAGGCACATCTCTAATTTCAATATAAAACATCATTTTGATTTCAAACCCCTGCTATGTGAGTGAAGATGAAGCACTTGGCCTTATATTGACTTTCTTGACAACAGCAAGAAGCCTCCGACTTGTAAACCGTCATCCAACAAAACTGGCAATGCTAGCACGTCAGTAGAGTCACAAGAATGCGCTGAGAGTGACAAGCTAACTGCCATTATGCTAACCAATGCCCTTGATTTGTTTAAATTTTACATTTGCACTAAAGTTGAACTGGCTGTTGGGAGAGTACAAGTTAACATCACTGCTGTCAGAGAAGAACAGAGGAAACCAGACAACAAAAACACTGCGGAGGACCAAGAAGGCTGTTTGAAGGAACAGGAGACTTCAGCCATCAAACTCCATGTCTGCCCTCAAGGTCACAGTGTCGAAGCTCCAAAGTCAAGTTAATGAACGACGAGCAAAATCTCAAGGTCGAGAGAACGGATCCTGGAGAAACAACATCAGATAAGCGGGCATTCAAGAAGATGGGATGGTGACTGAAATTGTCTCCAATTTGTTGCGAGAAGTGCTTAAACTGAATGAGAAACCTTTGCTGGACAGAGCACGTCAGACTTTGCAAGCTAAACCAAAGCCCAACCATCCTCCGAGACCTTTTGTCATGAGAGTACACTGTTTCCATGACCAGTTACAGTTACAATCGCTCGCCTTCAAGAGAACGTCCCATACATACTTTTACGGATCTGTTCACCGCCAAGGCAAAGAGGAGAGCAGCTTCTGGGGACATGTGGAAGAGACTATGTGAGATACAAGGTGCTCGTTTTGGATATCTGCCTCAGTTTTAAGCATTTTGATCATCTCCAGTAGCTCTTATTGTTAAAATTTATGGATCAATCTGTTGTTTGTTTTGCTGTAAGAATGACTACAGGATGTTTGAGGGGGGTGAGTGAAGGTGGAGGGATGATATGGTTTTAGTTTTCTTTGCATGTCTAGGTTTGTGTATGGTAGTGTCACCTCTGCTCCAGTTATACCACTGTTTATATTTACATGTGGATCTGTATGATGTCATTGACTAGCAGTTGCGCTCAAGTAGCAAGTTTTCCTGCCACTATTACCTCTGCTAGCTGGAAGGTAAGAGACTTAAGAAAATTCACAAAACTCAGCGATGGTTCTCTCTCATCTGAACAACTTGCTCAAATTGCTTTCATCCAAAAAACACACTTTAGTATTTCTGACCAAGCTAAAAGTAGAAGATGATGGGTCTTCAGTCATTTCATTCACTATTTAATAATAAAGCTTGTGGGGTTTCTATCTTAATGTCCTGTTTATAGTGGAACGTCATGGACGCTATGTCGTTGTTAAAGGGACTCAAGCAAATGTTTACGCCCAAACCTCAATGATGAACAGTTTTGTTGTTCTTTTTCCTCCGTATCTAATATTGGCTCACAACTAGTTGTCATTGCTGGAGATTTAAATTTCTGAACTTGCTGCAACTGTACCGTGGTAATAACTTTACTCAATGCCGAAGGCTGTTTTGTCTTTATTTATTTATGTAAACAGGGCTGTTTTATTTTGATGTATTTTTGTCTTTGTTGATTATTTGTCGTTCATATCTTGTATATTGTGTCTTTGACCATACTGATAAGTCACTGTACGAGTTTATGAAAATAGAAACACACACTACACCTCCATGAATTGAACATGAGGAACAGGGACCACCATGTTGGTGCAGCGTCTGCAGTAATGTGAACTCTGCACTGGTCTGTTGTGGGGAAGAGAGACTTGAGCTTGTCTCTACCATCACCAATGATCTTGACCAAAGAAAAAAGATACAAGTGGCTAAACAGAGTCTGGTTTGGCTGGACTCTCCCTTAGAGACAGGAGAAGCTCAGTCAGCTGGGAGAGGCTCAGAGTAGAGTCGCTGCTCCTCCACATCAAGAGGAGCCAGTTGAGGTGGTTCAGGCATCTGGTCAGGACGCCACCTGGACGCCTCCCAGAGATGTTTTGGGAATGTCCAACCAGGAGGAGACCATGAAACAGACCCAGAACACACTGGAAAGACTACATCTCTTGGCTGGCCAGGGGACACCTTAGCATCCTCCTGTAAGAGCTGGTGGAGGTGGCTGGGGAGAAGAAGGTCTGGGCCTCCCTGCTTAGGCTGCCACCCCCACGACCTGAATCTGGATAGGTGGAAGTAGATGGATGGATGGATGGATGGATGGATGGATGGATGGATGGATGGACTCCCTATTTTGTATGGATTGAATGAGGGCGTAAATGTGAAGGGAAAACGTGAAAACCAGAAAACCAGAGTCTCAGAACCTGGCCACGAGTACGCAGCACGCTTGTGCACAAAGTTACAACCCCAGTTGGCACTGGTTCTTCTCTCTTCCAGGTGGTTTATAGGTGACTGGTCTGAATGTGGGAAGACATGTGATGGCGGGATAAGGACAAGAACAGTGCTGTGTACCAGGAAGATTGGTCCTGCTGAGGAGGAGACGCTGAAGGACACCTACTGTCTGACTCATCGACCCATCGAAAGAGAGTCCTGCAACAACCAGTCCTGTCCGCCAAAGTGGGTCACACTGGAATGGTCTGAGGTGAGACAATATTCTGTTTGATTTATTACATTTTTTAAATGTCAGTTGTTCTCTTTGACTTCGTCTTTTTCTCAAATATTCTCCTCCCACTTCAGTGCACACCTAAATGTGGTCCAGGCTTCAAGCACCGCATCGCCTTGTGTAAAAGCAGTGATCTGACCAAAACCTTCCCGTCCTCCCACTGCCCGAGCCATAATAAACCTCCGGTCCGAATCCGATGCAGTTTAGGACGCTGTCCTCCTCCTCGCTGGATCCCTGGTGACTGGGGACAGGTAGGATTACGTCTCTGTCACATACTTTAAAGAAAATGTGCTGGGGAGGGACTCAAAGCAGCATTGTAGCCGACATCCAGTATCCATCGGTCTTTGATGTTCAGCATGTGGATGTCCCTAAAAGCAGTGTCCTTTTTCCTCGAGATGCAGGTGGACCATACTCTGATAGATCAGAGCTACATCCAGACGATGTAGGGTCTGAAAACGAGCCATAGGACCTCCTCATCCAGGAGGCGGGACCAACTGTTGCTTCTCACACTACCCCTTCACGTAATTGGTCAGAGCTACAACCAATCAGAGCAACGAACAGATGATGTATTCAGAGCAGGCGGGTGTTGTGGGGAACAGCTGGATGGAGGGAAAAGGTAATATCATGAAAATGGCATCTCTCTCCATCAAACTCCTCCACAACACTCTTCCGTCGCCTCGTTCGCGGCTCTGGATGGTTGTAGCGCTGCCCGACTACATGCAGAGGCAGTTTGAGAAGCAACAGTTGGTCCCTGTGGCTCATCTTCAGACCCAACATCTGTCTAGATGTGAGCTGGATCTATAAGGTTAACAACATACTTCAGTCAGAACAGAGAGGATAGTTCATCACAAAATGTGTAGATGAGTCAGAGAAGCACAATATGGATGACTGACATATCCCTTAAAGCTGGAACGCCTAAACAACAGCACCCTGGGTAATCCTTCAAAGGGACCGCTCGAATATTTACAAAACAAAAATAACAGGCAGAGATAAACTCCACATGTGTATTTTACACTTGTCTGTCATATTGTGAGTTCCAAGCTAACAAACGCCCGTGTGCGCCTTCAGGTCATGTTTGAGTCCATCTGTTCCAGTTGCTGGACTGTGTGATCTGTTGCAATATCCTCCTGGCTGTTTGAAGTTTATCTCTGCCTCGGAGCAGGACTCGCTGTCACTTCCAGGAAAACTCGCTTTGGAGGGAGACGGCCGAGTAGCGTGACCCAAAAAGCTGCTGAACTCTTCATAAATGCAGCCGACTCATGTTGTTGAGACCACGCCAAGAAGCCGTGCGTCATAGCTGGTTGTGTCTGCAAAAAAGTATGGCTTGTTATTTTGCAGGATTTGTTAATAATTTAGTGTAAAAGAGGAATTTTAAACAGCGCGTCCTGATGTTTGGAGGGCAGTTGTGGGTGGATGATGTCAAGAGTCTGGCCGTCTTGGTGGCAGCTCTTCTCATTTCGTCCACATGCATCAGAAATGCTCATCTTTATGGTTCAGGTTTTCCCAGCCAGTAACAGCCATAAACGCAGCAGGCCAAGCCAACCAGCTCTATCGATTGACAGTCTTGTCGCCAGAGTTAAAAACTGTTTTTCTCCTGCTCTACTCTCCCGAGCTAGAGTCAGAAAGGGGAGGTTGTTGCCTGGTTCCCAGGCCAAAAGGTCAGCGGTTCAAACCCGACTTAAGTTGTAGCATTGATGTATGCCATCTGTCAGGGCCGGCTCTAATAAAGACTCACTAATTGGGAAGGGATGACATGCGAGCTCACTGATCTGAGGCAGCCAAAGAGGATCTTTGAAGGTGGTGGAGGGGAGAGGGGGTGTTAGCTGGGTTCATATCACTGCACTTGCACAAGAGCGCGGACACATGTGGATCAGAGACAGGTGTGTTATTTCTGTTTCCAACATCTGCACAGATTAATTGTAGAGATTCGCTGTTTATTTCAGCCTCGTTCTGGGTCAAAGGTCGGCTGGCACCTGAAGCTGTTGTGTTTTATTGGTCTTTGTTTCTGTGTTTCTCTCTGCAAAAAGAGTTTAATGGAAGAAATCTCAGTTTTTATTGCAACTGGCTCATTAATAGAAGTTAGTCAAAAGGCAAAAGCACATTTGGGGCTCAAAAGAGCAAACTTTTCATGCATTAACAATCATTTTCTAAGTTGTCTCAATAAAGTCAAGCCAGAATCCACCACATGCTACGGCGAAGCACTGAGCCACGGTCTGATTTAGTAAGACTTATAAATCTTATAAATGCTCTAGAGTTTGGAGATATGCTTGCAAATAAGTCATAAATAAGTACACGGTGCTGGCAGTTAATCCCAGTCCACTTCAGAGAAGGGATTAATACCTTAGTCTATGAAGATTAGAAAATATCAACAGGCTAAAAAAAAGAATGAAATTAAAATTAAAAGAACATGTTAGCCTTTAAGTTAGCCTTTTTCAGTTTCTCCAGATGAATTCACTGGAACATGAGGCCACCTGCTCTGGACTGTTCAGGATTTCAGCTGTGACGGATGTAGCGACATCTAGTGGCATAAATTATAAACTGCAGCAAAGTAAACAGTAGAACCCAAATGCTCAGATATTTGTTCATTTAGGTGCTTCATGTGGGTTTCAGTTTGGCTGTTAACATTTAGTTTTTTCTGGCTTTTGCAAAAAAAACAACAACTATGAAACTGAGCAGCTGTGAGTGTCGGAGGCGTAGAAGCTAGCTCCCATCCGACACACTTCTGTTGAACAATCTTTAGTCGGCCTCCCGGAAATTAATACCTCGTTTGCTTTCATTCTTCTCTCAGTGTCGCCCGTGTTGCACCACGATTTTTACAGTCTTATAAGATTAATTCAAGTGGCGGTTTCTCTCAGACAGCGAAGGAAGCTCAGTTTCCCCAAAAACATCCAAAATTAAATGTTCAAATATGTCGAGTTGTGCTAACATTTCACTTACTACAATTGTGTTAGAATACGACGAGTTCATGCAGAAGCATCAATGTCATAGATTTCCAGAAATCGTTTTCTTCTACGTCTGTGATCAGTGCGTTTCCTCGTAGAAGCTGAGCGTCCATTCACTTCAATGGGACTGAATGGAACAGTTTTTTTCATTTCCTCTAAACTTGATGGTCATTGGATAAATGTCCCGATTTAGTCCCTCCCTTGGACGCTCAGCTCCTCTGGGGGTGAATGGAGCTGTGGGCGTGGCCTGGACACTGAGCTTCTACATGATGATTGGAGGATAAGTAGAAAGGCTGAATCCCATTTTGATTGACAGCTATTTTGAGATATAAAGTGTCACTTAGTCATTGGGGGCTCAGTCCCATTATGGATTTTACAAGTGAAGTCAAAAGACAAACTGGAACCCATTTCTTGGTATTTTCCTGGTGAAATTACTGGACCATTTCCATTGTTCATTTCTTACACTGTAAGTAAAACACACTCATAGTACTTCCTTGTTTCAGTTTAACATAATTAGTCCCTAGTTTAATATCGCTTCATTAGTTCGTCCACAGACCATTTTCTTGAAAAGGAACGGGGACATCCCAAGTCTCCCGCATTCAGATAGCGGCTCCCTGATGTCCACAAGTCATATCAAATGTCCTGGAATCTAAAGCCAGAGACCAAGAGAGAGACCTAAACGTGCACGGAGGTGAGACAGACCTTTTTTTCCTGATCGCGTGCAGGGAAGGGAGGAAGAGAGAGGCCATAACACAGAACGCCACAAAAACGGTAAAACCTTTCTGTCCACCACTGTCAAACACCTCACAGAAGGAAAGAAGAGGTGAGAAAAACAAAAAAATACTCCTGTCATTCACATTCATGTCTGAATTTACGTAGAAATAAACCGACAGATTTTAGGAGGTAGCCCAACAATGAGCTTCCAGCAGCCGCCACTGAATTGTATGACGTGAAACCAGTAGGTAATTAATTTACAACATGTTGCACTGTGAGACTGAACACACGTTAAATCGTGGCCATGATGGAACATTTCTGCACGACTGAGCGTGTTTCGTCTGAGACAACGTTAAACCAGCTGCTATGAAGAAATGTAGCTGAGCTGCAACAAATGTGATTCGTCAGCTTGGGAGCATTGTATTTCCTCTTCTGTATTTCCAGCTACAACTTCTTTGTTTTTGAGTCAGGTAGGTTTCTGAAGTGTCAGTAAAAGTCCACTGCAGCTCATATAAGATAGGCTTTATTTGCTCCATTTCGATGTGCGAGGTTCAGAAAGAGAGAGGAAAAGGAAGCTCAGCTCTGCAGCTACAGCACTGCAGAAAACAACCTGCACCGCCATCGACCTTCAACAGAGGAGCACTTTATACATCTAAGATTTGGTGGTATTAAAGATGGGGAGTCTGGATAATTTACTCTCTTTGAATGAGTTACTTTCAGGCTAAAGTGGCCCAAAAAACAGGTGACAAGTTTTAGTTGGTAGTTACTTAACAACAGAAAAGCACGCATGTCCCCTTTAACAAAATAAAACACCATTTTCTTACTCTAACACCAGTCTATATGCCTCTGTGGTCAATACATTTTTTCCAAGTATATAGCTATAAATTCTAGTCTTTGGAATTGCAGAACACAAGTTAAAAAGTAGAAATAAAAGGTCTCTGAAGTAAGTATGACATCAAGGGAAAGTCAAAAGACCAAAATGGCGTATAAGACTGGATTGACTGTATGGATCATGTTGTGGAGTGTCTGTCCAGGGAAAACCACACAACAGCTGAGTGTCTGAGTGCGAGGGGTCACCGAGGAAGGTGGTCGTGATTTACGGTCCTGGACAAACGTAATGTTTGTCTCTCCGTCTGTTCCAGTGTTCGGCGCAGTGCGGCCTGGGCCAGCAGATGAGGACCGTGATGTGTCTGTCCTACACCGGACAGCCGTCCAACGAGTGCCCAGAATCTCTCCGCCCCGCCATGATGCAGCAGTGTGAGAGCAAATGTGACGCCACCCCAATCTCCCACGGTGACGGTAGGATGACGAAACACTGCGCACAAGCGTCTGAGTGAACTCACGGTCACCAGACGGACTGTTTGTGCGCCTCTTTCCCCAAAATCCTCGATTGTAAAGTTTTAAAACCTACTCCATCCTCATTTTTGTAGTTCTACTTTGATCTAAAAGCAGTTGGGCGACATGCACCTCTACTCCGCCAGCAACATTAATCTTTCCGGGGAGTTTGGCCTCTGGTCAAGGCGAAACAAGTCAACCCTGCATATATACTTACACATGATGGATGGCTATTCAGATGCACAAAGAGGGGCCTTTCGATTAGTCTGAATGGAAAACGTGAGCAGCGTTTACAGGCTGGCTAATAGGATTAGCTGTAAGCTAATTGTTCCTTCACGGACAGCAGTGAGGCAATGTCTCGTTTCATTTCGCTCCGTGGAGGCAGGGGCCAAATCCTAATAAGGGAAGACACTCTGATCGTGATAAGGCATTTAGAGCGCTGCCTGTCCGGCATCCAGCGGGCAGTTTAAGTGTGTGTGTGTGTGTGTGTGTGTGTTTGCGAGAGTGCAGCATAGTGATGGCAGTCAGCCCAGTTAGTGAGCGAGGCCAGGATCTGTCTCAGTCTTGGTCTCTGCGTCCAAGTTTAGTTGCACTTTTATTCTGCTGAGGCCCCGGGGAGATGCTCCAGCACCAGTGAGGCGAGTTTTCTCCAGTTTATGTGTCTCATGTGTTTATCATAACATACAGTCATAACAATCCTACTACTATCCCTGATAATACTTGAAATAATAACACCCAGGTCCCTCGACAACTTACCTTCATCCTGCAGGTTTCGTTAAAATTTTTAGGACTCCTCCAACCATCAGAGCAGGAAAAAAGTGCCCAATGACGTCTCAGCTTTGTTAGCAGCACAAAAAAAGAATGTATCCATATCTTATTTTGCATTACAATAAAATAGGAAGAAGAAGCCCAAAGTCAAACATCTGAAAACATTTTTGAAGGGACTTGTGATTCGCTGTTGACCTCAAAAACTCGGAAAACTGAGATTGAACAGCTAGCTTAAGTTGAAAAAGTGGCAATATTATGTGCAAAAGTTGCAATTTTACAACAAAAATGCACTTTTTTTTTCTACAGAACCATTCAATTCCACACAAAAAAGTAATAATTCTGCAAGGCAGTCACTCACTTTTGTAGCACAAAACTGAATGGTTTTAGAACTAAAGTTTCAATTTTCCTAAACTTGATATTTTACCAAAAAATGTGTAAAGTTATGATTTTGTGAAATTTGACATTTTATGATTAAAACCGGCTTCATTTTACCCCACAAAGTTGTCTTATTTAAAAATATCCCATTTTAAAACAAAAAATGTGTGATCTTATGTGCAAAAGTTGCAGTGTTTTAAAACAATCACAGGCTCTTCCAGATCTCACGGGCCACAGAAAGTGACGCGGTGGGCCAGATTTGGCCCGTGGGCCTTGAGTCAGTAGATAGATAGTTTTTCCTCGAATTCTTCGCTCTGTAACGCAGCTCATTTCCTTCGTTCTGCAGAATGCAAAGACGTGAACAAGGTGGCCTACTGCCCGCTGGTTCTGAAGTTCAAGTTCTGCAGCCGAGCCTACTTCCGACAGATCTGCTGCAAGACCTGCCAGGGGCACTGAGCGAAGAAGACAAAGACGAATGCAAAGGCGAAGAAGATGGAGGAGTACGGCACTAAGCGGGTAAGAAGAGGAACACGGTGCAGGCTGTAGCGCTGGAAGAAAGTACGAAGAGTCGCAAGGATTTCCCTGTTTATCACACCGATCCTCCCGCCCTCCATCAAAGTGGAATTCAAACCACTGCTCAGCCCGTGACGCTGACACAGACTTTATTGGTTTTTGTTTTTTTTTTCATTTATTTTCACTTCTGTGAAGTGGAACTCGGAAGATAATTTGTTGGTGATTTTATTTTTATTATAATAATAATTATTGTTATCATTGTTAGTCATCCTCCATGTTTGTTGTGTTTTGAATCCAAAGTGCTGGACACATCGCTCACAGAGGATGTAATACCCCGGAGATTTAAAAAAAAAAAGATTAAAAAAGGAAAAAAAAACCACAGAAGGGAGTGGGAGTCCAGTGTGTCAGACTCCTGTCTTTGGGACTGCGATGATGCTGTTGGCAGGCTGACATGTGGCTTCGGTGCACTTTTTCATGTAAATAATTTGCCAACTTAACACCTAAATAAGACAGAGAAACCCCGTCAGTGTACTGTATATTTATTGTACAATCCCAAACAGAGAGGAAACATTAGCCTACTGTCACTGAAGGGAATGTAATGTGACTGAATTCACATTCAGCGACTGTGCTGGAGCAGAAATATAACATACTGTAACATACGTTAGACCCTTTTATACTGTAAGGACTGGTGTATTATCTATGTCTATCCAGGAGCAGAAAATCAAATGCATCTTTCTTTTCCCCAGATTGGGTGCCTTAGTTCCTCGCGGTCAAATAAAAGTTCGCCCAGTGTTTGTCGTCAGCAGGTGTCTGGGTCAGATGAAGCATCGTCACCAAGCTGGCCTTTACTAAACCTCCCATCCAAGAGCCGTCAGCTCACTAGTGAAGGAGCATTTTATACGAATCAGTCGCCATTTCTCACTCAGTTCACACTGGATGATTGTTTCATCAAATGTTGGTTCAACATCGTATTTGTATGTCTGTCAGCACAGTTGAAGGAATGACTCAACGTTGGAGAAAATGACCTTTTTTGCCTTCTGATGTTGGGCTAGAGGATGGTTAGCGGGGGATGGTAGCGGAACAGAGAGCTTGGTTTGTTTGAGGATAAGAGGATCAAAGGTACCAATACCGCTATAAAAGGTTCAGTTCTATTGATGAGATCAACACAAAATAGGAAACCGGTCACATGTGTGGAGGATACGATCCTCGTGTAGCTAGCCCATCTTAGCTTCCTCCATTGCTGCCATTTTCTGCTACTTTCAATAGAGGCCACTAGAGCCAAAAAATCTAAGAAATGAAGTAAGACGCCAGAGGATACTTAGCTTAGCATGAAATAGCAAAGGAACAGCTGCCTCCGCTGTGCCTGAAAATAACAATAATAAAGGCCCCAACACCTGTATAACTCACTAAATAACTAGAAATAAAAACTATCTGTGCAGAAGCTCAGTTCTACTGATGAGTGCAACACAAAACAGGAAGCCAGAAGATGGTTCAGTTAGTTAGCTCTGTTGAATCTGAAAATAAAAATAATAAACCCTAAATCTGGGGGGTTTTCTAGCTGGAATTTGTTGCAAAGTTTAAAAACAAAACAAAACAAAACAAGAACTAGATTGATTGGTTATTCTAAATGAACAGAAGGAGTGAGGAGTGATCCATAGCTTCATTTTTGTCTCTGCATGGCCTTGATGACCAGTCTGGGATGTGTGACGACAGCTGGAATAGCCTCCAGAAATGAAGGAAATAGTTGGATTAAATTTTAATAGCTTCATCCATCCATCATCTATAGCAGCTTATTCCCGTTTAGGCTCACAGAGATTAACCATCCCAGCTTCGGGTGGAAGGCCACACACCCACAAAGACTCACACTAATACAAGAGAAATACGCCAGGATCCTTCGTACTCATGAAGTCATTTTCTAATTATCAGGTCACCAATCAAATCTCAAATGCATTTCAGTAAATATTCTTCGACCAGTGAGGTACTGAATCAAAATTAACACGTATATGTCCCATCTTGTGAAGCTGGGTCTTCTGTTGTAAGTCAGCTTTTCACCTTTCCTGTGATACCTGAGGTACCAAACGTTGTTTCATGTGGTTTAGCGACATGGTTGTTAAACAACAGTTGTGGAGGTTTTGTGCTGGACTTTGTCGTGGCCCAGACCTACCTTTCTGTGGCCACTTCCTCCAGCTCTTCCAGGTGGATAATGGCGGGATCCCAGGGTCCCAGGGTCCCAGGATCCCAGGATCCCAGGGTCCCAGGATCCCAGGGTCCCAGGATCCCAGGCCAGCTATAACAACTCGTCTCTCAAGAGATAAACAAAGAAAAACAAAAGTCTTACCACGTAATGGTTTAGAAGCATCCTTGAAGCTCCGCTCCACTAAAAATCAGCATCGACCACAGCTAAACCGCATCAATTAAATTAAAATTATTCCAATTTACACGCAGAAGATCAACCTTACAGGAAGTCAGGCACAAGAATGGCACAGATACTTTTCAAAATAAAAGCCCCTGACTGTGGGCAAACAATTCAGAGGGTTTTAGAAGAGATTTTAACCTCATATATGTCCAGTTTAGAAGTCAAAAACCTCATTTCTATTTGAAACATTCATCCTCTTCATATGTTTAATTCCAGAAACAATGAGGTGCGTCTTTAAACAAGCAGACTACTGTGCAATTTTCACATAACCTTAAAGCTTCAGGGTAAACTCACAGAGACGTAATTATCCAACTGAGAACCACTGCTTCAGATTTGGGGGTCCTGGTTTGATGATGCCAACAGAACCACATCATCTGGTGGCCTCAGGATTCTATCTGCTTTTTGTAAACTACCATCCGTGGAAAACCCGCTTATGAAAAGTCAGCAAGTTTGTCTGGGTTGATGACTGAATTTGGGGGACAAAATCAATCAACTTTTGTTGATTGAGTGGCACATCTGGAGGACCTTCAACGTTTGAGTCCAGTGGTTGTTGAATTCTTTTATTATTAAGCAAGGTTTACATCAGTGCTACTTTTGTTGCCTCCAAACATTGATTAAAAAGAAATCAATTTTTTTGGTAAAATAAAAGGATCCATTCTTACCCGACGGTGGACCAACCAAGTGTCCTGCTTATTTTAGGTGCTTCTATGGCAGCACAGAGTTTCTTGAGCGTGCCTGGCATGACGAGCGCTAGCCAAGCTAGGTGACTTCCTGTTTGGAAATGAGTCACTGTTTTATTACTTGCATTCCAACAACTGGATGGAGGTAAAACATTTGCTGTGAGTCACACGTAATAATTAGCTAATTAGCAGCCAAGAAAGAGTCCAGCACACAATCTCCCCATGAACAAATGAAACTGACAAGATCCAAGGTTAAAATCTGGCATTTTGAACTTTTATTGTTTGCAGACTCAAACAAGCACTTTGTATACAAATATATATTAGTGCAGTTGCATCCTTACCAGAACCCGGTGCTGCTCTTCAGCTGTGTGTTGTAATCCAGCTTTCTCTGTTGTTTCAACCGTGCCAGATAGGACAAACTTACTGATTTTCCTGATGTGGAATAAGACCATCGTTGTCTTTGCGCTGGTTTTTGAGAGTCCAGCAGGCCACTGACAGGCTTGTTTAGAGCCAGTGTCAGACTGTTACACCTCGATTATTGTGTTTATTTGAGGCTAACGAAAACTGTTACAGGAAGCAAAATAATTCCCAAGATGTTGAGCTACTTCTGCACACACATCTCTGATTTTTCTGGGTATTTCCTGGCTTCACATGCCCCCCTCCCCCCTGGATTTGACTTTGATTTCCAGGGTGCAGAAAGCCCGCCCCCAGCTCATTGCTATTGGTTAGGTTCGTTCTGTACCGGTTGCGGTGGGTGTTAGTGGGAGGTGACAGCTGAAAAGCCAATATTTGACTTTTTTTTTCAATTGTAAATTGCAAACAAAATGAACCTAATATTTCCTGCCGTGTATCTAATTTCTCCCCTTTTAATGAGATTGAGGTTTCTAAAGAGGGACGACCAAAAGCGTGGCAGACATTGAGAAGACGACGACCACTGAGGACGTGAAGCGTCCAGGATTCCACTCAGTTTTCAGAACGTTCAACCATCCAGGTTCTTGCGGTGTTGTCGGGTTCACGCTGTACGATTTTTACAGCCGTATAAGAGTAATTCAAGTCACATAGCGAGATGTGAAATGGGTACATAATTAGTTTAGAGCATGTTCCGCTGTGTGGTTGGACGGACGTTGAATCGTGGCCACGACAGAAATAAATCTGAGTGTATTTCAGGATCTAAACGCAGCGTCGTCACGTCATTCACAGTCGCAGCCCGTCTTTGGTCGCAAAACGGTTCTTTCTTTCATCTTTGCTTCTGTCTCATTGTGAGCGACCACCAACATTTTTGAGCTACGATGTTTTTTTCCCACGAATGACCATCTTTAGTCTGAGACGAAACTGAAACTGTACAGTGTGAACACAACGTAAAACACAACAACAGCAGTTGGAGACTTGGAACATAGCCTAAGTGTCCTCTTTCCCTTCTTTATCTTTGTCCCACTGTGAAAAGAACATAAAAAGACAAAACAAAAAGCAGCCAACTGAGTGGTGATCTCCCTCCTCTTGTATTGTTTTTTTTCCCCATGGAGTGCTGTGTTTACCTCCTGTTTTCCTCCCGCTACGCTCCCAAGGTTACGGCCTTCCCAGGCTTCTGGTGCTATCAAGTGGGGTGCTTCCATTAAAACCCTCTCCAGTGTGCTTGAAAGAGAGGCTGGATCCAAACAATATGAAATAATATTCTCGTCAGTATCTCTGCTGGTAAATGCTGGTCATGTTGTTGTTTTCGTTTGAATCTGTTTATACCTCACACTGGGATTTTTTTTTATTGTTTTGTTGTGTATTTTGTAATTTGTGCAACCACCAAAATGGACGCTTTGCCCAGATGTAAGGGATTCCTTTGTCCGGCTGACATTCCCGCTGGTGTAGGGGGTCGTGAAAGGGAACGCCTCTGGAGGTGCAGCGGGACAAACTCTTGAGAGACAACACGAGGAGCGTTAAAAGGATCTCATTGAAGCTGTTAACAACGAAATTCTTGATTTTGCTGCTGCTACTTTTTCGTAGCCCCTTCCCCCTCCTCTTTCTTCCGTTGGGAAATGCCGAACAGATTTCATTGGTTACTGAACCTTTGGCGCTGAGGAGCGTTTGGAGATCCGCTGGATTCAGACTGCTTGGACTGACGCGTCTACTAAGGAGCCTTCAGAAAACAGAAGCGAACTCGATCAAACTTGTACCCATTGCTGTGAACTCGGATGTTTGAATGTCATGTTGCTTGTACCTGTACCTAAAGTGCAAGAGAAATGAAAAAACATCATGTGATTACTTGCATATATTTTATATTCAGTATTAATATTGGTAAACTGTACAATTTTTTTCTCCAAATGTTAATTATATGCTAATTTATTGCGTTGTGTCACTTGTTCATTTTATTTCACTGCATGCGAACTGAACCTTAGCATAGTGAAAAAAATGCAGTGATGCGGCCCTTCACCGACATTTTTTTTTTTTAACGGTAGATACAATAAAAAGAGCAGCTTCTAAAGAGACTCTGCGTCAGTGGATTCATTTCCTTTCTCTCTGTGTAGAAACATATCAAAACAGGTCCACGCAGCGTTTCTAGTCCTGCATTATGAGGCGATTCCTGCGAGAAGCTCAGCAAACACCGAGGATCAAGCGAGAATTGTTGGTGCCTGCAGGGCGGATGCTCCGTTCTCACAGGCTTTCAGGGAGATGTATCCTCTTGTCCTTTCATTCAACTCTTGGAAAGCACCCACAGAGTGAGAGCAGCTAATGGCACCGCACCAGGATACCCGTTTCTAGCTCTCACTCGCTGGCTTGGTTCAGGGAGTCCGAATCAAAGAGGGAGCTTTTGTTCCCCGACACTTCTGCCTCATCATCATCTGAGACTCTGTTGCCATAGTTATTATGGTGCTCTTGTTCTCACCCCAACCTCAAGTGTCTGGACTCACGCTTCAGAAGTTTCAGGGCTTCCACTCATCTTGGTAATTAATTCCAAATAAACAGTAACTAGTCCACTTGGCTGGGAAACACTGCCATCTATTCCTAATGTGCAGTGTCCAGTTACAGAGGGCCTGTTTGGATGGGGATAGCTGTTCCTTTGGGTGGGAGGCTTCTATGATTGAGGTATTTCTAACCTGCAGAGCTCAGGGTGACAGGAAAGAGGGGGGATCCTGTAGCTGCAGCAAACATTTAAGGGAGGCCACATCATCACCATGGTTACCATTAAAGGGTTAGTTATTCTTTACTTTCTCAACCAGCTATGTTGTCACATTTACTGATAGTTCTTGGACCCAATTGTAAAATAAATAAATAAAAGTAATTTCTGTCACAAACTCTTAAAATTTTATCATAAAATTGATTTGTACTAAAACTAAAAAACTTCATGTATAAATCACAAATCTCTTGTGATTTGTTCAGTTACAAAAAAACAGATTTTGCAAGCCCAAGATTTTTTTTCCCTCCAACAACCAAAGACTTTCTATCGCACAATCAGAAATGACACAAAACGGTGACTTTTTAACTTAAAATGAAAAAGCTGTTGTCATAAAACTGAAAATTTTGTATAATTTAAACATTTTGTACTAAAATCATGAATTTCTGTTCCTAAAAAAAGTTAATTATACAAAAATCACAAGTTTAGACAATTTTATTTTCCAAACATTAGCTAGATCATGACTTTCTGACGTGAACCACCGGGTTTTAGACGATGATCCTATGGAAGATAATACCGTTGGACGGGCACACAGTCAGTCAGTGAAACCAAGGATATGACTTCATACATGACTTTGGGCTTTTGCAGACCAAAGATCACCATCATGAAGAATTGCAGGGATGTCCTTCATCAAAATCATCCATCCTACATCCTGCAAGGTGAACGGTTTGATGATGGTAGACACACTGAACCTTCAACCAAAGACTACCTCATATAGTAATCTGATTTCAAATTTCCTGCCACTATTTCTTCTTTGCCTTTTTCAAGTCCAGTAGAACGATAGTTTTGCTGTAGTGTCTTTAAAAACGACTGATGCTCAACATTTATCAGCGCCAACTCATGAAAGAAATATACTTTATCTGCTCCGTTGCTATGTCTGAGCTACATACAGGAAACAAACTAAAGGAAGCTCAGCGCTGCGAGCTACAGCGTTGCAGAAAAAGAACTGACACTGCCATCTAGTGGTTGGTGGTGGAATTACAGAGCGACACAAACTGTAAAACAGAAGTATAAACACCAGGGACAGTGTAGACTATGTGTGTAGCTTTGAGGCAGACGTATAAATCAGCTTGTTTTTTAAAGTATTTTCAGCACAGAGCGGTTTATTACTTTACTGTCAGCACATACTGATGACATCAGTCGAAGCCCAGGATTCAAGAGGGCTCATCATTTGCAGTCTGAGCCAGAGTACAAATGACCCCATGTTGGAGCTAAAGTGAGGGTTTAGTGATTTCATCAAGGGCATTTTTACATGTGGAGTAGCTGTCAATCAAGCCGGCTATAGTTCTGTACTCAGAGGAAGGCTACTGTTGTACTTGTCACAAGAAGGTCCGGAATTCATACAGGTTGGTCAGGGCCATTTAAAATGTGAACTTCTTTTAGAAACTATCAAGGCTGAATCTTCCAGGAGAATAAAGGGACCTCTGTTATCATTTCCATCTATAAGATAATAGTCTGACTGGACAAGTGTCAAGGTGCTTTCCCAGTACATCGGGCTGCTGAGACGTTGAGCTTGCAGGCTGATTAGAGGTGTGAAGAGGATGGAGAACAGATTTCTCCTCTTCTCTTCCATTCTGCACATCAAATGGAAACTACTAGCAGTGAGAAAAGCCATTGCTGTATCTTATCAGCAGTGGAAAAGCTCACAAGCTCCGCGACAAATGAAAGCTCTGCAGATATTACGTGATAAGGTCCGACTAACCACTACGACGCGTGAAGTGTCATCTGCCTCCTTTTGAAATTTGAAACTGCAAAGAGCCGTGGCATCGGTGCTGGCCCGGGTCCGGGGACAAACCATCTCTTCATCTGTGTGCTCATCCTTCAGCTTGGAGGTGTGAAGATTAACACAGTCACAGACAATATTTAGTAGTTCTCCACAGCATTATCGCTTTTAATGGAAGTAGTTGTGGACCCGCTGTGTGTGTGCTGAGTGCTTGAAGCGTTTTGGACACCCTTCTGTTTGAAAACAATGCGGCAGGACAAACAGCTCCAGATGGTGTGGCTGGACACAGTGCATGCCCGGGCCCATGAGGAGAGGAGGGGGTCTGACAGGCAGGAATGCCGGTCTGGGATGGGAAGGTCACGGCTCCAGCACCTGCTATCTTCTGGGTTCTGTCCTGTTGAGCTTTGATGCTCTTTCCCAGAGCTGAGATGGCGATCCAACCAGGAGAAGCAGTGGCCATGAGAAGGATGTTTTTCCTTTCACACCTGCAAGGATGTGAGGAGAAAAACTTCTCTCTCCCTTTCACTTTCATGAAACTCCCTTCTCAGCTGTGACGTAAACCGGGAACATGGAGGCAGTTTCCATCTCAGCAGTGAAACCACGGCTTTTCCATGGAGTCACATTATACAAAGAGTTTTTCTCTTGAAATAAGAATACTTATGATGGAAATCTGAAACATTTTCAAATTTTTGGCAGGATGAGTTTGCATTTCTACAACCACCCTGAGCCGAGTGTAAAGCAGTGAGGACAATAACTGGAGTTGGAATTGTGCTGGGACTTGCAGTCAATCATTCTGGTAGTGGAACTTTGGACCCAGTGTTGTTGGGAAGGATGGACCAGAAAACCAGAGCTTACTACTTACCTCAGGTGTGCCCCAAGGTTCTGTCCTTGGGCCCCCGCTCTTCATTATATACTTACTCCCTCCCAGTCTCATTTTTTGCAAACATAACATTCACTTTCATTGCTATGCAGATGATACCCAGCTCTACATCTCTTCAAAACCCAACTCCACTCGTTCTCCTTCATCGCTTACTGATTGCCATCTTGAAATAAAATCTTGGTTCACCTGCAACTTCCTGAAGTTAAATAATGACAAGTCCGAAATGTTATTGGCACCAAACCCACTCTTGCCAAATCCAACAGTTTTACACTTTCCATTGACAGATCCTCCATTTCTCCCTTCAGGATAAGAGTCTGGGTGTCATCCTCGATAGCACACTGTCTTTCATGTCACACATCAACAACATAACCTGGTCAGCTTACTTTAATCTTAACATCAATCGCCTACGTCCATCTCTCACTCCTCATGCTGCTGCCATATTGGCCCACAGTCTTGTCACCTCACGACTTGACCAAAGCAACTCTCTTCTATTTGGTCCTTCACAAATAAAACCGCCACAAATTACAACTTGTACAGAATTCTGCAGCACTATCATCACTTGATCTCCATCCTCCTGTCATATCACAATTCTGATGGATCTCCACTGGCTACCAATCACTTACAGAATTCAATAGAAAATATTAACTCTAACCTTCAAGCCATTCACAACTTCGCCATTTCTCTCTGATCTCCCTCATATCACCATACCGACCTGCTCCCTCAGAGGAGGTCTTCCTCTCTTCACCTCACTGTTCCCTTTGTTCACCACCAGACCTCCGCAACATCAAGTCTCTTCCACAGTTCAAATCAAAACTAAAAACTCATCTTGTTATCCTTCTCTTGATAGGCGGGAAGCCTGCACAGATGTTGCCATTTATGTTATTTTTTATTTTATTTTATGACAGTTTTTGTACTGATTTTATCTGTATGGTGACCAGAGTGTCAGAAAGACTCCTATAAATAAAGTGTATTATTATTATAAGCTAGTAGGGGGCTACCAAAAAATAAATAAAAATCTGAGTTAAACCATTTTAAGGCAATGCTACCAAATATGAACTAAGTGTAAGTAAACTGACTTTTAAGCAAAAGCAACTTCCTTTTTAAACTGATTGCTCTTTCCTGACACAAACTTCGATTTTTATCTGGCTTTGTGTCCGGCCCTGTGAGCGGTTGGGGCAATGGGAACAATATAGGGCTCAATGTTGCACCCACGGGACAAGACTGAGAATCAATATAACTTTCAGACTTTCGGGAAATGAGTCAAAAATAAAGTTGGTGTCCTTTTCTAAACTGCATGCATACTTCTGTGGTGATGCTGCTCGCTACGTCCACCTCGAGTTTCTTGAACTTACGGACACGTTCATCTACATCCCACACAATGAGGATTTGCATGTGTCTATATTCTGCAGGTAGTCGGGTCACCTTTAAGGGACACTGCCGTCTCACTATATTGTCGTCCGTCAGCAGAAATGACAGCAAGTTAAGTGGATTTTGCATATAAGGAATCAATAGGCAATCACTTAGACCAGCGGAGTAAAGCCAAGAGCTTTGCTTAGTTGAGGATGAGCCTGAACAATTTTGTGCACTAATGTGTGTCATCATTTGAGCAAACGTACTTTAGATCAGCAGATTCTTTGTGCAGCCTAGTGCAGGACATCCACTGACAGGAACATCGCATCGAGAATGAATTATGCTGCGATTTATCCTGGTCTAATATATGACAGCCAGCTAATGAGGACAGATGCTCGCTGTTCGAACCAGTGCAGCTGCATTACTGCTCCCTATCATAGCTCACACGTCCTTCACTCACGGAGAGGAAAAGGTGAATCTTTATATAAAAGACGGGGAAGCAAAGCTGAGGACATTCAACAGAAACACACTCAGTGTGAATCATCTCTGACATCTATTATTTTAGTGATCTGTAGCGGTAATTATGTTCCGTTATAAAAAAAAGTCTCATTTTCTCATCCTATGTCGTATTGTCTCCCAGCGCCCGAGCGTACTTTCTCTGGACAGACATTATGGTGAAAAAGTGGCCATAAAGATGAAAAGATCTGCTTGTGAGCAATTTAATTAATTGAAAAGAGATTCAGTCATTAATTACTCTCTCCAGAGAACTGGAGCCGAAGTCCATAAAAGTCCTTGTTCAGACACTAAAATAGCACAGACACACCCATATAAAAGTCAGAATCCTTCCCAAAACCTTTAAACTAAATGACTCCAGTGTACTTTAAAGCAACACTCAAATGAACAGATGTTTCTTCCTCACAGGAAACTCTCCCGTTACGACTGAGAACTCTTTGTGATTATTTTTCATTAATTTCAAAATATACCATGAAACAGACAAGAGACTATTAAAGGTAAGGTAAGCCATTCAAATCAATTTAATTTATACACGATCTATTACCAGAAAAAGACCCAGAGCATGATCCCCGAACGCAAGAAACAATGGCAAGTTAAAAAAAAACTCCCAGCGGGAGTTCCTACTGGAACGAAACAAGTGCTGCCGGGCCAAGGCTCTGCAAGACACGATGTCCTAAAACAAAGCTGGCTGACCTCGGAGTGATGAGAACCTCTGGAAGCAAAAGTCGATGCCCGCCACGGAGCATCAGCCTACATAACCCTACATAATTCCAACTGGGGGAGTCCTGAAAGGATTTTCCATGAGCAGCTCAGCTCCTTCAGCCGAGCCAGGCTGACGGTTCAAAATGCAGAGCTGTTGGCCAACAGCTCCAGGCGTCAGACCGGTACTAGCGTTAGCTGAAGGAGCCCTTTGGGACTCTTCGGGAGGACTTAATGCTGGGATTTATGGGGGTGCAGGAGGATTTTATTCCCAGCTCAGAAGTCAATATGATGCTAAACGGAGTGTAGCTAAAATTAGCTAAAATGATGGCAGTATTGGCTAGCCATCGTATCAAACGACTATCTGTCAATCAAACAATGTCAAATGATGTCCTGGCGTATGATTGGTCAGCTTTATTGCTTCATATGAATTTATCTGACGTTGTACAACACGATTCCCCCTGTACAGTTGTCATGGATGTAAAATCTAACTACAGAGTCCAAAAAAATGGCTGTAAATATGTTTAATTCTGTCTCAAGTTGGACGTCATACCCTGCCTTATTTTTAGTACCTGAACCCGGCTGGAAACTACCATTTGGCCTGGAATGACAGGAATCCGAGTAGCTCCTGGTGGTACCACCTTTTCACCCAAGTGAACATAAGAGCACTTCTGCTGCAAATGGAGAAAGACTGAGGAGTGTCCTCCAGTCGTGCCAAGTCCAAATCTAGTGTACGTGGAACTGAGAAACTGCAGGTGTGGAAGCTCTTTTGTCAACACAGCCGCTCCAAATACCCACATGTGGTCAGAAATGGTATTGCCACACTCAGCTGGCCCCAAACAAACAGACAGGTTGAGTTACGTCAGTGGTTTTCAGTCAGCCATTATTTCAGGCACACCATCACATGATCCGCGATCTGATTCACTATAAGGTGTTTTTCCACGAGCACCTACTCAGCTCAGCTCCACTCTGTTTTAAGGCTTTTCCACCATGTGATAGTACTTCTTTTTTCTTTTTTTAGCCCGTGCTCAGCTGTTTCCAGCCGAGCTGAGTCGAGCCGAAGATGCAACGTCACTAGACTGAAGGCCACGAATTGGCCAGATAGTGACGTCACTCACGAGTCCTGAGAGCAAGTCCTTCAAACCCACCAGGTCACCTTGCTATGACAATCCCACCCACACTGAGGTGGTACTGCACTGCAGTACTCAACTGTGTAATGGAAAAGTTTAAGGGAACTATCAACCTCCCCAGTGCCTTAGTAGACCACGCAGGAGGTCCGGGTTCAAGTCCCGGTTGCGTCAGGAAGGGCATCCGTTGTAAAACATGTGCCAAACTAATTATATGAATCATACCGTTGTGGCGACCCCAAATAGTGAGCAGCCGAAAATAAAGTTTTTCAGGAAACTATGAACATCTGTACTGTATTTAACAACCAATCCGAAGGTGGCGGATCCATTTTAATCTGGAGCACAGACGTGGACTCGCCAACAAACCGACGCTGACGTCCCTGGAGCTGCACAGCCACTGCGGTTCGAAACATGAAACTTAAGTAATCAAATATAACCTGTAACAACTCCGTTTAAGGAAAACTACAAGCTGGAACCCTCTTATTAATGCGGTTGCACGTCTACTATGACTGGTTGGTATTAGATTCTGCTTCAAAGCCAAACCGCGACATTGCAAGCCATATATTTGTGAGGGCCTCGCTCAGGTTTAGTGTGATACTTTCATATTGTTTTGGGTAGAATATTTCTCAGGTTTATATTTGAAGTCCTGCTCTTCAGCTATTGTTTGACTAGTTTCCAGAGGAACAGCCCTCCTTCATGTTCAGTCCTGTAGAGCTGCTGTGGAAATGTCACGGGCAGGCCTGCCTCACTCTGACCTCATGTTTGGCAGGATGTGCAGAAATGACGATATTGTCAATTCTTCTACTCTGTTTTCACACGATTTCACTGTCAAGGTGTGTCTGAACGGCGTCCGTGAACACACCACCAACAGCGAGAGCCGCCAGACAAAGGCCGCTCTGTGAGCTTCTCCATGCTGGTGCGTTCAAATAAGAGCACATGCAAATTCAGGTCTGGCTTTTTTTTTTCTTCAAGAATTGTGTGTTCAGAGGAAAAAAAAAGAAAAGAGAGGCCAGGGCTTGGCTTGCACCAAAACATAAATCTTATAAAGTGGCTGTGAAACATGAGCAACGACGTGAGGACATTTATCCAAGTAAAGCATATAAAAGGAGAAGGAGTCCTGATTCAGCTTGTGTTAAAGGATAGCTCCACATTTTCAGTTTCTTTCTTTTTTTTTAATTAGCTGTCAAACCATCTTTAGTGGCGAGAACTAAAAGTAATCGCTTTCTCTATGACTTTATCCGTCTTTCCCATGGTTGTGCAGGGATTTAGTCTCCATCAGGTTGAGGTCTGGTCCTGTAGGTGCATAACCAGCCCAAACCATTACCCCTCCACCACCGTGCTTGACCGTTGATGTTTCTGCTGAAATGCTGCGTTGGCTTTTGCCAAACATGCCACTGAGCATTTAAAAAAAAAAAGAAAAAGAAATACCTCCAAACCTTTCCAAACAGTCTTTGTTCCATCTTTTTAATTCTACAATCTAGAACTTTCACTTTTAACCTGTTAACTGAGGCACAGACAGTCTGAGGCCCTGTTCAGACCTGGCATTGACATGCGTCTCTGATCACCAGTCCAGTGCTTAGCAGTGCTTATGTTCACACCTGGAATCAAAATGTTCCAGGATGATTCCTGACAGAACACAAAGAGAATGTAGACACAAGTGTCCCAGAATGCCCTTCAAATGCGTGAGTGATTGACTCTGAATCCAACACAAAACATGTTCAGACCTGGCATTAGCATTTGCTACTTCTGATGAGATTTCCACACGTCACCCTCTGACATGAAGTGAGAGATATTTCTAGTGTTTTGAATTTGAATTTATTTATTGTTATATTGTCACCTGAACTCATCGCTTGAACTCCTTTCAATGGGAAGCATCTACTGCTTTTCGAAGATAATTGCTGATGTTGTTTCTTTTTGGCATTGCAGTAGCACATACTTGAATGCTTCCAGACCTGCAGTCTCCAAAAACCTTTGGATTTGTGGAGGTGTTCACATTTCCTGATGATCATTTAATCACTCGCCGGCTGCTAAATTTTGTGTTCTCAGAAAATATGCGTTTTTCCTTTAAAGTGTGGTCCTGATAATGATCGGGGGAAGAACCGAGGACAGTCAAGCCGTCAAAGCTCCACATTAACTCTTTTTTTCCGCCTTCAGTGACACTGAAACGGATCTCCTCAGAGCCAGCACGGACAGGAAGAACGATCTAATTAGGCGTTCTCATGAGCGTGTCACTGCTGCATGAAGACGGCCTGGAAAATCCTGAACTCGTCCTTTAACACTGAAGTGCAGACAAAGAGCCGCCGGCGGAGCCAAGAGAACTCGCTGCTCCGTCCTTGGACGTCTCAGAAGAACCGTGATCTGTGGAAGTCTTCCGCGCCTGTCCAAACAATCTCCTCTTTGATCTCTTGAACTCATCGATGCGCCCCCGAATGAAGCCAAACTAACTTACCAAGCCGACAGAGTTTGAGGGTTTTCTCAAACTCTGGTCACAAATCACCAAGCAGATGATGTTCCCTGCTGTTCCCTGTGTTTTTGTTCAAAAAAAAGGGGAAAAGGTCACAAAATAAGCTGTAGTTCAGTTTAAATAAGAGAAGGATTGACTGGTCACCTTCAGAGGTTACCCACAAGGACAGTTGGAGATATTAGCAGCAGACCAGCGTGATAATGCCATTACCATTCCGTCCCATCCCTCAGTCACATGACCTGGGGCAGAGAGTGGTATTTCCTGTTCTGAGCTGGGCACGGGGACACGGAGGAACGTTAAATATTCTCCCGTTGTTGCTGGAGATAAATTACACCAGTCCTGTCCTTCTCTTTGGCCTCCCTTTAAAACATAAATTACAGATTTTCATGGCAAGTGGCGTCCTTGTAAAAGGCAAATTTATCTGAGCGGTCAAAGCCTCTCTGCACATCTTCAATAAAAGAAAATATTCAACAATTAAATCATTTATATTCCTTGAAGTTAAAAGATGCCCATGAGTGCATGAAAGCAACTCTTGGGTTCTGTTAAGTTTTCCACATGTTGGTTAAACGAAACTGATGACGGACTCAATCCACCGTCTTCTTTCATGTCTTTGTGAAGTTTAAAGTTAGGGTTAGTTAAGTGGACTTTAATTGGAAGAAAAGTTCCTTTGTGCTCTAACCATAGACCGTATAAAACGCTCTGGACGTCACCCAGTTTTCTTTTTCTTTTTTTAAACTTCATAAACTGTCTGTCATATATATTAATGGTTAGTGCCATAATCTGGCAAAACCTCTTTCTTTTTGTGTGATGTTGACCTCAGACCCGACCTGAGGATCAACCAGAGACCACAACTGAACTACACACTGGATCATAGCTGGACCTGTAGGCTTCTGGAGTCGGTAGACTTGGTAGACCAGTTAATCCAAATATTGGCAAGAGCATGATTTGGAGTCAACCTGGAACGGTCCTGGGATGGTGCTGGGATGGTCCTGGGATAGTCCTGGAATGGTGCTGGGATGGTGCTGGGATGGTCCTGGAATGGTGCTGGGATGGTCCTGGAATGGTGCTGGGATGGTCCTGGAATAGTGCTCCTGGCTAGAATGTAGTAACCAACAAGATAGTTGCTGCCTGTCTGGTGGCTCTCTGGTTAGATCATCTTAAGGTCGTCATTATTCAAACAGAAAAGACAAACAGCAACTATCTCAGCTGCCTGAATGTTTCTATCAGCATTTTAGTTTGTTTTGCTTCTTCAATTTCTCAACCTTTGCTGTCTTCTTCTTTCATTTAATGGTGGTTGCCAACATTGACATTGGTGCACTACCGCCTCAAGGTGGTTTGGAATGGTAGTTTACATGCAGCTGGACGTGTCACCAAGGAACTACAGCCTCTAGTGGTGAGAAGAGGAACTACAGCCTCTAGTGGTCAGAAGAGGAATCGCAGCCTCTAGAGGTGAGAAGAGGAACTGAGGACTCTAGAGGTGAGAAGAGGAACTGCAGCCTCTAGTGGTCAGTAAAGTGACTTACATGCTAAAAGACAGCCTAGCGGGTCAGATTCATTTTGCTGATACACAGTGGGATGCACAATAAAGAAAAGGAAGGATAGGGATTAAATGAGAAGTTAATTCATTAAACTGAGACACGTTAGCCTCAGTTGGACTTCAGGATTTATTTAATCTGCAATGAAGACTTAACTTACATTGCAGTTGCATTTAAAGCATATATATTGCGTGGAAAGGATGAATAACTACAATGAAAATATGTTAAAATAGCATGAATTTGTCCTTTAATTTTATAACTCATTGACACATTTCACCCTGACGGGGAACCAGACACACAAATGCTCAGTCGGGTCGCGGTTTCACCTGTTTCAGATTCTTGGCAGCTTCGGCGTGGGCCGGGCCCATAATTTAAAATTAACTCTCCTTCCTGTTCCTTATGAAAATCTAAGCGAAATCCCAGAAGTGCAGTAAAAAAGTTAAAAAAAAAATAATAAGTCGGCCAAGTACAGCTTCTGGTCACACACAAGGCAGCGGCAGATCATTTACCCTGAAAACCGCCGCAGTGAGGTGAAGTCCTCGGTTACGAGCGGCGCTCTTTACGGGCCCTGACGGCTGCAGCGGCGACCCGAGCTCGGTACATCTCTGGTTTTTACCTCAGCGTTACAGGAGACGTTTTGTTAAGTTTTCTTAAGAGTGTTCTGGTGGAGAGCTTAAAGTGAAAATCAATGCTTTTCAATGTCGTCGGTTAAAAATAATAATAAAACGTGCTTCTCCTGGAGAGGTATGGAAGCCCTAAAGGGCCATACATGCATACATTTTATTTCCCCCGTTTTTGAGTTATTTTTCCTCTGTTTTCCCGTGATAACGAGATAACTCCACCGTTTTCTCTTGATAACCAGTTATTTTTCCTCCATTTTCCCGTGATAACAAGATAATTAATTTGAGATCTCAAGAAAACTAAGAAAAAAAGTCTCACTTAGATCCATGCAAACAAGTGTATTTTTCACCAAACGTTCCTCCCTTCATCAAGGCATTGCAATGCCCTTGAGATCTAAAATTAATTATCTCGTTATCACGGGAAAACAGAGGAAAAAATAACTCGTTATCACGAGAAAACGGTGGAGTTATGTCGTTATCACGGGAAAACTGGAGAAATAAAATGTATGTATGTATGGCCGTTTAGGGCTTCCGTAGTGAGGGCCGTGTTAGCGGATTCTTGCCTTTATGCTAAGCTAAGCTAAGTTGCTTGTGGGGTTGCCAGATCTAACTTATAGTTTCCAGCCTAAATACGGCGAAAAACCCTTCCAACTCGTTAAAAAAACCAAGCCCAAATCACACATTCTCTAGAAACTCATGTTAAAACTGTAAACTGTTAAATATGTGATAAATTTCTTGTGATAAGCACGCAAAACTTCACACCACCATTAAATAGCCAAAAAAAGTGCAATTAGGCTCGCAACAAAGACTGCAATCAAACAGAGTAGATTAAAGCAAATAAAATGAGTGAAAGGATAAAGTTTATTGTGTAATTTTATACTTTCCTCCACCATATAATGGGAACTGTTAATAATTTCTCATGAATATTTGTAAAAAACAGAAAAGCAGCCCAAATTTGATCAAGCCGCTCAGTCCTGTATTTTCCAGCCCAACGTCTTCAAAATAAGCCCAATCTGGCAACAGTGGTAGCTTGTGGCTGTATATTTATATTTATATTTTCTGAACAGAATAACAATTTTATACAAATAAATAAGTAAATTAAAAAATAAATAAAAGCCTCATTAATTAAATCTGGCATTGTGAAACAATCAAATCAAATAAAAACATTTATTATTTATCTTTATTTATTTATCTTTTTTGTCCTGATGGATGGATGAATAGAACTTTATTAATCCCAGAAAATTCAAAATTTAAGCTGTGATTTTTACAAGATATAACTGATGGTATTAGAAAAGTCACAATTTTATGATGCAAGTTTGGATTTTTGTGAAATTTGAGAAGTGATATTGTAAAATTCATCATTTTATGAAAAAAAAGAAGCTTTTAATGAAATGTGATTTTGGTACAAAAACCTGTTTTATGATAAAGTCGCAAATTTTGTGAAATTTGAGTCTATGACAAATATTAACTTATTTATTTCTACCGAGTCCAGGAACAAACTGGAAATCTGACAATGTAGCTGGTGGAGAAAGTAAAAAATAACTGTCCCTTTAATGGTAACCATGGTGATGATGTGGCCCTTTAATGGTAACCATGTTGATAGTGTGGCTTTTTAATGGTAACCATGGTGATGATGTGGCCCTTTATTGGTAACCATGGTGATAATGTGGCCCTTTATTGGTAACCATGGTGATGATGTGGGCCAGTATGACAGCCCTGATGTTTCGTCACCAGACATTCAGATGGACACAGCTCATCATTGATAGTCTTTTATTTTTTCTGGAAGATGAGACGTAAAATAAACCAAAAAAGAAACAATTTTACATACAATCAACTAAAAGCTTTTACAATGACCACAGTAACGGATCGTTGTCCATCACAGATCGCCTCTGGTCTGCTCCTCAGTGCAGATGTTTGAAGCCAGGAGACCGTTTGGACTGACAGGCATGTGGAGAAGCAGGTTTTGGCGTGACTGTTTTTTTTTTTTGTTAATATTCATTTTTTCCACTCACGCTGTTAGACCTTTGACCACACAGCTTCACCTCTTGGTCTTTTTCTCCTTCATGATCTTCTTGCTCTCCTCTCTCCTGCGCTTGTTCACGGGGTTACGGGGGTCGTAGATCTCAAACGTGTCCTCGTCCTGCATGTTGGCGTCCTTGACTTTTCTGGTTTGCTCATCAAACTGGAGAACGTGGGCCATCCTGGAGGAGACGGGGAGGTGGACAGAACAAACACCTTCTACCTTTAGTAACCTTCATTTACATCAATTAACCTTGATTAACCTCTACTAAATGTCATTAACCTCTATTAATCCTTCATTAACCATTAACCTTCATTAACCTCTACTAACCTTCATTAACCTCTACTAACCTTCATTAATCCTTCGTTAACATTCATTAACCTTCGTTAACCTCAATTAACCTTCATTAACCTCTATTAATCCTTCATTAACCATTAACCTTCATTAACCTCTACTAACGTTCATTAACCTTCGTTAACCTCAATTAACCTTCATTAACCTTTGTTAAACTTCATTAACCTTCGTTAACCTTCATTAACCTCTACCAACCCTCGTTAACCTCTATTAACTTTCGTTAACCTCTATTAACTTTCGTTAACCTCTATTAACCTTCGTTAACCTCTATTAACCTTCGTTAACATCTACTAATCTTCATTAACCTTCAATAACCTCTACTAACCTTCGTTAACCTCTATTAACCTTCGTTAACCTTCATTAACCTTGGTTAACCTTTGATAACCTCTACTAACCTTCGTTAACCTCTATCAACCTTCGTTAACCTTCGTTACCAGGATTGTTCCCCAAAAACCCTGAAAAAGTTCAGGCAGATTTAAGCTAATAAACAGTTCCTGATAAAACAATTCACTGCTCATATTCATATTAACCCTGATGTTCTACTTTTTAGTAATTAATTTCTTTATAATTAATATTAATTCTTTTCAATTAATTCATTTTTAAATTAATGTCTTGATTTTTCAAATTGATTAATGGTTTTATTTATGTTTAATATTTGTATTATTTTAACTAATTAATTAACGATCTTACCATTTAGCTGTCATTTAATAACTTACTTTTGTTTTTATGTATTTCAGTATTGGTACGCGTTTGTGTAAATATAATGTCTATTTGTGTGACTGTTTCATTTGTTTTTATTTTTTTATGTTGAAGCTCCATTGTTTTCTTTTCTGTTTTAATTCTGTTGTTATATCAATAAAGTTTTCGTAAAACAGAAGCTGCTGATCAGTTGTGAATTCTGGTTGACATTTTGTGGTTTCCATGGTGACCTAGAGTGCAACACTAACTCAAACTGCAGCTGTTTAAAGACAAACAAACAAGCAAACTGGTTTCTTTTAGGAAGCTCAGAAACGTTTCAGCCACTTCAGAGTTACGCTGTTGCTAAGACGACAGATTTTTCTCCGGAAAATTTCTCTGTTGGGGTTAAAGAAACAAGAGTCGTGATTAACCCTTTAGTGGTCAGGATCATTCCTCCTCCTCTGACTGCAGCTGGGAGGGGCTGTCTGCTGACGATTGGTCCCATTATGAGTGCTTCTGGACCGGGAAGGACTCACAGCAGCTCCCCCTGCTGGCTGAGAAGAGTAACGATATGTGCTTTCATGTCAAACCGCAGAGGTCCCCAGTAAAAGATAAAGTAGTTCTATTTGTTTCTTTTTTATATAGAGTCTCTAAAAGGGTTTGAGTACTCGATAAATACAGAGATAAAGTCTCTAAGTTGGCAACTCTGCATTAATCAGCAGAAGTTTGGTGCTCTGACGTCAACGTACAAAGTGCTGAGTCATTCAGCAGCCAATCAGCTACTAGATCTCAGCTATGTCTCCTCCTCTGCTGCTGGTTGATGTGGCACTGATTTGACACTCATTTCAGAATCGTAAACCACAAACAGAAAAAAGAACTGAGAAGAAGAGCAGAACTGAGCAGGATGACTGAAGTCTCAGTTACAGGTTTTGGGTTTTGGTTCTCAGCGTGTTAGACTCTGAATTGACGCCCTATTGAGCAACAAAATAAAAAACTGCAATAAAGTGTTCCCCAGAGAAAATGGGTTCATGTGTCTTTCATTTTCTCTGCTAGAAACACAGATTCACGAACCAGGACATTCCTCGGAGCAGATATCAGCGCTGAGCATTTCACAGATAAACACTGACAAGGTTGGTTTTTTTCAGACGCATGCTGAGAGGTTTCTGAAAATCAAAACAACAAAGCAGAACGGAGCTCCTGCTGTAAACCATCTTCATCCTCCTGCTTCCAGGTCTGAGACAACACTCAGATAAGGATTCTTTCTGCTGGGAGGCAGAAACCTGCTGACCACACAGCAGTGGCGTTGGCCCAGGTATGAAAGACGGTCGTTGATGGAACCGAAGGAACCGAAGGAACCTGGTCGTCTTTTCAACTCACGCTCAACCTTTTTTGTTAAAAAGGTCATCAGTTTACAGATACGGCTGTTTATATCAATTTTAAAAAACATCACGTGCTGCTGATCTCACCTATAAAAGCAGATGTTTCCAGTACTTCTGCGTGTGTGCTAACACAATGCCGAGAGGACAAGACATAGGCAATGGTCTTAGATTTAGAGGTCAACGTTCTACTCATCTTCTCAGGGATGGATGTCCTCACAGCTACAACAAAAACAACCATGATCTGGATCTCAGACCCCATAAGCATCACCGCTGGTTTATGTTAAGAAGTCATGATGCAGCAAATGTTTGACAAAGATTTTACAAACAAAAAGTTGTTTTTCTGTCAAAGCATTTTTATGCAATTTTATGTCAAAATGTTGCAAAATTATATTTTCCAACAAAAAAAATTGTAATTTTCAGTCAAATGGTTGGAAAAAAGTTGCAATCTTCACAAAAAACTTAAAATTATTTTTTTGTGATTTTACAAAAAAAAAAGAAATAATTTTAGTAGAAAAATCTCGATTTATGATCAGGTTGCAATTTTTGACAAATGTGAGATTGTATGGCAAAAAAATTTACTTTTTAACAAAAATGTGATATATTGTGGAATTCGCCATTCTACAACAAAATTAGTTTTTTAAACAAAAAAATGTAAGTTCTTTTTTTTTTTTTTAAATTGCAATCATACGAGAAAAATATATGTGATTTTAGTGCAAAAGCCTCAATTTTATGATAAATAAATCCGTGTATGGTTCTTTCATTCATTATTTCGTTTTCAAAGCAAAAAACGAATTACAAAAATGAGTTGGTCTTTTCATTTTTCAGTTTGTTAAACCAAAATGAAAAAAATGGAAAAACAAAAAAAAAAGAGTTGTTTTTTTTCATTTTTCGGTTTGTTAAGCCAAAATTAAAAAAACGGAAAAAAAAAGAGTTGCTTTTTTAATTTTTTTTAAAATGAAAAAACAGAAAAACAAAACCAAATATATGACTTGTTTTTTGTTTTTCCGTTTTAAATGAAAAAACAGGAAAACAATGAGCCGTAGAAGAAGCAGCAGCAGAACCCCGCGTATGTCTCTCAGCTAACTCAGAAACCACAGAAGCGTCTACCTCACAGTCAATATTTTTTAGGTACTGGGACCAGTTATGGCCACACTTGAGTGTTTTAGTGCAATAATTTTTCAACTTTTTGAGAGTGGTATGACACACGGTGAAATTAGTGACGCTCTTCAGCGCTGGTGCCCGAGGCTGCTCTCCCATATCTGTGAGGAGTTTCTGTTCAGGACACAACCTCCGTAGACGTCGCGTCTGCTGCTTTAGCTGAGAGACATTCGCAGGGTTCTGCTTCTTCTATCTATCTATCCTTGTGGACGGTCTCTAGGAGGACTTAACATACTGACGACGTAGCTGAGACGCTGTAGTCTGGATGGTAGACAGCGGCCTTTAACTTGGCTTTGACATCTGCAGTTAATTAAAGACTTCTGTGATGACCTCCTAGGGATTGTGGTGGATGAGGAACATCTCATTTAGAAATGGTAAGACACATCTTCTAAACGTGCTCCACTGATAATGAAGCTATTCAAGAAGTAATCCGAGCATGTTTATGTGTATCTAGTTGTAGCCAGCTGTGTTACCATGGTTACAAAGATGTTGGTTCTGATCTATCAGGCTAACTTTCCAGCCTATATAAAGGCTGCTGTTGTGGAACAAAAACCCGCCTGAACCTGAATCTTATGAATCGCTTTTCGGTGACCCTCCTGCTCTTTTGGAGCATTATGTACCCCAGAACTGTTCCTGCATGTGGAAATACTGAAAACCACAGAGTTTATCTCCTTCTGTCCACACTACCTGTCTGGCTTGTGACTGAGAAAATAAAATGCTTTATTGTTTTTATCGTAATTAAGTTGTGGAGCTCACAGGCTGTCACTGGAGTTACAGAAATGCTGAAAAGTAATGAAGTCATGTAAAACCCTGATGTGGGGCCGTAGAGCCGTTCTTCCATTCTTTGCTTCACCGAAGACGAAACAGCAAATGGCAGTGGAGAGTGAAAACAGATTAGCATTGAGCTCTGAATATGAAAGCACACGCAATAATATCTGTATTGAAAACAGATTTTCATTTGTTCAAATTAAGTTATTCTCTGTGATACCGATTTTTTTTTCCACTAAACGTGTGCACGTGCACACACACGGGAATGAAAACCCAACAGTAAGCTGTGAAATCAATCACAACATGTGTCAATGGTCACAGAGGCATGATGGAACTGAACCTTTTTATTCATAGTTCAATTTAGGTCATTTTAAATATGGTTGCAAGATTTAGCAGATCACCACTGACGCTTTCAGCTCGATAAACGAGCAGCTTACTGTGCAGGCTGTTCAAAAGACAGTGTTTTAAAAAGAGTGCTGAGCTCTGCTGGCTGCTGCTGGCTCCTCCAAACTCACCATCAAGCACACTTGAAAACTGCTTTCATCCTGTGAATCTAATGACAGTCAGGCTGGTAAAAGGATGGGATGATTCGTCCCCCCGCTGTTTCCTCAGCTCTTCACGAGCGCCGCTGATGACAGAGCGCCGCTGAGGGTTGGACTCGGCGTGGACTGAATGGACAGGAGTGCCGATGTCATCAGGAGAGATGGCTCAGACAGAATGTGGACCCAGCTGTGTTTTGTGTGTCTGGAAGTTAATATATAACTGGGAATGCTTTGTTCAACGACTGTATGAGGTTTAAAACTGTCAACTTGAGAAGATGTGAGGCAGCGAGGGCTGATACCTTCTCTTTTTAATCGGGTGATTAAAAATAAGTCTCAGTCGAAACCTTTGGTACATTTCCTTACTACTGTTATTCAAATAAGTACATTTTATTTATATAGCACTTTTTACAGAGACGAGCCACTAAGTGCTTCGCAAGACAATATTAAAAATACAAATGCGGTACATTAAATTACAGGTTAAAAGCTATAAACAGTAAACCAATGAAACAAAACCTTGTCAGCTAAAAGCATGTTTAACTGCTTTTTTTTTTTTTTTTGAAAAAAAGGTAGCATGTTCCTACACATACATGCTGTTGCTGTTAGACCTGCTGATCACAGTTTGCAGGTGAGATTGCACTCACAGAAATATTTATGTTTTTTTAAGGTTTATGAAAAAGAAAATTCATTCATTTATGAATGATAAACACAAATCTGTCGTGTATTTAAAACACATTGGGTTCATTGGTATTTTTACAAAAAAATGATTATTGTTTCATTTAAATTTGACTGATACACAATAGGTACACAATAAGTTTATGATGAATCTATAAATCTTAAAATTAGGCTTAAATACACCATGGTAGGACCCAACACCACAATGGTAGGACCCAATATTACATTGATAGGACCCAATATAACCATGGTAGGACCCAGCATCACCATGGTAGAACTCAATATAACCATGGTAGGACCCAACACCACCATGGTAGGACCCAATACCACCATGTAGGACCCAACACCACCATGGTAGGATGCAACACCACCATGTAGGACCCAACATCACCATGGCAGGACCCAACATCACCATGGCAGGACCCAACATCACCATGGTAGGACCCAACATCACCATGGTAGGACCCAGAATCACCATGGTCATACCCAACATCACCATGGTAGGACCCAACATCACCATGGTCATACCCAACATCACCATAGTAGGACCCAACATCACCATGGTAGGACCCAACATCACCATGGTCATACCCAACATCACCAGGGTAGGACCCAACATCACCATGGCAGGATCAAACATCACCATGGTAGAACTCAACATCACCATGGCAGGACCCAACATCACCATGGTAGGATCAAACCTCACCACGGTAGGACTTACAGTTGGAGACGATAAACAATTTCAATGCGATAATGATCCAGGACAATCTGATACTGGAATAAGAGAGTGAAGATACTCATAGAACTCCCCCCAGCAGCCTAGGCCTATAGCAGCATAATTAGGAGGTGGTCTAAGAGACTATGAAGTTAAAGCTTTTACTAAAAAGGAAGGTCTTCAGCTTAAGCTTAAATGTAAAGAAGAAGGCTGACATCTCTACATCTTTTATCATCAAATGTTAAATGTTTGTTTTGAGTGCATCTCACTTGTTGGAGACGAGGCTTCTTTCAGTGTGACAAAAGAATGCTGAAGAAGACCAAGCTGGAATATTCTGATGTTTTCTGATATCAGCAGTGCTAGAGTCTGTGATTACAGCTTTTCCATTTTTATTACACAGGATTGTAATTATGATAGTTTTTGACTCATTTTGTTTGTCTGAGACAAAGTGATTTAAGACTTTCATGACATCACACATAGAAGAGCAAGTCATGGCGCCTTACAACGATGAGCAGTTGTCATTAAGGCTGTGAACGGCAGCAGTTAAATGGCTGAAATACAAAGATTTATGAAGAGGGAACAAAACTGCCCCTTGGGGCTCTAATTTTCTCCAGAGGCACTTGAAAACATCAGTCAACTCACACACTGTGATTAATTTGCATGCGTTTGCAAGTGTGTCAGCTTCTGCAGATTTCACCTGCAGTCCAGTGATCTACAGCAGCAATGAGCTGGGCAGCGAGTGAAAAATGCCTTCTGCTATTTAATTCATATAGTTGTTTATGCATAACAGCAACAACAACAACAACGTGAAGAGCCCTTGATTTAATTGAAATCCTCCCGGCTGCAATAACAGAAGCTTAACATTAGAAGCAAACAAAGCAGGATCGGTTTCATGAGGCTAAACATGCCCTGAAGCAAATCGACAGCCGAGCTCCAGTCTCACCAGCACTTTGTGCACTTCGTGCACTACGTGCACACGCCCAGGATTCCTCTGCTGCGAATTAAGTCGCTCTCTACACTTTGGCCCACAGCTGAATATTCTTGCCATCGTTGATAATGTGAATATTCATGAGCGTTGAGAGGGTGAATTTAAATCGTTTTGGTGACCACACTGGAGCTCCGCTGCAGCACCAGGCCAAAGTTTCCACTCTGATCAGAGACTTTCTTCCAGAGAAGACTTTCTGTGTTCAAAAACCCTCCAGCATATGAAAGTCAAACCGCAGCTGGCTCTCAGTCCAAAACTGTAAGCTGCAACACTGACACTGACACTGAAAACATGGTGTTAAAGGTACAGACAACTAAATCCAGCTATGACATGAACTCTGGGCCCTGGACTGGTCCAAAAAGGTGGTGAAACTATTCTGTTGCAAATTTACATTTGCATGTTCAGGGTCTCTGTCCTGCAGCATCACTAACTTCTACTAACCCTCAGCTGGTGTGCAGACAGCCTGACGCTATCCTGGATTTTGGCATTTATTTTCATCTCAGTGATGGTAAGTGGTGCAGATCCATGATGCTCCCTCCACCGTGCTTCAACATTAAAGTTTGCTCTATTTGCTCCATGCTTCAGCTGCTGAATGAGCTGATAATCTGATCCTAGTGCATCACAACCTTCACTTGTTATCTTATTGAGTTCATGTTCTGAAACGTCTCCAGCAGGGCCGTGATGAACACTTTAGAAGTCAGGGTCATTCCTCCTCCTCTGACTGCAGCTGGTTTAGGGTCTGGGAGGGGCTCTCTGCTGAGGACTGGTCCCATTATGAGTGGTTTTGGATGCGAGAGGACTTACAGCAGCCCCCATGCTGGTTGAGAAGAGTAACAATAAGAACTTTTACGTCAGTCCCCAAAAGTTTCCAATAACACAGAAAAGTGGCTAGAGTTGTCACTTAAAAAAAAAAAAAAGTTTGGTGCTCTGAGTCATTCAGCAGCCAATGAGCTGCGAGACCTCAGCTATGCCCCGCCTCCTCTGCTGTTGATTGATGTGGCACTGATTTGACACTCATTTCAGAATTTGAACCGCAAAAAGAAAAAGTAAAACTGAGAAAGACGGTTTGAAAACAGAGACGGTTTTAGAGCTGAAGGAGAGAAAGGAAGAGTCTAACGATGTCTCAGTTACAGATTTTTATTTCTCAGTTACAGATTTTTATTTCTCAGTTATAGATTTTATTTCTCAGTTATAGATTTTTATTTCTCAGTTGCAGATTTTTTTGACTTCAAGCCCTGAACTGACACCATAACGGAAGTTCACCAAAGAACGAAGCAGCTGCGGCTCAGTAGAAAAGAACACGTATCGCCATCTGGAGTTTGGTGTTGTAATAACATGATAATGACACAAATAAGGACCAGATAACTAAGTGCATCGAAGAGTAAATCAAGGCTTACTTGACCTCACTGAGGACTCTGCGTTTGGAGTCAGATGGACACATCTGTAATATCTACAGTAACTCTAAATCAGACGTCTGCGTTGCTGGAAGATGATTTTCATTCACCTGCTTGTTGAAACTTCTCTCAATCTGGACTCAGTCTGGAGTTCAGCAGCAGCTCTCATGAAACCATCCTAGATCTTGTGGAGGATCCTGAATGTCCCCTAGATGTGACTGGAAGAGGAGTCACATCCTGACCCCCCCACCGCCTCCAGGCTGCGACGGCGTTCTTCCTCTTCCTTTTCTCTTTGATGCAGAGGAAGTGGATCAGCCATCGGGGCACCAAACACAGCGTGACCAAACACCGGCGCTGCAGCGTCTCCCAGACCTCCACAATCCTCAGATTCGTTCCATTTTCCCAAGTGGACAGAGAAGCGCTCGCTGGCAGACACATCAAAGACCCGCCGCCACACGTGCGCGGCGTGTTTGTGTCGTCGCTGAGAAAACAGGCTGAACATCTCTGTCCATCAAAGCCTCACGTGTGCGAGACGACCAGACTTGTCAGTGCCGGTGAAACCTGAGCAGATGTTCTGTGGCGAGTTCAGGAGCTCCTTTTTGGAGCCAGTAGGGGGCAGTGTAATTAGCAAATTAATCACATCTACAAGGTGATTCCTCTGATTACCTCATGGTTTTTTCAAGACAGATGGCTTCAGAATTACATTTCTCCTCCCTGATTTTCATAAAAAGTTGTGGATGAATGAGTTGTTTCTTCGTCTACTGACCATGACAGTTAAAATGTGTTATTAGACAATCAGCATCAAAGTTACGCACTAATCAGCCTTTAGGGAGAGGCTGAAGGATCCTCATTGGCCAGCATCTTGTGATGATCCAAAGTTCCTGCACATCTGGTGCATCTGGAGTGAAGTGACCACATGACCAGGATGCATTTGTGAATTTTCACTAATGATCTTAATGACCAGTTTGGCTTTTAAAATGAGCTGCAATGATCATGACGTCATGGTTTTGGTGCCTCCGTCTGTTCATCTGTTTACTTCTGTTTTAGTCTTTTCTTTTTCTCGTATAGAAAGAAGGAGAAACTGAGGCAACGTGGTCAGAGAAGGATAAGTGGTCATCCGCCGTGACCCCCAGCTTCTTGCTGACCTTCGTAGGAGAGACAGAAGTAGAGGAGTTGTGGATCACCAGCACTTCTGCCTTTAAGCTGAAGGTGGAGAGGTCAGAGACCAGCTGAGACGCCTGCAGAGATGTGGAGGTAGAGTAGAGCATCATCTGCGTAGCACTCATATGAGAAGCCGTGTCTTATTTTGAAACTGTTATGTAGGATAACTTCCTGTACTGCTCCTCGTGTGCCTCTCCTTCCTGTTTCCTGTCTGCATATGGAACATCTTGTCTCCTCGTCTGGCTGCAGGTTTCCTCCTCGTGCTCCACCACGGTTAGTTCCCTTCCAGTTTACGTTGTGGTTTAGTTTCTGAAGCGGTGGATTCTGCTGCGTCAGCATCTTCAGTTTAATAAAGAACCAAGACTGAAGCTTGAATATTTTATGTGCGTGTGCAGCGATCTGTGCACACGCAGATGTTCTGCTTTCTGGTGCTGCTCTTTCACTGCTGTCGCCCACAACGATATCCTCAGTGTTTATTCTTTTATTTCCTTTTTCTTTCTCTTTTCAGTTGAGCCTCAGAGCTAGATAAAAAGAAAAGGAAGACTGATGGTGGAATGGTCTCAGTGACTGGAGCTCCGTGCTCGCCGCTGCGAGGAGGTCAGGACATGCAGCGGGATCCAATTATCTCGACTCAATCAGATGAACGCGGCGGCGCACTCGTGGCGTTCTCCGACTGCCGGTTCTGACGGACGATGAAAAGGTGGAAACAAAACATGGCGGTTGATCCCGTCTGCCAGGTCAGATGAAAGCACCTCATCGAGGGTCTCTGAGCCGCAGGACTCATTCATCAGTAATTGCTCCGCCGCTGAAGCGCCGACCTCTGACCTGCTGGCATTCAAGCCCGTACTTCACGTTTCCTGGCGCTGCTTCAGCGGCTCACGGAGAGGGATGTTCTCTGGAAATCATCGCTGCATGCTGATGTGCAGAATGTAAGAAATAACATCTGCTTCTAGTGCACATGAGTCAAACTCAAGGCCTGCGGACCAGATCCGGCCCGCCGCTTCATCTTCTCTGGTCCAGAAGAGCCGCTGGTGATGTCAGAACGTCAGGATTTAGGAAACCATGAAAGAAGATTTTACGACTAAAAGTTCTTCATTTTTGATTTTTGGAAAATTAACCTTTTTAAAAAAATAACAAAAAATTGTGATTTTAGGTGAAAAAGTTGAAATTACCCAACTGTGTTTATTTCAAAATGTTGTAAAATGTTGATATTGTGATTTTTAGTTAAAAATGTAAATTTTCTGACATTTGTGACTGTACAATAAAAATATAGAAATGTAACAGCTGCAGGACCATTGCTGATGTCGTTCCCTGTTAGTGTTGTAATAACACACCCAGACCAGACCAAAACCCAGACTGGCTCATATCAATCAGGCCTGGCCTGGCCTGGCCAGACCAGGTCAGATCAGACCAGGCCTGACCAGACCAAACCAGACCACATTTGACCTGATCAGAACCAGACCAGGTCAGATCAGACCAGACCAGATCAGGCCAGGCCAGGCCAGATCAGGCCAGACCAGACCAGGTCAGGCCAGACCAGATCAGGCCAGACCAGACCAGGTCAGGATAGACCAGACCAGGCCAGGCCAGACCAGACCAGATCAGACCACATTCGACCTGATCAGAACGGACCAGACTATTCAGACCTTATCTAGAGGTCTGCACACCAAATAATCCGTTCCTCAAGGACTGATGTTGGACCTTCATTATCCTCTTGACCTGTGTGGAAGCAGCCAGCAGCGTCTCAGGACTTCTGAGCTTCATGGTGTTAAAACGCAGCACAGAAAGAAAAGTTACTGATTCCAGATCAGTGAACTGCTTCAGCCTAACGCTGCTTCTGTTGACTGTAAATAATGTCCTCATGAAGCAGTGGCCTTAAATAAACATCTCAGTGTTCAGTAAGTGGAGGAGGCTGATCGTTTCCTTCTTCAGAAACATCCACCGAGCAGCGACGTTCCTCTGCGTTGTTGCATCACAAAAGGACTTAAAAATGACATCTGCATCACAAAAACCGTCTGCTCAGCGATGAGACAAATGGAAACAGGATGTCAGGAAGCGCCATCGCAAGAGATGAAAGCAATGATGGTGAGAAGTCTAACTATGTTTTATTAATATCACGATGCGTCCTTCCAGAGCTGCGATGATCTGATGAAGAGAACTTCAGCTGTAAATATCCTCGTCCTCACTGCAAAGAAGCTGGTACGTTCAGGAAGAAGCTGGTACCTTCAGGAAGAAGCTGGTACCTTCAGGAAGAAGATGGTACCTTCAGGAAGAAGCTGGTACCTTCAGGAAGAAGCTGTTTTGTTCAGGGAGAAGCTGCTACCTTCAGGAAGAAGTTGGTACCTTCAGGAAGAAGCTGCTACCTTCAGGAAGAAGCTGCTACCTTCAGGAAGAAGCTGGTGTGTTCATGAAGAAGCCTCCCATCACAGCTCAGTGTCGATGATCAGGCGATGATCGTTCACATCTGCCTACAGGTCTGCTTCTGGGAGGTGTGAAGGGCAGAAATGAAGCTGAAGCGTGATGATCAAACTCAAGGTCAACGGGCCAAATCCGGCCCACTTCCTCTTATCTGGTCCACAAAAAATGAATCAAGATCTTTTTTTTTCACAAAAACAGTTTTGTCAAAAATTGCAACCTTTATCGTAAAATTGATACTTTTGTATGAAAATCTTTTTTCAATCACAAATTTAAAAAAATCAAAATAAAATATTTTGTTGCCAAACTGCAAATTTTGGAAGATTAGAACTCCTTGAAAAAAAAAGAGCAAGAAAAAAAAGAATTTTCATTCAATCACACGATCACAAATGTCACAAGATTGTGACTTTTAACTAAAGATTTAATTTCTTTGTTGTGGAAAATATCAACTTTTTGCAAAATTTTCACATAAAATGAAAACTACTTATATGATTTCAAAATGGTTTTTACAAATATCACAAGTTTTGACAAAAGAATGATCAACTTTTAATAATAAGATCTTCTTCAATGGTTTCCTAAATCCTGGCATTAACCAGTTATTCCAACTCAGTTATTCCACCTTAAATCAGCTGCTCTCCATCTCAGTTATTCCACCTTAAAGCAGCTGCTCTCCATCTCAGTTATTCCACCTTAAATCAGCTGCTCTCCACCTCAGTTATTCCACCTTAAA
>JBAMYA010000004.1:1362304-1380684 GCA_037176975.1 Arrhamphus sclerolepis
CCACACTTGAGTGTTTTAGTGCAATAATTTTTCAACTTTTTGAGAGTGGTAAGACACACGGTGAAATCAGTGACGCTCTTCAGCGCGCTGGTGCCCGCGGCTGCTCTCCCACGTCTGTGAGGAAACCTCCGTAGAAGATGTCGCGTCTCTGACACCTACAGCTCAGTGTTTTCCTGATTTTTCATTTAAGAAAAAAAAAGAAAAAAACAAAAGAAAATGAAAAAAACAACTCATTTTCTTTTGTTTTTCCATTTTGGTTTAACAAACTGAAAAATGAAAAAACCAACTCATTTTTTGTAATTTGTTTTTGTTTTGAAAACAAAATAATGAATGAACGAACCATACAAGGATTTAAATACAACCAGAAAATTTGAATCAGGCTTTCAGGAAACAGGAGAATTAAAAGAACCAGAAATCTTGGTAACAACAACAATAATAATAATAATAATAATAACACTAAAGTTTAGTGGCTCAGATAAAATGATGAGGTTGGCCTCCTCATGTGGTCTAAATGATAAAAGAAGTGTCATCTTCTTGTCCACAGACCTTTCAGAAGCATTCATAAACTAATAATAATCTTCATTTTCCACCATGTTTTGCACTGAAACGCTCGTCCAGAGTGCGCTGGCGTGTCATGTGCATGTGCTCTGTGTTTGTGTGCACTGATCTTTTTCTCCTGCGTTCATCTGAAGTCAGGACTCGTGACAGCTCATCTAGATTGTCACGGCGAGACTCGAGGGACTCCCGCTGCCGGGGCGAACCGGGCCGCCTCTGATAATTTGTCTCGCAGCCACGGTGTTGACAGCCCGCCGGCCGTAGCGCTCAAGATGTGTTGTGGAAACTCTTATCAAAACCACGAAACGCGAATGTACAGAAGCCTTTCCTCCATTTATTTTTCCTGCCATTTTCTTTCTTTTTAGATCAAGCAGGAAGGTTAAATTTATGAGTACAGGAGCAGTTGCAGATTCTTTGCAGTGGAAGTGTGGACTCTGAGGATGAGTGTGTTAGCTGGGGAGGAGGAGGAGGAGTCAGAACGTGTAGACACAGATGGAATAGTTTACCTCCTCTGGCCCAGACTTGACTTCCAACGTCTGACCTGTTGTAACCCACATTCTGTTCGCAGTACGTCTAGAGGTGGCACAGACTTCCCACTGCTGTTTTTCTAGGACTGCTACCCCCCCTCCCCCTCCCTCAATCCCCCCTCCTCACCCTACCTGGCACGGTGAGGTGTCCAGCAGCCGGGCCGGGCTCCAAACGCCAGCTGAGGTTTTTCTCGCAAATACATTACGGCCCCCACAGACAGTCAGACCGCACTTCGAGAGCGCTTCTTGAGACTAATAGCAACTACAGATTTTGTTTTTCTTCAAAAAAAAAAAAAAAAGTCTCTCACGCGCACAGACACTTTTGGTCAAACTTACACACATGGTATTCATTTCAAAACTCTGCTCGCTCTCTCCGTGTAGTTAAACGTTGAGATCTTTGGTGAAAAACAGAATGTGAGAGGAAAACACGGCGTCAGGGTTGATTTCCTGATGGCCGATCTGGTGGCTGAGAGCTAAAATCCAACTTTCGCACAAGTCTATCACAACCTGGGGCGAGCTGTGGATGTGACAGGATGGGTCGGGTTCATCATTCCCAGAGTGAAGTCGGAGTCTTAGCAGTTTGTAACTATTTCACTGTCTCTATACTGTTACCCTAAATATTTTCTCAAAGCGTAGCCATGACAGCGTCTGGAAATATAAATGACATCATGTAAACAAACCCTTCCTGAACTCTGCAGTAGCATATGATCAGGAATGAAAGATTTAAAGACGCCCTTTATTATGTCTTTCTCTGTTTTCAGGCTTCTACACAGTGTTATTAATTCAATTCAATTTATTTATATAGCGCCTATTTATGACAGGTCATCTCTAGGCGCCTTATTATCATCTCAGACACGGCTAGAGCTCAAAAATTGTGTTGCAATTAAAATTAAAAAATAATAATGCTTCCTTCAGGGAAGTTTTTTTCAAAAATCAGCTCTGTATGACATCACAGAGGGCAGAATTTCCTTATATTGTTTCATGGTGGCTTCACACTTTACAATTTCAGCCGTCTCAGTCGAAAGATGGATGATCGTGGGGGGAAAAAAAAGAAAAAAAGTTTTTTCTCTAAAAAAAAGTATAATGGCAACTTTCATTAGCACGCCTTTTTCTCTCAAATTAAAAAAAAAAAAAATCACAACCTTTATCATAAAATTTAAACTTTTGACATTTTACTTTAAAATGACAAATTTAAAAACCAAAAAAAAAAAAAATGTAACTACTTGCAAAATTGGAAAACCAAAACAGTACAAATTGTAATGACGGAGGATCAAAACATTTTGATATAAATTAAAATTCCGATTTTTTTTCTGTAATTTCAACTTTTTGTCCTAAAATCACACATTTTTGCTATAAAAAAAATTATTTTACAAAAGAAATTTCAAATTTGTTGAAAAATCTAAATCATGCCTTTTTGACCTAAACCAGCTGCTCAATGGTCTCAATTCAACTTGGTTTATTTAAAATAGCACCTATTTATGACAAATCATCTCCTGGCTGCTCTCCTCACTAAAAAAGAAAAAAAACCAAACAAACTAAACAGTAAACTTGTGGTGTAGCACAAAAAAACAAAAACCTAAATGCTTCCTTCTGAGCAGTTTTTTTCCAATATCGGCTCTCTGTGACATCACAGAGGGTAGAATTCCCTTGTATTGTCTCTTTCTTCAGGCACATTTGCTTTTGTTTTACAGGATTCTCCACAGAAATGTCTTCTGACTTCTTAATGACTTGAATGGAAGCAAATAGACCTTTTTCTTTGTTCTTAGAACATTTCACTTTCCATCCAGAAGGCTTCCTCACTGACTGCCGTGGAGTTTGGAGTTCAGAAGTGTTCAGCGCGCTTAATTTTACCAGTCGAGAGAATAAAGAAGTTGTTGTGAGAGCACAAAACTACCACCTGGTGGTGCCAAAGCGCTCTCAGGGCTGTTCCTCCCCGCTCCGAGTTGTTCCTGCTCGAGCACGGTTCACAACGTTTGACTTTTTGTTGGCCGAGTAGACATATTTATAGACTTGAAGATCTTCAGCAGTGAGTTTGAACTGAGGAAGCCTTCTGGGTGGAGAAAAAAGAAAAGGAAGTCCAGTTGTTCTGTGTTAAACCTTTGAGGACCTGGAGGACTGAATCTCTCTTGTTGTGCGGTAAGCTAACCAGCCATGGCTCAGTGGATGTGGATCGCTTGTTTCTGCAGAGCAATGTATTTGTTATTTTGCAACACTTTTCACAGAGGACTGTTTTATGAACAGGGCCTGGTATGCCACTGGATCTCCAGAGGGAGTAAATTACTTGCTCTGGGGCATAAAATTTAGACTCAGCAATGGAAAAAAAAAAGAAAAAAAAAAAGAAAAGAAAGGTAATGTGGTTTGTTCCCCCAATGACGGCTGCATCACAGTATGAAGAGCATGAAAACAACAAAACACAATGTTAAAATGTTCCATTCATTTGTGTAAAATGCTGCCAGGCTCACTGACCATCCTTTGTCGTCATCCTCTGCCAGCTCCTCCACGTCCTCCTCCTCCTCTGGACCCTCTGTGATGGCTGTCGACAGCTTGGACTTGAAGCGACTGAGCAGAGCCAGGGTCTAATGTTCCAGACATGATTATAATAGTGCATCTGGTGCACAGGTGAAATAACTTAATTATAATGAAGTATGAGTTCCTTTACCTGTTCTTCTCTGTTTGAGCCCTTTTTCTTTTTTTCCTTCTTGAGGTCTTCGTACTTCTTCCTTCCCTCCAGGTATTCAGCGACGGCCTCATTGGTTGGCTTTTTCTCACCTTCAGAAGACATGACAGACATTTGCTGGTGATTACCATCACCTCTACATTTACTTGATTGCAATCATGATTAGCTGTGATGGAAACAAAGCTTTAGATACGTTATAAAATAGCAGCTCAGAAAGACATGGTGGAGCGAGGTCACGCAGAGCCTTAAAAACAGACATGAAAACTTTAGAATCAATCCTAAAGTTGACTGGTACCCAAAGGAGGGACTGGAGGATCGGGGTAATGCGTTCATGTTTGAAGTAGTAGAGACTGGTTAATTATAGCAAACAGAGCCTGGAGCTGATGAAAGCATCGACAGCTTATTCTGGGTCAGTGTGGCTCAGGAAACACAGATTAAATTTGCTCCCCAAATCTAAAATCGCTGTCAAGTTAATTCCCCTCAAGTCCTTCAAAAAAAGGTTTAAAATGAGATGAAAAAACCCCATAACCTGAAAGGGAAATGCCAGATTTGCCAGTGTTCCAAAATAAAAGGTTTTCTTGTGGTTTAAGAGCAGAAAGTTTTGGGCTTTACATCACTGATGCAGCTCAACAAAGAGCTTACAAAAACACTGTTGCCTGATTTAACTGGCACATAGACTTGTATGTCATCTGCATAACAGTAAAACAATTTTTTTTGGCAAATATAGAACCAAGAGGTGACTTATACAATGGGAAGAGAACTGGCCCGAGAATAGAACCCTGTGGCACCCCAGGCGAGGAACTCAGGCAGATATGAGGTCACCAGTCACTACAGAGCAGGTTCTGTTTGCCAGATAGGAACCAAATCACTTCAACACTGTTCCACCAACGCCAACACTGACAAGATGGCAACACAAAATTATATTTTCAGAGTCCTTCTGTTGTTTCATTGGCTGATATTTGGGTAAATGTGACCTCTTCTACGCTCAGCTGAATTGAACCTTGTGGTCTAGACCGCATGAACACCACAACGTTGGCTCATTATTCTCAGAAAGTTCACGTGTCAAAGAAACCAAACATCATCAGGTAGAAGGAAGCAAGGTGGAGAAAGCCTTGTGGTTTTTACCTTTTTTTTTGTGAGAACTGTACGAGGAGAAACAGAATGCAAAGTGATAGCTGATGTCCGCTATACGCAATGAATCACTTGCACTGCATGGACTGGACATTCATTTTTAATGGAAAGCGTGGAGGCGTGGTTGACGGCGTGTCAGGGTCAAATCTGGCCCGCTGTCTCATTTTATCTGACCCGTGAGAGTGTGCAAAGACAATCTTAAGCTTCTAACTGGAACATTCATGAGGGAAAAAAAAAAAAAACATCTTGTTCTAAAGCACAGAAAGTAAAAGATAACCTGACATATCAGAAGATAAAACATTAAGGATGATGCTTTTCTTTGACATATGAAGCAAAGTTCTAAAAATACTGACCAGTAAAAGGTGCTGAAACTCACATCTGATCACTTCAGGTGTGACAAACTCTTTTCCATCCTGGGCCACATCATCACCCTGGTTACTGTTAAAGGGCCAGTTATCCTTTATTTTCTCAAGCAGCTATGTTGGCATATTTCCTGCTAGTTCCTGGACTCGGTTGTAAAAAATAAATAAAATAAAAAAGATTTTTGTCATAAAATTCTGAATTTCCCAAATATCACGATTTTCATCACTATCGTTATCATTAAAGAGCCACATTTGGTACAAAAGCCACAATTTTATGATGATGTAACCCTTTAATGGTAACCATGGTGATGATGTGGCCCTTTTATGGTAACCACGGTGATAATGTAGCCCAGGATGAAATAAGACCTCTGATTTATCAGGATAGAATAATCTGATTGGCTCTCCAAGACTTTTGGCTGCTCCTCTCTATAATCCTTGTGGAAGTCGTACAGGAGTCCTTAGGGATACTATTACAATCAGATTATTTTAATTATGTTTTTCCATGCAAGAAAAAAAATAAAGCAAACATAAAACAACCTGAAGATGACAGCATGAGTTTTGAAGCGTGAGCAGTCGCTGATGCTGACGGCAGCGCTGAGGACTTTCTTTCCACCAAACCTGTGGAGTATTTTGTGAAAGCGTCTGTCGTCGTGAATGAGAGGAGATGTCTCATGTGGTTAATGTGCTTCTGTAAATCTGCCCGCTCAGACGTGCACATGCCTGTGAGGTCACAGAGCGGCAGACGGTGAGCTCGGTCTGCTGGCTGGACCGAGCCGGGCCAAACGCTCTGACACATCCAGACGCAACCAAATACATGATGTAACAGAGTAAATACAAAAACTCCGTGAGTTCCTGGTAACGTGCGTGTGTTTCCACAGCTTTTTTTTATTTTTATCATGACCAATTAAGTTTGGAGGACTTTGACTGTGGGCAGATGACGTGCTGTCAGAGATCAACCAACGCCGACGCAGAGAAAATAAACACGGGAAAGAAAAATAAAGCCAGCGACTGAAGAAAAAGAAAGAGAATAAAAAATAAAAACAGAGCCCTCTTTTAATCTTACTTTTTGGGGAACAATTATCAAAATTATTAGAACAATAATCATAGTGAGACAAATATAACCTCAGATAAACAACAATCTGAATCAAAAAAAGGGGAAAAAATAAATAAAAGTACCCCTCACTGCTTCTATCAGATTTAAAGGGGGAAATTGTCATCAGTGCTTCATAAAAGACCAGATGCTTTGGCACGTTGCTGCTCTGGAACATTCAGGTGTGTGTTAACACAATACCAAGAAGGAAAGACATAAGCAATGGACCTGGACGAGCAACTGTTGCTGCACATCAACCGGAGGGTCGCCGGCTCAATCCCTGCTTCCCTACGTCCACATCCATGGACGAGGTGCCCTTGAGCAAGGCACCTGAAACCCCTGCCTGCTCCCCGGGCGCCGCACCGCGGCAGCCCACCGCTCTGGGTCCAGCAGCCCAGATGGGTCAAATGCAGAGAAAGAATTTCCCCACGAGGATTAAAAATAGTAAATCAAAAAGAGTTCTAGCATTCTGCAGTGAGGAAGATCGTTCTTCAATACCGTTGTCATCTTCACGGGAGTGGAGGACCTGGTTTAGACCACACACCACCACCCAACGTGATAAAAGACCCTACAAGACCTCACTGAGGATCTTAAGTGTAATTAGGAACAAAAAGAAAGACTGATGAAGTCATATGGAATATATGTAGTCAGATTATTTAAATTGTGCTTTATACAAAAACCAAACATCAGATTAAAAGAGGATTTACTCATTTTTGCACAACTGTTCAAAGTCCAACCAGCCACGGACACTGACAAAGCAAATTAAAAAACTCACGATTATAACTAGTTATGACCTCGAGAAACCCCAGAACTTTGTCCAGGCTGTGTTTCATTAAAGTCATCCTGCTTATCGTAAAGGTAAAAAAATAAAAATGAAAAAAAAAAAGAAAAGAAGAAGAAAAACGACAGATCTGATAAGTGAATGAGAAGCTGCAGCGGAGTCGGCCTGTCGTTTGGATGATTTATCATCCTGGATACAAGTGTTTATTCAACATTACTATTATTCTTAAGAGCATCTTAAGCCATTGTATGACTCAAAAGCACCACCTCAAACAGCAATTACAGTCTGAGAGTCCTGATGGATTAGAAGGTGAAAGTAAAACAAACATTTAGGGAGCCTTAATCAATCAAACATAAATACGATGAATTTATTCAACTGAAACAATAATTAGGATGGACTTTGACTCTTCATTTAAAAAAGAAAAAAACAAAACTGGGTGAATTATTATATAAACAACAATTTCTTTTCAAATGCAATTCTACTTTTTAAATGAACTCCTCACAAATGAACAGCGATGCGTCCAAACTGCTTTTTCTCGTATTTTTGGAACATTCTTGGGAATAGTGGCTCCGCCCCCTAAAATCAACTTCTATGAGTGAAGCAGTAAAATCACGGTGGGAACCAGAAACAGATGTCTGCTGTTTCTCTGTGCTACTTTAATCATTAAAACACCTAAAAGGGTCAGATGTGGAAATTTAGACCTGGCATTACGATGCGTCCAGCGCTTAGCGTGTTCACACTTGGAACCCAACGAAATAACTTTACCGTCATAAAATACCAGTTTCAGTTGTCCTTTAACAGGTGAACTTTTTATGGACTATCTTTCAGCTAAGTTACAAAAACGATTTGTTAAACATGTTTGTGTGATTTTAGGTCCAGTGTCTTAATACAATATGTCAAAATGAAAAAGGAAGAAAAAACAACAAGAACACTTGAAGGTCAGACGTGTGAGGTTGTGCTGAACAGTTTCAAAAGTGTCTTCACCTCTTCCACCTGTAGGTGGACCCAAAGCTCGAAAAACTGCACAAGTTCCTCTGAGCTGCTTTAAACCGCGTGATGCCTGCCTTTGAGCGCTAACGCCAACCAGCTGCGACTACCGCAGCGACTGCTTATGCTACCTGTTAGAAGATGCCTTTTTTGTTTTTTTTATTAATAATAATTAGTTCAGAGTTAAAGACAAAAGATGTGGAGCCAAGAGACTGAAAATAGATGGAAACTGTGCACCTACCAGCACCTCTAAAGCTGACCAAACAAGATTATTGTAACTGATTTGTTTCACGTCTGCAAAAAAAGAAGAAAAAAAGTGCAGTTTTATTGGCTGTTTGTGGGACTGTGAGCACAGTCACCGTAGCTGAGGCCAGTAAAAACACCTGGGAGCAGCTGCATCTGGCCATGAAACAGTTTTCATTTTAAACAAATAAGATTTAGAGCATTAAAGGGCTGCTAGATAGATTTTGTTCCTGCTGGAGCTGATGAAGTCAGTCTTCATGCAAAGATGAATCAGCAAATTTAGCACATTTAAGAAGAAAGAAGACCGAGGTCACAAGGTCGTCGGTGTCGGCCGGCCTGGTCCGAGTGTCCCTGAAACTGCTGATTTACTGGGATCTACTGGGATCTATACGCTCAAACATCTCCAGTGCCAACAGAGAGCGACCCAAGAAGGAGAAAATATCTGGTGAGTGGCAGCTCTGTGTTGAAGACCAGAGCAGGCGGACGATCAAATGGAAAAGACGAAGTTGTCTGGTCGGACCAGTCTTGGTTTCTCTCTATGTCTCGTCACTGGGAGGTCCCCTGGCTTAAGGGTGGATTTACGTCTCTACGTAGCACCTACGCATGGCCCCTACGCCATCTCTGGCATTTATACGTCTACTTCCTTTTTTGCGCGTAGATGTGACGTGTAGTTACAGTTGGAGTGAGGCGTGCATTAAGACGATCCCGTAGGGTTCACGTCTACGCCGTAGCTTTGACGCAGAAGCATAAATCAGCCTTAAGATGCAATAAAATGTACCTCTAGTGGTACAAGGTGGCATTACAAGATGAGCTGGATTGTCCTCAGTCATTGACACAGTTTTGAAAGTGACTCTTTTGTCACAGCAGCAGAGCTATTTGCCCTCATGTGGTCAGAACTGGTACTGCTACATAGAGTTGCTGGTAGTGTCATGTGTCATTTCCTCTTTCTGATCCCAGGTCTGATCTGGGTGACACTGAGTACTGTTCTATACCAGAGTTATTATAAAAAACAGTAATTAACATTTTCAAGGACCAACACCAACTGGTCATGCAGAACAATGGATTTGGCCTTCTGGCTTTGTTTGGGGAACTTCTCTCGTTTCTGAAAAGCTAACTCGAGTCGGCTGTTGTGGTTTGTCCTCCTTCCTCTCTGAATTAAAAATCTTTCATGTGACGGCCTTGAATAACGAGCATTCCAGCGTAAAATAACACCACTTTGCCACCATCTCCATCACTTGTCTCGCTGACAACTCAAAAACAAAGAGAAACAAAGGAGGTCTGGGCGATGCTGGTTTTACGAACACATCCATCCCTTTATGACCACAGTCTGCCATCTTCTGACAGCTGCTTCCAAACTGGTTTGTTGAACATGAGTTCCCTGTACTCCAGCGACTTCCACAGTCACCAGATCTCAGTCCAGTACAGCAGCTTTAGGATGCGGTGGATTTTGTGCCATGAACGTGCAGTCAACTAATTTAGAGCTATAAACTGGATCTTAGACCAATAAGGAAAAAGGAAAATGTGCTGTACATCATGACTGTGTGTGATTCATTGCTTGTAATCATGTCCTTACAAAAAGGTAGATCTTTTGCTACGAGTCCTGGAGGTAGAGGTTGTACTCAGATCAGCTGTTGTCAAAGATAAACTTTGTTACTGGACGTCTGGACTCGTATATCTCTGCCTTTGCAAATTCATTTTGGTGTATTGGGCAAACTGGTGACCTGTCAGCTGTGTGAGCTAAATTCCTGGGACCGCCCCAACGCGCGGCGAAGTGGCGAAACTGCTTTCCTGTATGTTGGGGGACAAACTTTGTTATAGCGTTTTTGATTTTATAAGAAACTAATTGTCATTTTGGTACAAAAGTCCCAATTTTATGATAAAAGTCAAAACATACTGTTTTATATAAAAAAAGATGTATTATTTTTACAACAAAATTACCTCTTTTTCACCAAAAAGGTCAACAAAAACAACAAAACAAAATTATACAAGACAAATTTAGGATTTTAGTACAAAAGCCTCAATTTGACTAAATTTAACTAATTCATTTTTTAAATTTAAAGTGGACTCCAGCAACTAGCAAAATTTAGGACAAAAAGTGGAAATTACACAAAATTTGCAATTTTATGACGTTATGTCATTTCATGCCAAAATCATTTATTTTTTGAACATTTTTTTCCCCTTAGCATTTTAGTTAAAATGTCACAATTTGGTTTGATTTTACGATCAAGTTCAGGAACAAACATCGTTGCTTGAGAAAAAAGAATAACTGGTCCTTTAATAGTAACCATAGCGATGATGTGGCCTGGGATGAAATAGAGTTTGATGCCATTGACATAAAATAAATGAGACTTTGCATTTGCAAGCATCGTGTGTGTGTGTGTGAGTGTGTGTGTCCCTCTGCAGAGATCCGGTCTGGGACCGGGCAGATCGATCAAAAGGAAAAAGCTAATATTCCACAAGATACAAGGAACTCTGACAAATGTTTCCTTAACCTCAACTGAATCTCTGCCACGGAAAACTGAGACAGTTTAAAAGGCATAACTGGGCCCAAGTCTTCAATGTAATTATGTAAAGTGCTACAATTAAATCTGCAGCGGGAAGAGATATTGAAATAGTCAGATATTTAATTGGAAAATGACTGTCCCTCTGCTTGTCCAACACCGCGAGCAAAGACGCTTCGTGCAGTCGGAAGTCACTCAGGGAAATCGCCTTTCACTCCTCGCGGAGTTCGTCACTACCTTCCTCGACCGTCTTCTTGTACTGTGTATTTTCCAAAAACCGTGAAAACAGAGGGCAGCACAGGCCCCACCTTCCTCTCAGAACTCTTAAATTATACTATGCTGAGGGTTATTAAGGAATTTCTGGTCGGTGATGCCAAAAAATTAACTGCAGCGCTTTAATACCGCCACAAATAATGTAATTACAGCAGTAAATGAAAGTGAATAAAATGTCACGTCAATCACTTCTGATTTATCGTCCTTCTTATGAAAAGAGACCGATTGGACGAAGCTCGCGTTTTTTTTGCCGGAGAACAAGAGCTGCACATGGGGGGAAAGAAGAAGAAGAAGAAGAAGAAGAAGAAGGAGGACGAGAAGAAAAGAAAAGTTAAAGTGAAGAGATTTGTAAGCAAACAGTGGAAGGTTTGGGTCCTACAACGCGCTCCGGGGGACTGTTATTTAAGAAAACCGAGCAATTTCTCTTGTTTCTCTGGACGTTTTAGGTTGTGAAAAATTCAACTACTGTGCAAACACGACCCGATGACGGGCGGTTACACAACTCCCCCCCCGCAAATCTAAACGCCACACTTTCCCCGCATCCTTTCGCTGCGGACCACAGCAGTCTGCTCGGCTGCTTCGGGGCAGAGCTTTTTTCCTTTCTGATTTATGAGACCCAGAAGACATCTCTCCCCGAGTCACCTCTGCTCCTCAGCCTGTGACATGCTGGATGCTGAATGATGATGCCCCGAGGTCCTACATGAGGAACACACTTCACCCTCGCCAGCTGTTGTCAGGAGCTACTAACTTTTGAGTTTGATGGTCTCTTCTTACTGCATTCCTCCTCCTCCCCCCCACACCCCACCCTTCTCCTGTCATCTGGCCTCTGGAGAGCAACAAATCAAGCTGCTGATGTTGTAGCAACCAAAAGCTGTTGTGAATGACAAACGCCTCTTCAATGAGATAAAAGGTTCCACTTTTCTCTTAAACAATCAACAGATTTTTCAAGTCGAGGCCACATCATCAAATATGATTTCTAAAAGGGTTCAGAGATCAGCGCCAAATATCTGTCAACCATTAAATTACAACAAAGGCAGTTTACATTAGAGAAAAAAAAGTCTACAGAGGAGTCCTGTGAAAACTGCTGGGCTGGTCAGAAACTGCCTGATAGATTTAGTGGCCAATAAACCAAATCAGCCAAAACATTACAAACCACCAGACTGAGTCCTCCTGCATGCCACCAAGAGAGCGCTGACCAGTCAGGACGCAGACAAACAACATCTGCTGGTGAGCGGGAGGGTTTGGTAGCAGGATGTCAGCAACAGTTTGAACTCTGTAGGTTGTGTGAGGTCTGGGGAACCGGCCCACTTCATGCAGACTGGATGAGGAGGACCCACACAAACTCTGGGAGTGTAACAAAGACAAGAAGCTACAACCCAACTTTCAAGTCTGATGCGAACCAAAGACAGTTGCAGTTCCTTGCCTGACCACTAGGTGCTAGGAGCAAATCTCCAATAAACCCCGTGTCAAGAGAGCTAACAGAATTAAATGTATTTACAGCCCGGTACAAATATCATTTTTATCGCTATTTACAGTCAATGACTGTGAACGGGTTTTTATGTATGTCATTAGGTTAAATTAAATAAAGCCACAAATGTATACAGTAATTGGAGTCGTGGTCTTTTGATTAACGGCTGCCTACAGTTAATGGCTAGCTGTCATGCCTTGAGTTTACTACAGAGCACAGTCATTGTTTGTTGAGTTCAGCACCAAAAATGTGGAATGATTTACTTTTGTTCAATAGACAGGTCCCTTTGTCTTAAAACCCACGCAAAATATTGATTTTTAGCTGTAGTAGCTATTTTGTTTTACCTTATTTTAATTGGATTTTATTTGAATTTTTATGTTTTATTCGAGTTGTGTATTTTAACTTATTTCATTTGAACAGCACTTTGGTCCACTATGACAGTTTTAAAGTGCTTTATAAAAACCTAACTGCTATGGTTGTTCTTTTTTTAAACACTATATGGGTGGGACTAATGGCCCTGTTTACACCTGGTATTAACAGCCGTCCTGAGGAATTCAATCAAAAAAATTGACAATCTGAAGTAAAAGTGTGAAGGCAACCAGGATGCAGTTGAGGACATTCTGAGATCTGATCACGAAACACAAAACATAGAGGCGGTCTGGACTACATGTGTCACCATTATTTTAGCAGCGTAAACACAATATGTCCAGGTTTATACTAAAGGACTGCCTAAACATCTGTGAAGCAGGAAAGGCATTTTCATTTGCATGAGAATGGCGTCACATTAAAGTACGAAGGAATGTCTGGAAGCTTCAAAGATTCCACTGAGACAATAATACTGGTGCGGCAAACTTTCTGATAAGCTCGGTTTTCCATCTGTGTTGTTCTGATTTAAAACCAAAACAATCATGCATATGGTCTTTACAGCTAGAAATCATGCACTTTCTGATTTCCATTCAGGCTAGGAGAGGAAGATTCAATCACTAGTTGTCAGAGGCAGAGGCATGAGGAGCATGTTAATACCAGGTGTGGACGTAGAAGCTTACAGCTGTCCACTTTCAATCAGATCACTTAGGACAAATGTTAATACCAGGTCTTAACAGGACCTATGGATACTCGTATTGGTATCAGAAGAGTTTGGGGGCCAGTTAAACACCCCAAACTGTTTTGTGGGTCTTTGAGGACTTTTTAAACAGATTTTTGGAGGGACCACTACTGCCCTGCTACTGTAGGGGACTGCAGTTGTCCTGTGGAGGGTTTAACTGCTCTGCACAAATGCTCAGGTTGGCGATAACTCTCAAAAAGACATCAAAGTGAATGCAGAGATGCAGGTTTTCCCTGCTGAACATTGCGTTGCAACAAAATCAGACATGTTACCTACTTTGCCCGTCAGTGGTTTTAATGTGTGGGTGATTAGTGTAGCCCAGTGGTCTTCAATCCTGGTCCTCACTGTCTTGCATGTTTTAGATGTTTCCCTGCCTCGTCACACCTGATTGGATGGCCATCAGCTTGCCTTGAAGGTCTGCACAAGTCTGTCAATGACCCACTGATTACAGGCAGGTGTGTTTGAGCAGGGAAACATCTAAAACATCTAAGATAGTGGGCCCTGAGGACCAGGGTTGAAGAACACTGACATACAGTATATCTAGTCTGAGCTCATCACTATTGTGGCTATTTTAAAGATTAATAAAAGCTTCCACTCCTTTCTCCCAACAGGCATTTTGATGGCAATCGCAAGCTAGTCATGTGGAGGATAGTCTTCCATGGCTGTGTGGATGGCTTCAGACCATCATGTATTTATGGAATATGTCTAATAACAGAGCCTCAGGTGTCTTGTCATTATTTTTGGATAGAGTTCATAACTTTGGATTGCCATTAAGAGTTAGATGTGACCATGGAAAACATGCAAGTTGACTTTATATTAGAAAGACAGGGATTAAATAGTGTTATTACAAGTGTTTCTGTCCACAGCCAGAGAACTGAGAGACTGTGGGCTGAACTCAACAGAGTTGTATCCAGGCATTTCATAAACATATTTAATTTCATGGAGGAACAGAGTACAGTAGACTCAATGAATGAGAAACATCAGTTTTACTTGTATTATGTTTATATGCCAAGAATGGACCATGGACCATGACCTCTCCACACAAAATGGCCAGACACCTTTTCAACTGTGGTAAACAGGTATCAGTGTAAGAATCCATCCAGTCATGAATGACATGTTTGATGCTAGCTGTTAGGGCACTGATGAACAAGCATTAGTCTATAGTCTATTCTGTCAGACATACAATAATATTTTTGAAACATTTTATTTAAGTGTACAAGTGTTTTGATTACAACTGTCATGAAGGACCCAAACATTTTTCATTAAAAAAAACGCCATTCCAGTCATTTTAAAATTTTTAAGAAAAATCCATATCTGTTCACATGTACAGCAAACTTCAAAGTAAGTTAGAGGCCTCATTTTAGTTATTTTTAATTTGACAAACTGAAGTGTAACTTAGTTGACACAAAAACCTGTTTCTCTGCTGTTTTTAAGCTGCTGACACCTAAAATAAAAGAAAAGGAAGGTGCCCTGTTATAACTATGTTGTGAGATATGCAGATTGATTATGATATGGTGAACATTTCTGATGTTACAGGGCGCTGGTGTTATCTATTAGCTAAGTTACCCAGTCTGGGAAACTTGACAATTTCCATATTTTGTCTCATAATTTCAATGGTTAGCGTAGCCTAGCTAAGCACATGTCATTTTCTTGAACAGGTTAAGAGCCTCTTTTAACATATAATTTAGCTTAATTAATATGCTGCAGGGCCATGTGAAATTTTCTATCAAAAATCGAAGACAATGAGAGGACACTGACCACTTTGTATTCAAACTGTCCACCAAAGAGAAAAATGACATCACAGGGTGCTGGTCACATGGTATTGGAGCAAACCATTTTTGAATTACAGTTGGAAGTTTTGTTCGTAACTTAGTTGACCATGTTTTGCAGACATCAGTAAATGTGAATATTTGAAACATTATATAACATACATACATAAAGTTTTTTAATTCATTATTTGAAACCCAAACAATGTCAGCCTGACATCGGACGTGGCAAAAACCACAAATTTCAGTTGATCATGGATCAGGATAAAATATGCAAAACATAAATTAGATGTTTGTATAGCGCTATTACATGATGTACTTTTCTGCATAAAATGTGAAATTTCAAATTTCTGCGCTAATTTTGTTTCAAATACGTGGAAAAATGTTCAAATGTGCTTCTGGTGGAACTGGTGTTTTGTGCATCCATTCCTGTCAAGCAAGTTTTTCTGTGTTGTGTGGTTCAAAATTTAGGGAAGTAGCTGTTCTTTGTCTGTTAGCATTGTGCCTAAAGGATGCTAACGGCAAACAGATGTTGAAGTGTTGAAAGCTACCGTGCCTGTGTACTTGTTGGAGAGGGATTTGCATGTTTTTGTTTCAGTTTAGCTGTTTTAGGAGGCTGTTATGGGTTGTGTGTAAGGTGGAAGCATATTTATTTGCTGAAATGCAGTCCATATTCTACATCAGTGTTCTTCAACCCTGGTCCTCAAGGCCCACTGTCCTGCATGTTTTAGATGTTTCCTTACTCAAACACACCTGGCTCCAATTAGTGGGTCATTGACAGACTTGTGTAGACCTTGAAGACAATCGGATTGCCATCCAATCAAATGTGACTGAGCAGGGAAACATCTAAAACATGCAGGACAGTGGGTTTGGGGGACCAGGACAGTGTGCGGTGAGGACCAGGGTTGAAAAACACTGTTCTACATTACAGCAATGATGATGTTGCACTGGAAGCTGGGATCTCACCAACTGTTGCTGATGCTTTTTTTCTTTTTCAGTGATCTCTGTTGGTTGCATAGCTTTTGCTCTCTTCTGTTCTTTGTGCATTAGCATTGTGGCTAATAGATGCTAATGGCAAACAGATGCTAAAGTGCTGGAAGCTACTGTGTCCATGTTCTTATACTTGTTGGCAGGGGCTTTAGTTGTTTTTGGTTCAGTTTAGTTTTGATGCTGTTTTGGGTCACTTTGATTAATGCTCTTTTTTGGTGGCTCTGTTGGTTGCATTCCCTTTGATCTAAGTTTTTCCTTCAGCTGACAAATCTACTTTTACCGCTATCTGACTTCTGTTTATGACAGTGATGGAACCATTGGGTGCCCCTGAGACCAGATCTTCTGCGGTGCTGCTTTATTTTGTTCATATTATAGTTAAAAGTAGACTTCTAGTATGCATAATATCAGCTGTTTATACTGAGTAATTGTTGCAGATGTTGATTATACTGGGTTTTATCAGAGGGACTTTGATGTCTTCACAATCCTCCACAACCATGAGGACTTTGCAGGAGAAAAGTGTCACTCGGCAGCATCTTTGTAGCTCAAACGTCTCGTGCAGCTTTGAAGAGATGACTGCGGTGAAGCTCCCAAACCTAAAAATACAGTCACACAGCTGTGGTATTCCTCATTAATGCAGAAGCATGAACAAAGCTTTGATCCTACTTGGCCTATTTTGTTTTTGTAATATGGTAAGATTTACCTTCGGTGTCACTGCATCAGAGCATCTCTTTATGAAGACAGATTTACTATATGTGTGCATGACCTCACAGTAGAGCTGGACGATTAAAGAAAAAGAAAAAAGAATATATTTCTGGTTCTATAAATATTCAGTATTACATAACTGTAACTGAATTAAATAATATCAAACATTTGCATTCCATTTATTGCCAGTTTTCCATCCTATTCACACATGCATCTAAATACAGTAAAATTCCATATTAAGCTTTTTCCCTTTCATCATTTTCTGTTCCTGGTATCAGAAGTTGCAATGGACTGAAATGGTCAGAAATAAACAAACATCCACTGTTATTTATTTAATGAATGATGTTATCTTGTAATAACAGCACACCAATGAAATCCTATTTATTTTCTGTACTATACTGCTAAATTTACATGTAAAAGGAGCATTTAAAGTGGTTCTCTAGCTGGACTGGGTCTGTTTATTTGATCTACTAGTAATGCTTGAAAGTTAATTAAACTTTTCAAATGGAATTGTATAGGAATCATACATACTGACAAAATGCTCAAACCATCTTCGCTGGGGCTCCTTTTGATATGGAGGTGCAGTCATTCTCCTCTGAGCCCCCTCTGAAGACAGATCCCCAACATATCCCACAGGGATTATCCCCCCGTCACCCTTTGAAGAAAGCAGTGGGACGTGACATCATTCTTCTTCACTATTCTCAGCTCATGACGATAGGTGAGGGTCTGGAATGTGGCAGTGCTAATCTTTATGGTGTCATATAAGCACCACCAACACCACCTCCAACTTCTTTACTGGACAAACAGGACATCTACAAATTTAAAAAAAGAAATTGCCAATCAAAATAACCAGGAAAGATTTATGATCTTCATGATTTATGATAAAAGTATATTAGATGGTCTCTGTTGACATTACGGTTGTCCAAACTTGGTGTTACTTTGTAATGCTTTGATGGGTTTTAGGGCATCTGTGGCTACTGGTTGAGGATTTGGACTGGTAACTGGAGGGTTGCCAGTTTGATTCCCAACCGGCACTAATGATGTGGGTTCAGGGAGTGCCTGAACAGCGCTTCTCCACATCCACACCCATGGATGAGGTGCTCCCTGAGCACTGCACGGGTGCAGGAGACATTACCCAGGACTCCTGTACCTGATTCGAGAATATATATTAGCCTATGTCCCAAAAAAAGGGTCAAATATTACACACACACACACATATATA
>JBAMYA010000004.1:1384274-1394553 GCA_037176975.1 Arrhamphus sclerolepis
TAAGGTGGAATAACTGAGGTGGAGAGCAGCTGCTTTAAGGTGGAATAACTGAGGTGGAGAGCGGCTGGTTGATGTCAGAAAGTCAGGATTTACTAAATGTTTGCAAAACAAAAAGATTTCACAACAAAAATGATTTTTGTAAAAAATCACTTCTTTTAAAACAAGAAAGAAATGTGATTTTAGGACCAGAAGATGAAATTATACATAATTTGCATTTTTATGACTTAAGATTTTATGTCAAAACGCTGCAAAAAGTTGATATTTTTCAACAACAACAACAAAAAAAGCAATTGTATGTTAAAAAAACAATTTGTGACATTTTTAAGTGTATGATAAAATGTCTTGATCTTTCAAAAATTTATTCATTAATTTATATTTTTTATTTCTAAAAAGTTAAAAACTTTTTACTTGTGATTTTAAAATAAATTTTTTTTTAAAATTTTAGTACAAAAGTCCTAATTTTATGATAAAATTTACAAATTTTGTGAAAACTGAGATTTTATGACTTTTTTACTATTTTGCTGTCACAAAATCTGAACACATAACTGGTAGAGAAAGTAAATAATAACTGTCCCTTTAATGGTAACCATGGTGATGATGTTGCCAAGGAGGAAGTAGAGTGTGACATTTAACAAAAATTTTACATTTTACAAGTTGAAAATTTTGTCAAAATTCCTGATTCTTTTTTATAGAATTAACTTTTTTTTTCAAATCCACGATTTTAGAACAAAGAGCAGAAATTATGCTAAATTTGACTGTTGGAATTTTATGTCAAAATGTTGCAAAAACTTGATATTTTCTAACACAAAAAAACCAAACATTTTTTCAATTTGTGATTTTTTTTTTTTCTTACAAGACAAAAATGTGAATTTTCTTTAGTACAAAAATCTCAATTTTATGATACAGGAAGGTCACATTTTTCTTTAAAATTTGAGAATTTTTGAGAAATTCACTTTTGTCTATGTGGGAAAAAAAACAACAATTTTGCAAAATTTGTAATTTTACACAAAAAAGGTTTTTTTCACAATGTCGTTTTTGTGATAATACAAGAACAAATTATGAGTACAAAAGCCTCAAGTTTATGATAAAAGTGGTGAATTTTCTGAAATTTGACATTTTAATACAGAATTATCTTTTTTTTTCCCACTAAAACGATGACATCCAGGAAGTAGCAGGAAATCTGAAAACATAGCTGGTTGAGAAAATAAAGACTAACCATCTCTTCAGAGGTAACCATGGTGATGATGATGTGGCCAGGATGAAACAGTTAGTGACTTTGTGTGATTATACAATAAAAAAGTTGGGGTTTTTTTAAAAGTGATTTTAGTACAAAAGTCAGGTTTATTTTAAAGGTCTTGATTTCTGTGAAATTTCAGATTTTATAAGAATTTTGTATTTAAGAAAAAAGATGTCAAAAGTTGTGATTTTTGTCAAATGTAACTTTTTTTTTATTTTTTTTTATCTGTTTTAGGACAAAAAAAAGTTGAAATGATTAAAAAAAACAACTCGTAATTTTATGTCAAAAAGTCCCAATTTATTGAAATCAGTGATTATACAATTTTTTTCTTTGTGATTCTATTAGGGGGGAAATAATGATTTGTGTACAAATGTTTCAATATTATGATTAAACTCATGAAATCTTTTCCTCTTTGGGGGGTTTTGACTGAGTCCAGGAACTCGCTGTAAATCCTAAAAAAACCAGCTGGTTGAGAAAATAAAGACTGTCTCTTTAATGGTAACCATGGTGATGATGTGGCCCAGGATGAGATCAAGTTTGACACCTCTGTAAGACGTTGTTATTTTTTATCTTTAAAGTTCACAAAGAGAGAACCGGAGGACACGAAGAGCGCCGACTCTGACAGAGACATCTTCAACGAGAAGCCGTCCAAGGAGGAGGTGATGGCCGCCACTCAGGCCGAGGGCCCCAAGAGGGTGTCGGACAGCGCCATCATCCACACCACCATGGGAGACATCCACATCAAGCTCTTCCCCGTCGAGTACGTCGGACCCCGTCCTCCACACGCACGCTTTATGTTTCAGAACATCCCAGAACAACTTTTCTTTTTTGAATTTTCAGATGCCCGAAGACGGTGGAGAACTTCTGCGTCCACAGCAGGAACGGCTACTACAACGGACACGTCTTCCACAGAGTCATCAAGGTGGGTTTCCTGGCGCGCTCACAGAGAAGCGGCCAGCTGGGTCTGTGGGATTCTGAGCCCCTCTTTCTGTCCAGAGCTTCATGATCCAGACCGGAGACCCCACCGGCACCGGCATGGGGGGAGAGAGCATCTGGGGGGGCGAGTTCGAGGACGAGTTCCACTCCACGCTGAGACATGACCGCCCCTACACGCTCAGCATGGCCAACGGCGGCCCCGGCACCAACGGCTCGCAGTTTTTCATCACCGTGGTGCCCACCGTGAGTTTCCCCGTCAGCGCTTTCCTTGGAGCGTCATAAAGTCATAAAGTTGTGGCGATGCCAAGTCTGTCACTTAAAAAAAAAGATCCTTTTAGGACATAAAAGTCATGATTTTAAATTCAGTTTCCGTTTAATGAAAATCAGTATTTTACAACAAACTTAAAAACTCAATTTATGAGATATAGGTTTTAATCCTCAGATTTTTGGTTTTAATCCTCAGATATGATGCTTCTGTCTCAGATTTGGGGTTTTAATTCCCAGATTTCAGGTCTGAGATTTTTGATTTTAATCTTCAGATTTGGTTTTTTAATCCTCAGGTTTTGGGTTTTAATTCTCAGATTTGATGTTTCTGTCTCAGATTTTGGGTTTTAATCCTCAGATTTGGGATTTTAATTCTCAGATTTAGAGTTTTAATCCTCAGGTTTGGGATTTGAATTCTCAGATTTTGGGTTTTAATCTCAGATTTGGGGTTTAGCCTAGATCAGGATCTGAATGACGCCGTGGTATAATTTCCATTTTCATATTAACTGAATCAAAGGTGAACTCAGGTTTAAACTCAGGTTTAACGCATCGTTGATCCAGAGAGACCTTCAGTTTGCTTGCAGCTCAGAATACACACATGCATGAATATCTACTCTTATTTTGAAATCAGCTGCCGCTGTGCTTTCCCTGCAGCCGTGGCTCGATAACAAACACACCGTGTTTGGACGCTGCACCAAAGGCATGGAGGCGGTCCAGAGGATCTCCAACGTCAAAATCAACCCCAAGACGGACAAACCCTACGAGGACATCAACATCATCAACATCACCATCAAGTGATCGTCTTTGTCACCTTCTGTACTGAAATGTTTGTTTTTACTGAGTTATTAAAGAAAAGCTGAGGAGCGTTTTGAATTATTTCAGAGGTCAACCAGTTTATTTTACAGCATTACATTATGCATCATTTACAAAAGCCGTTCAAGTCCACCAGTAACAAATGCTTCAATGCACGTTGTGCTTCTCGCTCCCAGGAAACAAAAACTGTGGAAAGGCTCTTCACGCGTAACTCTGTTTTTGTTTTTGTGTGTGTATTTTGATACATAACTCCAGATATTAAACATTACATAGCAATGAATAAAGACCAAACTCAAACGATGTTCCTCGACAACAAGACGCTGTTAGTTTCACATTATTACTGAAGACTTTTAAAGTGTACTGTACTTTTTTTCTTTTTTCTTTTTAACTGCAGTGAAGGAAAAACACACCGAGGCAGCAGATTAGTGCGTTCATCACACTTCACAAAAAAAGGAGGCGGAGTCTGCGGCGCGTGGACGCTCTGAAACGTCCGTCCTCCCGCTAACGAGTTTGGTTCGGCTAACGCTCCGTTTGTGTAACAGAAAACTCTCCGCTGGTGTGACGTTTCAAGTCCAGCTGTGGCCTTAAATAACTGCACACACATTTAAGAAAGAAAAAACTTTAAGAGCCAATCAGACATCGTTAGATGACTGAAGAAGGCAAAAGTCTGAACATTTGGCCATCGGTTTTGCAGTCCATCGTCCCATCTCATCTAACTAAACGTATTTAAATGATACTGTTATTACAACATGGACAGATGTGAGACAGAAGTCTAACGGACACGAGTCGGCTGCTTTAGAGGCCAGGTGAGCAGGAGGAATGTGGGGAGAAGGTTAGAATGGAGATGAACTAAACGTTAGAGCGTGTGAGGGACTTGGTAGCGACGTCTGGAGGCTCCGCCGTCACAAAAAGCATTTACATCTTTTCTTTTTTTCTTTGCCGTCAGTAGCGAACAAAGAAGGAAAGATAGGGCGTCGGCTTAAAGCCGCAGCGTTGTAGTTACTGGAGAAGATGGAGCGGGTCCAGCTGGCAGGGAGGGAGTCTGGGCGCCGCCTCTAGGCGACATCCAGGACCCCCGCCGCCACCAGCTGCCTGGAGAGCCAGTCCAGCCCCTCGTGGAGGCCCATCCCGCTGCGGGCGTCGCAGCCCTGAATGTGCCAGCTCCTCCCGCAGCACAGCTTGTGCAGACTCAGCAGCTCCGTCATCTCCTCCACGGAAACGGCTCCGGGAACGTCCTGCAACGCCAGAGCAGGCACATGGTGATGCAACCCTGCGTCCAGAGCCGAGGCGGGGCGGGGCTACGGCAGGTGGGAGGTTGCTTGGTTCTTACCTGCTTGTTAGCGAAGATGAGCAGCAGGGCGTCCCGCAGCTCCTTCTCCGTCAGTAGTTTGGCGAGTTCGCTGTGCGCCTCCATGAGGCGGTCCCTGTGGCAGCTGTCAATCACAAACACCACCGCTGCACACACAAACCAGGTCGGGGGTTAACTTCTGGAGGCAGCTGGAACACACACACACTTTGGAAACATCTAACGTTTCCCAAAAAAAACTGCTTTTCTGTTAAGAAAAAAAAGAGGTTTTACAAGAAATAAAATTTTTGGGAAAATTTGAGAATTTATGCAAAAATTAGTTTTATGGGAAAAAATATGATTTTGCAAAATTTGCCATTTTCCAAAAACGTTTTTTGCAAAATGAAAAAAGTTTTTCCCCCTGATTATAGAAGAAAAAATGATTTGAATGCAAAAGCCTGAACTCAAGTTAAAAAGTTGCAATTTTGTGAAACTTAAACTAAAAAAAAAAAGTCTGTTGTTTAAAAATAAAAGTAATTTTAGGACAAAAGTCTCAATTTTATGATAAAGGTCATTTTTGTAAAATTTTAGATTTCATAACAATTTTCTTTAAAAAAAAAAGAAAAAAGATGCGATATTGCAAAATTCTTTTTACAACAAAATGTGTTTGTTTTTTTACACAGACATTTTATTTTTTATTTGTGATTATAATTTTTTTTAAAAAAAAAACAGATTTTGGTTCAAAAGCCTCAACTTTATGATAAAAGCAGTTTTTTTCACCACAAACTGGCGGGAAATCTGAACACAGCTGGTAGAGAAAATAAAGACTAACTGTCCCTTTAATGGTTACCATGGTGACTGTAGTTTGACAGCCCTGATCAATCAGATCAATGAAAGCAGAGAACGTACCTTGAGTGTTGAGATAATAGTGTTTCCAGAGAGGCCTGAGCTTATGCTTCCCACCCACATCCCAGATGGTGAATTTTAAGTTCTTATATTCAACTGTCTCCACGTTAAAACCTGGACAAAATATTTTAAAAATTAGACAAATTTAGGACGGCATTTCAGAGATTTCATCAGCAGCTGCGTATTAAAGTCCTTTACCAATGGTTGGGATGGGCTGCATGAACTCGTCCTGCTTCAGCTTGAACAGGATGGTGGTTTTTCCGGCTCCATCCAGCCCCAGAGTCACCACGCGGATCTCCATCTTTGGACCAATGTGGACCCGGTTGTCCTGGAAACGAGGCACGTTGTTCATCAGGGTTACTACATGGTACTCGCTGTGTTTCCGGTGATGTCGGAGAGGCGGGTTCTTTACCTTGGTGAAGGTGACGGGGATGCCGGCGTCCAGCTGGATGTGGTCCGCCAGCTCGGTGAACTGGTGCTGCTGCTTCTGGAGCGTCTCCAGCAGACAGCTGATCTCCTGCTTCGCCAGAACGACCCGGCAGTCATCCTGTGAGGGGGAAGACGGACACGGACGACTCTTACACGCACACCAGTGGGAGTTTTTAATACAAATGAAGCAGGACTGTCTGCGTCTGCGGCCTCCTGGCTCTAAAGACCAGGGATGCCTGAAGGGCCTGTGACATCACAGGACCGTCACCTTTATTTCTGCTCAAGGTCACTTTCTCTGTCTGCACAAAGCTGCAGCACCAATCTGAAGCGAGGCACACCCTGGATATGGGTGGGACCAAGTCTCGAGTCAACACAGTCAAGTCTCATGTCAACAGAGTCAAGTGTTGAGTCAAGTCTCATGTCAACAAAGTTAAGTCTCAAGTTAAGAAATACAAGTGTCATATTGACACAGTCAAGTCTCGAGTCAATATAGTCAAGTCGTGAGTCAAAACAGTCAAATCACAAGTCAAGATAATCAAGTCTCAGGTCAAGACAGTCAAGTCTCATGTCAACAAAGTCAAGTCCTGAGTCAAAACAGTCAAGTCACAAGTCAAGATAATCAAGTCTCAGGTCAACAAAGTCAAGTGTCGAGTCAAGACAGTCAAGTCTTGAGTGAAGATAGTCAAGTCACGAATCAAAACAGTCAAGTCTCATGTCAACAAAGTCGCATCTTGAGTCAACACAGTCAAGTCTTGAGTTACGACAGTCAAGTCACAAGTCAAGACACATGTCAACAGAGTCAAGTCTCAGTCAAGAAAGATGATGATGATTTCAATCACGTCTACTGTCCAGCAGTTTCTGACGTCATGTTTCTTTGACGTTGCATAGCAACAATATGATTTCCATTTGTGGAGTTATGACGTATTATTTAATTCAACTCAACTGTATGAACAAAGCTGAAAAGACGTGGCTGAAGAAGCTGCTTCTGTGCAGCATCTCAGTGGTATTTTTGACCACATGTCACCGATACTTCATTAACTTTGCGTGGGACATTTCTGGACGTTTTCTTGCCCTTTGCGTTTTTTTTAATCGAGTCCTACCTGTTGGAGAGTCTTCTCGCAGTGCAGGCAGGCAGTGGAGACCTGAGACAGTAGGATGGTCATGTCCTCCTGTTGCTGCCTCAGCCAGATGAGCCTCTCCCGGACGTGAGCGTCCACCACGCTCAGCGCCATCTCCTCCTGTCGGCACAGTGTCTCATGGAGGTCTGCGAAGTAAGCTCGGACGCAGGAGCGAGCGCTCTCTGCGGTGCCGGGGACCTGATGGACACCAAGTAACAATGTCAGCACCAGAGGAAAAGCATCATTCCAGGTTAACCAGGACTTGACTTACGTGTTCAGTGTGTGCCATGCCAACGCCGTCCTCCACTATCTGTTCGCCGCCCTCTATCTGCTGCACGATGCCCACCAGCTTCCTGGAGTACTCGGATACTTCGTCCGTGAAGGTGCGGATGCAGTGGGCCATGTCCAGGATGGATGCACGGATCTGGTTGGCCTCAGTCTCCAGAAGAGCGTGCTGAAAAGGAAGTGTGACGATGCATGACCACTTTAGATGAGGATGTAAACCACAAGGACATGTCTGCGCCTCACCTTATGTCCTTGGTGTTTGCCGTACTCCTTACAGACGCAGCACATAAGAGGCCCAGACTGACAGACCTCCTCCAGACAGACAAACTCGATGGCATGCACCTGATGCTGCGGGCAGAGCATCTTCTCGTGAGGCTTGTCAGCCAGCGGGACGCGGCGGTGTTTGGCCAGTGTGCGAGTGGAGTGGGTGAGCTGGGAGCACTCGGCACACAGGTGGGTGGCACACACAGTGCAGTACATGGAGGCCGTGTGGCTCTCGTCCTCGTCACACCGGATTATACACTACAGGAGGAAAAATAAATACAGTTAAAAAACAGTGAAAAGAAGGGGCCAGCCTTCACGTCACAGTGAGAGCAGCAGACTTACCTCCCCCATGCCTTTCAGGGCGTCCTCAGCTATTCCCGACTGGTTGGAGGCGCCGTTCTGGAGTCGCTCCAGGAGTTCGAGCAGAGCAAAGTTCTTCTTTAGACCCCAAACTCCAGAGTCCCCTAAACAGATGTGAAGAAACAAGGAAGTATTTTCTCTGTAATTCTGATTAAAGCATTCTGATGATCAGGATTTCAGAGATTTCATCTCTGGTTTTTGCAGATGATGTGGTGCTGTTGGCATCATCGGGCTGGGACCTTCAACAACAAAGTTAAAAAAAAAAAAAAAAAAAAAAAAAGCAGTACCTAAACTGCTCAAACCTCAAAGATCATAAAGAATATATTACGTGGAATTTCTATTATGTGAAAACCTTTTTTGATTTGTGAAAATGCAAAAACAGACCCATTTTCCTCTTTTTGATAGTCAGATCACCTTATACCAGGATCAAAACAAAAACCACAATGCCTAAACTGCTTAGACTGTGTTTAATATACAATTTACTATCCAAGACATAATTTAATCCAGGTTTGTAGCAGTCTAGGTATTGTGGTTTTTGAACTGTACCTGTTATAAAGTGGTGGAATGGATGACAATCAGACATTAATTTGGATGTAAAAGTTGCATTTGACAGGGGTGTGCAAATAGATGCCAAAATATCCCACATATGCATTTAAAACGGTAAATAAATAGGCGTTCCAGCGGCCTAACATTTAATACCAAAGGATAAGAAATCTACACAAATATAAGTTTCCTTGCGTTTCACACTTATTTAGAAAAAAAAAAGTTCTTTATTTGTATACACAACAAGGTGATATCGGGATGCTAGCCCTGGCTGTTTCTATGGTTACTCGACCCGTCCACTGCCATGGAAACCGCCTGACTCACCCAGCTCCGTGACCTGTCTGTCGAAGGGGCAGCGAACCGCCCTGCCGTGGAGGGGCAGCCGGGTCAGGCAGTCGTGGCATACCGTGTGGCCGCAGAGGAGCAACCGGGGCACCTTGTCGCCCTGGAGGGAGAACACATCCTCGCATACGCCACATTCCAGCACCTGTGGGTGACAGTTAAACGCGCAGGTAAAATAAAAAATAAATAAATAATAATAATGATGATGATAATACACTTGGACGGCTGCTAAGTCTGCGAGGTGACTTCTGCCCGCATTTACAACACATAGAGGTTTTTAGAGTCTTAAAAAAAATGCATTTGTATTATTTATCCTTTAACTTTTGCTTAAAAAATCCCTAAACAGCTGCAGTGAAACTAAACAAGCTTAGCTAGCTTTGCTGCAGACACAAACACAAGCCTGCTGGGTCTCCTTATATACCATAAATGTGTTTTTAAAACGAGCATACGTTAAATCCCCTCGTCCTGAAACGTTTTAATTCATCTTTTGTGTGCTTAATTGGATGTTTAGCATCTACTGCTGCGACAGCAGCGATGAAGGAGGAGAAGGAGGAGGCGGAGGACAGAATGCTGCTGACCATCACCAAACTAAGTCAACATCGTCACCGCGGAGGTCACTATCTAGCTCTGGGATTTTATGACATAGTTACAACCTTCACGGTCCCTCCGTGAGCTCCCCTCCCGTGTCGCAGACAGGGCTCCATCGTCGCTACGGCGCCCTGCTTGTGTATTCCTGCTGCGGCAGCGGCCATTCTTGGGACGACGACGGCGCAGAGAAGCTGAGCGACGGCGAGAGGACATCCCCCAGAAAACTTCCGGTTTCGTCCGTTAAGTTCTGTTAGCTTAGTTTTTATTATTATTGTTATCCTGTGTTCAGTATAGTACATAATCGAACTACATAATCAAAGTGGGTGACATTAAACACAAAAATAAGTTTGAACCCACATTTGGCCCCAAGTTATGAACTTTGAGAAACCTATGGCCAACATAAAACCTGCCGGTTATGTACAAGCAGCAACCATCCCATTTCCGGTTTGTAGCTCATCCAACGAAGTACGTTTTCCTGCAGTTCCTTCACTGACCACTAGGTGCTGGCTCCAAAACGGAGCAAATCCCTATTAACTCCAATGTTAAAAGTGACAATTTTCCAACAGAATTAAATATATTTACAGCCTGGTACAATTTTTCTTCATCAGTGGTTACATGACAACTGGTTATGTTATATGTCTATTCTTGTGCATGTCTATAAGTATGTATATATAGTTTAGGTATGTACTTTGGGCATAGATTTATTTATATTGTTGATATGTATATCAATTAAAAATAGATAGAATGATTTATTTACATATATTTATTTAATAAGGGGTTCTATACTTGTGTGTGTGTGTGTGTGTGTGTGTGTGTGTGTGTGTGTGTGTGTGTGTATATACCATCTCCCCTCTCTTGTGTTTTCTCTTCCGCCCACACACATCTCTATATCTCGCACGGTGTGTTTTG
>JBAMYA010000004.1:1401911-1414670 GCA_037176975.1 Arrhamphus sclerolepis
TTTGGGAATGGTCTGCCAAAAATAAGCAACATTGGTGGAAGAAGACATTCAACAACCCCCCCCAACACACACCACCACTGGAGGATGCAAACCCAAATGAGAATACAAATAGGCCCTGGGTGATGAGCTTGTTTACGGCTCCTACTGTTATCAGCGGTCGTGGTAATGGCGGCTTGGTTCATGATCAAGGAAGCTCAGACGCCCCTCTGACTCCACTTCCGAAAATAAACACTCGCCAGCTGTTGGTGCTCTCCGCTGTTTTGCTTGGAGGAGCCTAAATGTGTTTGTCAAAGGTAAACGGCTGGGAATTTATTTCCTCCAAGCCTCGGCTGCAGTTCGCGGGGCAGCCCGCAGGGGTCAGTGTGGATCCGGACGCCGGTGGGCCTCAATCCCCACCCCCCCCCACCCCAGTATTTGTGGATGTGTTTATTTTGTGATGAGGGAATTTCGCGTTAAACTGCACAGTCTGCATGCACTGTTGATCAAAAGAGGATGAGGGGAAAAAAATGAGGAAAGAAAGTCAAAGCTGTTTTCAAATCATTACAGGAAGTTGCTGGTCTAAACCAAGATCTCACACTGGCTCCGTGGAGGCTGTTCCCAGGTGACAGAACCTGGGAGGAGACACTATTTTAAGAGCCAACATCACACCTCTCCCTCTCTTCTTCTTCTTCTTTTTATAACAACCCTGTCACTTATATTCCCTCAAGAATCTCTACCTGTGTGAGAGCATCTGAGTGTGGAGGAGGGATATTCTCTGTCTGACTTGTCCCTCTGCATTCACTCCTCTCTCTAACCCTTACTCCCTCTACCCCCACCCCCCACTCTCCTCCTCCTCCTCCGCCGCCATCATCTTCCTTGTCGGGCCGGCCGCAGATTGGCTATTTCCTGCACGCGCCCAGTAGAGCCCTTATCAGCGGCAGAGTGCTGATTGTTGGTCTGTCTCTCAGGCTGACTGACAGTCGGCGCTGCGCTGCTGAAATGCCTGATTTGGTCAATGTTTGTCTGTGGGGCCTTATCTCCACACCTTATATTAACTGCCTTGACAGTATGTGCAGGCAGTCTCTCTCCATCTTGTTGCACCAGCTCCCTCTATCCTCCGTCTCTATCTCCATCCTGCCTCCCTCTCTCTCCCTCTCTCTCCCTCCCTCTCTCTCTCTCTCCCTCTCTCTCTCTCCCTCTCTCTCTCTCTCCACTCTCTCCACGCTCTGTAGTCTTTCAACCACCGGCTAAACATTTTCCTGCTCGTCCTCCTCCTCCATCATTGTTCCTTTTGTAGCTGCATCAGCACTCGAGGACCGTAAACGTCATCCTGCCTCTTGTTTTTGTTACTTCTTCTGACAGGAGTTGGTGGTGTTTAAATAAAAAAAAAAAGAAATTCTAGTCCGCTTGTGCGAAAGTAAAGTTAGTACCCCCTCCTCTTCTCAATCCTTTGTTTTGCTGTGTAATTTCAGGACAGAAGGTCTCTGTGAAGACATAACATCCTGTAATCTGGGCCATTATTCATTTATTCAGCAAACATAATTATGTGGTCGACACTAGCTAACACCATGTTTCCACCTTTAGCAGCAGTAACCTGCTTCAGTCCACGAGTCGGACTGGAGGCCCTCAGGCCGAATTCAACCTCCACTTCATTCCATCTGGACCACAAACGCAAACTTCTAACCCAAAGATTTCTGAGGACATTTCAATGCAACTGCTCGTTTGATCCAGTTCTGACATCAGAGAGTGGAACAACTGAGGTGGAGAGCAGCGGATTTAAGGTGGAATAACTGGGTTGGAGAGCAGCGGATTTAAGGTGGAACAACTGAGGTGGAGAGCAGCTGCTTTAAGGTGGAATAACTGAGGTGGAGAGCAGGTGCAAGTTCAAAAAGTTGAACTTTTTGAGCAGAACAAAAATTTATAATTTTAAGGCATTTTAAGACACGCATGCATGTGAAAAAGTTGACTTTTATGACTTAGCTTTGTATGTTTTGTCAGAATTTTTGCTGTAAAAATCACACATTTTAGTCCTTAAAAAAATGAAAAAAATAAATCTTTGCCCAAGAAAATATTTGAAAAAACAAACAAAGAAAAAAAACAACAACATAAAATTATGATTTAACAAAATAAGTCGCAACTTTTTAATAACTTTAACTCAACTTTCAGTTGTAAAACTGTAGATTTTGAAAAAGTCACGTCTTTTTTTATAAAACTTTTTCATAGTAAACAAAACTGAAACTTTTGTATTTATTATCAGCTTTATCTCCTTAAAACTTATTTGTTATTATATAAAATATTTATTTTAATTGAAACTTTTTGTTGTAAAATATGACTTTTGCAATAAAAATGAAGCAGCATAAAGTTTCATTTGAAGACAATCACTTATCAAGATGTAACAGGGGCCACATAAAATGATGTGGCGGGCTGGACTAGGACCATGGGTCTTGGGTTTGACACATGTGGTTCGATGGATGGATGGATGGATGATGGATGGATGGATGGATGGATGGATGATGGATGCTTATGAAGAGTAATCCAGAAAAATAGTATCATGTTCTTTTTTTTTAGCTTTAATGTGTGATGTTTGGAGGTAACGTTCCATGTCCAGACAGTTTCCATGACTAAGGATCGGGGTGCCCAGATCCCTGCCTTTGGTCCCTGCCTTTGGTCCCTGCCTTTGGCCCCACATAAGACCGGATGGTCACTTTGTGAGGTGGTCCAGGCATCTGGTTTGGACGCCTCCCTGGAAGGGTGTTTGGGGCATGTCCATCAGGGCGGAGGCCCCACAAGGCTGGAATATTAACAGGACCAACCTCCTCCTCCTCTTCCTCCTCCTCCTCCTCCTCCTCCTCCTCAGTCCATCCAGCCATCGTACCTCCACTTACGGAGACAGGGCCGGTCTCATGTAAACTACCATTCCAAACCACATAGTGGCGGTAGTGCACCACTTTCTCTCTTTATGAGAAAAGAAGAAGACGTCAGTAAAATAAATAAATAAAAGAACATAAACAGATGAAAATAATGCAAAAACAAAAAAGACTGGAGGAGCTAAAGATGATTTGTAGCGTTTTTTTGTATAGTGATAATGGCGGCGCTGAATGAGAAAAGAAGACTTGGTCCACAAACTGGACATTAGGCGACTGAATGATGTCATCTTCTGTCCACAGTGTAGCCAATCAGAATCAGCTCCCTTCCCGACCACAGGAACGTTTCTCCGCCCCACAAAGGTTCCTGCAGGCCTTTTCTTGCAGGGTCATTCCTGGTCAACCATCCAGCTCCCGAAGAACTACCCAGAACCCCTGCTAGTGGAAATGGACTGTACTGCATCTTTTGGATGGTCTGGGACCAGCTTGGTGATCCCCCACAGCAGCTGGAGAGGGCGGCGAGTCTGGACCTCTTTGATCAAGGTGCTGACCCGCGAGTCAACCCTGGATGGAGTCGGTGGATGGACGGACGTGTGACGCTGGTGGCTTCTGAACCAGGAAGGACATCACATATCCAACTTGCTCCAAACTAACTTTGGAAACAAACGTGAGCTAAAAGTAACATAACAAAGCTGCAAGACCTTCTCACACTGAGTGAAATAGCCGATGATAATTTTGTCTTTATTTTCCTTCAGTACAGCAATTATTAGATTAGTTTATTTATTTATTTATTTATTTTTAAAGAAGATAAGTTAACTGCGTCTAAAAGTATGAAACGCAGAGAAAGAACTGGATTGTGGCTGAAAGCTTCAAAAGGCAGCAAATGCACCTTGAGTTGAGAATATTCGTGTTGCACATAAAACCAGGCCATGATATAGGGCTAAATGTGTGTTTTTGTTTTTTATTTTTTAATTTTTTATCTATGATTCATCTATGATGAATGTACATCCTGAATGAAAGTAAAACCCCTAATTTTGAAAGGAAAAAAAACCACCAAGGACATAACCTGAGTGTTGTCAGTTGCAGAATCGTGTCTGAATGTGAACAAAACAATCAAGCCTCACCTTCTTTTTTCTTTTTCTTTTTTTTGTGCTCAGGCATGAATTTCAGTGAAGGATAAGTTAAACAAAAGTATCTGCGCAAACAGATAGCAGAGAAAAGAAGGCATTTCTCTTTTTCATTTGGCAACATGGCAGAAATGCGTTTTTAAGGACTCGCTGGCGGCGCTGCCCTCGCCGCTGCCCTTTTCATATGAATACGAAAAGAATTCTTCTGTTGTGAGATTTTAGAGAAAAAAAAAAACAGACGCAGCCGACTGAACTTTATAGACGGAGTTAAACCGAGGATATTAGATGAATTAAACATTCAACAACAAATTTTGCAGAATGATTTGCTTTCCCCTCACGTTTTCTTGAAGATTACGTTCTTCGTTTGACGGGCGGCGCTCTCAGCTTTCACCGTGTGAATTAGGACTAACGCAGCAAACAAGAACGTTCCCACAAACTTCAAATCACCCCCCACCCCCCCAACCATTGCACTTCACTGACTTTCAACAGAGACGTTTCGCTCGGCTCTGTCGTTGCATCATGAAAAGAAATCCTCTGAACTGTCCAGCGAGCGTTTAATAAAGCGATCAGCTTAAAATACACAGAAAATACGACTGGACCTCACATGACAGGAATATGGAGGAAAAATCAGCAATCGCTGTGTTCAGTCATAGTTTTTTATGATTACAGTTTGTGGTCACACAGACGGACGTCCCGAGATTAAAGTTTGGAAGGAAGCGTCAGAGGCAGCGATGTGCCGCTCACTAGTGGGCCGGCTCGAGCCGATGATTTTAAACGTAGCGAATCAGAAGAGCCGACTCCCAACCCCACTTCAATTTCAGCTAGCGGCGTCTTCATTGGTGGACGGGCTGATGAAATAATCAATAAGTGAGAGAGAAACCTGACTTGCTGCTCTGACGCAAGCCAGGAAAATAAAGAAAACTGCAGTTCCTCGACTGACCAAGAGGGGGCAGACTCGAAAAGTGAGTTTACCTTTATTCACCACTGTTAAAATTAAACATTTTTACTCCCTCGTTCAAAAGAAAAACCATTTTGTTCTCCGTAGCTGGATTTCGTTTTTATTTTCACTTCAGTTCACATCCATGACAGCTGTGTTTCCAGGTACCTCATCAGGTAAAATGATATAAAAACAGATTTAGGAACTACCACAACAGTGCGACTTTTATTACGATTCTGTGATTCTGCGATGCTACGAAAGCGTACATCACATGGCTCCAGAGCAGAGATCTTTCTGCGCAGAGATGAGAGGAAGTGAGAGGAACGGGGGAAACAATGTCGAAGTGCTGAACCTCACAAGAAATTCCAGACTGTGGGAAAGATCTGGGGGCTGGAATATTTGGAGGACTATTTGGATGAGTGCTGCACCCTAACCTCCATGTTTGGCAGTGCAGTTGTTGCCTCACAGGAACAAGTTTCCTGGTTTGAAACCCGGTTTGGTTTGTGCATGTGTGGCTATTTGTGTTTCATCCAAAGAGTGCCAGGGATAGGTTCTAGCATGACTCTAAATCAGGCTTCAGGACATGGATAATGGATGGATGGCAGTTACTCGTACTAACAGACCAGTTCTGGGTTTGGGGACAAGGCCCCCCCGACATCCAGATGGCCTGTAGCTGGGGGTCGAGCAGCAGACACCATCCACCAACACCATGGTTGCTGCTATCACCTTTTCTTCTGGGTCAAATGTCCATCAGTCCTCGTTTCAGATGTCGCTTCAGAAGCAACATCTGAGATCAGTCCAGATTTGTGATATTAGTTAGCGTCATGAGCTACCTTGTTGTAAGTAAATGAAACCCGGCGTGTTCCATCTGACCGCCAAGCTTTGTTCTTTACATCCGTTTGACCATTTTCACATTATTTATAAAGAGTCACATCCTGCCAACGTAGACCTAAAAAACCTAGAAAACCCCCGTGGGTGACTTCACATACAGTTCGTTCAGTTCTAACAGTTTTAGCTCTTTTTCCATCATCTGAGCCCAATAATAAAGACATTAACTTGCTGAAACTTACCTGCATAGTGTGAAAAATGTGACCTCTGTGAACATATTTGGTCTTAACGTAAAGCTATGTCAATAAAAGTAACAAAGAAGAAGTCTTTAAGTAGTAGTTACTGCTACTAGTCCTTAATTTTATTCGACAACATACTTCCTGAGCAGTGGTTTAAATTCAGTCTATTTTTGTTAATTGAGTTTTGTACTTCCAGCTGAACTTTTGTATTTGTGGCCAGTTTTTAAAGATTTATTGTCCTTAGCGGAACCAACAGGCTCAGGGTAACGAGGCCTGCTGATCCTGGTTTTTACCAGGCTGTAGATGTTTGGCCATCGCTTTTCAGCTAACAATATTTTAGAAAACACAAGCGCCGGCGCTGTAGCAGGAGGTAAAATGAACACTGTCTGCAAATAATGCATCTGTGCAGCAGGATCGTCAGGATGACTGTAATTAGCGAGGTAAATATATAAACGCTAATCCACACACAGACACACAGAATCCCCCCTTTTTGTTAAGTAGCGCTAATCGACGTCAACCGAGGAGGTAAACAAGGCTTCTTAAGCTTTATTTATTTATTCACTTTATTAGCGCGGCGGCAGTCCTTCCTTCTGCGAACAGCAGCTGTGGGAGTGAGCGGGGTTCACAGGCGCTCGGACCCCTGTCGGGTGGCGGGCTGTTCACACACACACGTACACACACACACACACACACACACATGCGCGCGCTAGCGAAAGCAGAGGCGTACAGCTGCAAAGATGTGGAGTTTTCCTGATGTTCCAACAGAAAATAAAACTTCCAACAAACACAACGTACGCGTATTATCAGCGTTTAACTTTTTAGTGTTTTTAAATTAACCTGAAGTCTGAGAGTTTGGAGTTAATCAGAAAATCAACCAAACTGGAAACCCACATCACTCTTCTCACACTTTCAAGTTTTCTATTAAATAAAGTAAAAGTAAAAAGAATAAAATAGTAGAGAAAATGAAATGTTAGGTCAGCTGGGTCATCTGGGTGGCGGGATGAGGATTTATTTATTTATTTCCTTTACGTACATCTTCTTTAAAGACATGAACAAACAGCTTAAATGAACATTTAAATTGTTGGAAATAAAAATAAAATTCAACACAACATTTTCCCTTTTTATTGTATTTTTTTGGTTTATTTTATCAAAACATTGTTCTGACCCTTTGTACTTTTTTTTAAAAAAAACTTCTTTTTATTTTTCTCATTTTTATTTTATATTTTCTTTGTTGTATTTTTCTTTTTTTTTTTGAAAAATAAAACGTTTTGTTTGTGTTTTTCACCTCTGGGCCACCATAGTTTGTTGTTAAACGTCATCAGTGATTAATTTAACTGAATATAAAGTATTTTTATAGTGATATTTTCCTTTTTTTTCTTTTGTATTGCATTTGTTGCTATTTTCTTTGATCGTATACTTCCTTTTTTTTAATTATTAATTTTGGTAGTGCATGTGCCTGTTTATTTTTATTTTTATCAAGATTTATGTTTTTCATTGTTTTGACTGTTTGATGAAACGCCTCCACTGGTTGAAATTTACTGAATCTAATCTTTTTATTTCATCATATTTTACTGTGAAAACCTTTGTTTGTTTGTTTGTTTTTTTGCTCTACTGAATCCGTTGATGAGTTTCATTTATTTGCATTTTGCAATCTCAGGAAATTCAAACATTAATTTTTCCAAATACCCAACAGTTTAAACACAGTGTCTCCAGCTACACCAATATTTCTTTATGTATGCAACAGCAGCAGAAATTCAACCAATCACGCGACACATCTGGAAAGCAGCTTCATGTTTTGCAGGCGAAGCAGCAAAACAGTCTGATGCTGAGCTAAATTTGCTGGGACAACCACTCCCAGGAAGTCAACTGGGGGAAAGAAAATTCATTATAAAAACCCCTGAACTCCACTTCTGCTGCACTAAGACCATTGCTTATGTCTTTTCCTCTTGGCATTGTGTTAAGCAGCAAATGACCGAAGCATCTGCTCTTCTATGTCTGCACACATACTGATGATGACGCTATAAGCCGTTGTTCTAAATGTTTACCTGTTTACGTGAGCCAGCCGGGTCCTCGTCAGGGACACTTCCAGGTCGTGTTTTCTACTTCGTTCGGACCAACGGAGGTGCGAGAGCCAATTAGGACGTTTCAGAGGAAGGTTCAAAGGATTTAAAGAAAAAATAAAACAAAACTAAAACATGATGCATCTCTTCAGGATGGAAAGTAGCAATTTTATGTCAAAAAGTCACAATATCGCAATTTAAAAAATGACAACAAAAATAAACAGTTAAACAAACGTCATGATTTTGCAAAACTTGTGCACAAATGTTTTTTCAAAAGGCTGTAAAATTTGAGATTTTCCAAGAAACTTATCTAATTTTATCACAAAAAGTCATGTTATTGCAAACTCCGCAACTTCAAAGTGAAACGTTAGAGGAAAGAAAAGTTGCTGTCTGTCTGTCTGTCTGTCTGTCTGTCTGTCTATCAGTTTAATTTTCTCCTTTAAAACAACGACAAATTCACCACCGTAGAACAAAGAAATCCTAATCTTTGGACGAAAAGGTTGTAATTTTTACGTCAGAAGTTTAGATTTTTTACTAAAGTCGGTGCCGCGACCCGTTTTAAAAACTGAAAGTTTGTCTCTTCAGGATAAACTCACGCACGCTACGGAGCTCCAGAGAAAACCCAAATTTAGTTTTGTTGCATATTTCCGCTCAATGAATCGCTACCAAATGTCACGGAACGCCATTCCTGATTGAGCCGGTGATTTTTAAAGCGAAGGACAGTCAGCGACTGTGATGGACTGGCGACCTGGGATAGGTTCTGACAGACCCCCATGATCCTGCACAGGAACTCACGGGTATGGATGGATGGATGGATGGATGGATGGATGGATGGATGGATGGATGGATGGATGATGATGATGATGATGGATGGATGGATGGATGGATGATGATGGATGGATGGATGATGATGATGATGGATGGATGGATGGATGGATGATGATGATGATGATGATGATGATAATGATGATGATGATGATGATGGATGGATGATGATGGATGGATGGATGGATGGATGATGATGGATGGATGGATGATGATGGATGGATGGATGGATGATGATGATGGATGGATGATGATGGATGGATGGATGGATGATGATGATGATGATGATGATGATGATGGATGGATGGATGGATGATGATGGATGGATGGATGGATGGATGATGATGGATGGATGGATGGATGGATGATGATGGATGTATGGATGATGATGAATGGATGGATGGATGGATGATGATGGATGGATGGATGATGATGATGATGATGGATGGATGATGATGATGATGGATGGATGGATGATGATGGATGGATGATGATGATGGATGGATGGATGGATGGATGATGATGGATGGATGGATGGATGATGGATGGATGCATGATGATGGATGGATGGATGATGATGATGGATGGATGATGGATGGATGGACGGATGGATGGATGATGATGGATGGATGATGATGGATGGATGATGATGAAGAGTAATCCATAGAAATAGCATCATGAGATGCATGAGCTTCTTGAACTTGAACTTGGATGCTTCCAGCTCATGTCTACGCTCTGGTTCAAGCGATATCCAGACATGTCCTGATGTCCGCTGAGCTGCATCGTTTCTCGTGGACGAACAGATACGAGCGCTCACATCACTGGGAGCAACAATCGTTGCGTTGTTGATTACGAGCCGCTAATTGTAGACAAAAGGAAATAGACAGGGAATAAAAGCGGAGTTCAATCATTTCCCAATTAAGACACTTCCAAAGGTGTTTTGTGTGCATGTGTGTGTGGCAGCGCTTAAAATTTCTGTTAATTATGGCAGAGACAGAGGTTACTAGTCTATCTTTATCTCAGGTAGATTTTAATGAATTTTTTATTCCATCTATTTCAGCTGTGAACATTTTAATTGCCTTTATTCATGCGTATTAAATTAATATACTGCCGGTTTGCAGTTTACAAACTTTTAAAGCGGATGAGTTTGAATTGATTTTGAGTTTTTTTTTGTTTTTTTTTCCCCCCAGTACATTTGTTTGATCGCTGAGATGCAAATCAAACGTGCGAGAGGCCGGGAACAAATAGCAATTAAGATATATATTTATACATTGTTGTTTTTCCCCCATCTCGTTCATTTCGATAATTCGCTGAAGGAGAAAACGCAGCCTTTATTTTCCAGCGAACGCGTACATGTCTACATGTATGTATACGCCTGTCCAGGTGCGTGTGCGGCAGCAGATAAAGAGGCCAGTCGCCGTGCAGGACTTCATCCCCCTCAGGAATCCATTATGTGTCAGCGCCGCTGCTTCATGTCATGTGTCGCTGCCCTTCTCCGGCGACACAATCCAGCACCGACGCGGGTATTTTGCATGTGTAAAGGCAGATCATGTACATTTTTTTGTGCTTTTACTCTCTTCTGCATGCATACATGTGCGCACCTTTGCCCGTGAGTGCACGAGAGCACGGCGAGACTGTGCATGTGTGAGCCGAGTGGCTTGTTCATTGTGTTGGCTCTGCACACGCTCGTCTGCTGGATATGTGCCAACAACTGCCCCTATTGTACCACTATGAAAGGAAAGAAAGAAAGAAAGGCCTGTCGCTCACACACACACACACACACACTCACACACGTGCACACACACACTCAACCGTCCATCAAACCACATGGCAAAAACCCTGCAATTAGCCTATAACATGATGAGTATTTACATACATCGCTGACACTGTTGAGGTTAATCCCATTTTCCTTTAATTCCATCTGTGCCGCAGTGGTCTGAATGTGGCGAAGCCGCCACACCTCAGTGTAAAGGTCTGCTGTACATTTAAGTTTATTAAGGAATCATAATGTCTGCTTGTGTTACAAAAGGCTGCATTCTTGGATTTCATGTCGCTATCTGACTTCTTGCTTTAGCTTGGTTTAATCCAACGAACATAAACTGTTTCACTGATCAGCTCTGAGACTGCACATAACACATCTGGACTGAAGCCACATTCGCTCCTACGCTGGAGGAGTGAACGCTCTGCCGTTAGCATGTGCACCTCCCTCCACATGTAAGTACGTGTTGATGCGGACCGCCTGTTTAGTCGGTTTACTGAATTTCTTTCTTTCTCGTCCCGTTTCCCGCCGCTACATCTTCATCGTTTTCAAGTCGCGTCAAACGATAGTTCACTGTAAAAAAAAAAGACCGATGCTCAATTTTTACTTAACCATTTATCCGAGCTTCTTTAAGTCTGTTGGAAAGTGCAATCTGATCTTAACTGTGCAAAGAAATGAGCTCTGAGAGTGTCAGTCATCTACAATCAATCTTTAAAGAGACTTTGGGAATTAAATAAGCATCACTGAAGGGAACTGAACTGATTTAAATAAAAGAAGTAAACAAAAGGAAGCTACAGCGCTGCAGAAGAGAACTCTTACTGCCCCCTAGTAGTTAGTAGTGTAACTACAGCACACATGTGTAAATGCTAAGGGCAGTGTAGGGAAACGCTCAGGCTGTGTATCTGCAGCGCAGAAGAATACATCAGTTTAAAACTGTGACATCATCCATAAGTTTTATGACGAGTCCCTTTTGAAGACCACATTTCAGGACTCTGGGTGATGGCATTTCGTCTGGAACTGAAACTCTCCAACCAGGATGAACCCAAAAATGAGCAGATGGGTGGGAAAAAACGAAGTCCAGCAGCCCAAGATACCAACCGACCCTCATCTGGATCTGGAAGGAGGACTTCCAGAGCACCGACCTGGAATCTCGAGCCGCCATCTCGGACCAGTCAGTTGGTATGGTTACATGATGGTATGAAGCAGTTAAATTGTAGCATTACTCCGTCTGAAACCAGTTTTAATGTGCATGTAAATGTCTCCGTCCAGTAAACCAGCCTTTCAGGAGGAAGGCTTAGACCTTCCCCTGGACTGGAACTGGCTCAGCAAATGCTCCACAGCTCCTGCTCTTCCTCCTTTAATCTTACTGCATATTGACATTCTGTTTTATTACCTCAAATGATTCACATTTGCACGTCAGTGACAAACGGACACTTCAGCCAATCAGACGACGTATTTTTAAGATTATGCCCTCTTTGGGAAGGTTTCTACTCACAACTCCCAGCATGCACGTGCACGTGCAGACCCCAGGTGGCGCTCAAGAACGTGCACCCTTCACCCTCCGACTTGAAGGCGCTACGATTCTGTGAGAACTGAAATTTTACAACAAAAGGCTGAAATGTTTGTCAAACAGCTGCAGTTTTGTTCATTTTGTGATTTTCTTTTGTTGCCCGAAAGCGACTTTGTCAGAATGTTCTTTAACCCCCATTTTTTTTTAAATAGTAAAGTTGTTATTCACGACATTTGAGATTTTCTAGCAAAGAATTTGAGGATGAGCTGTAATTTTATTCCAAGAAGTTAAGATTTTGCAAAAACAAAAAAAGACTGTCAAAATAAATAACACAATTTTGCTTAATTTGAATTTGAGATAAAAAAAAATTGCTCTTCACAACAAAACAAAAATTCGCAATTTTACAGCAAAAATTCTTAACTTTACAACAAAAAAATTTTCTATCATACAACAGTTGCAATATTAAGTTAAGAAGTTGATGATTTTATGGCAAAATGTCACAATTATGCAACAAATGCTTCAGTTTTACAAGAAAAAGTGGTGAAATATATTATATTATATTATATTACATTACATTACATTACATTACATTACATTATATTATATTATATTATATTATATTATATTATAT
>JBAMYA010000004.1:1414770-1459106 GCA_037176975.1 Arrhamphus sclerolepis
ACACAGAAAGACCCCTGTGGAGGCTGGAACCAGGAACCTTCTCGCTGTGAGGCAACAGTGCTGACCACCAAGCCACCGTGCTGCCCCCCCCCCTCACAAAATCATAACTTTTTAATATAATATTGTAACTTTTGGTCCAAAAATATTGATTTTAGCAGAACTGCAACTTCTCTGACCTAAAATTATAATTTTATTTCCTTTCTTTTTCTTTGTTGAACTTTCCTAAAATTTTGCAACTGTGAAAAAAGTGAAAATTACATTTTTGTCATAAAATCTCAAAGTTTTACAAAATCATGACTGTTTTTCACACCCAACATTATTTTAAATTGTAAAATCACTGCATTTACCTAATTGTGACTCAAGCAGAATTGCAACTTATTTTGACGTAAAATTAGGATTTTATCTTTGTTTTTATTGTTGAATTTTCCTAAAACTTCACAAATTTTTATTGTTTTTTGTTGTTGCAAATTTCACAACTTTGTTCTGAAAAGTAAATTTGATCAGAAAAACTGAACCTTTTACAAAAATGTGTTTTTGCCATCAAACTTTTAAATATAAATGAAATTTTTTTTTGTTTTGACAAAATTTCCAAACTTACAGTTGTGACATTTGTAGAGTTTTTGTTGTAAAATTAAAAAAAAAAAAGTTACTGTAAAATTGCGTCTCAGTTAACATCACATGTTGATCAATGGTCACTCCCCAGAAAGGACACCTGTTAGGTCAGAGGTCAAAGGGGGCGTAGCCTGATCACCCGTGCAAGCACGTGCTCATCTGTCGCTCAGTTGGACGCTGTGCCACGACTTTGCTTGAAACGCATTTTTATTCATATACAAGGTTCTGTTACAAATAGGATATAAAATGAGAATTTGGGTTCTCCTCCGTTATACTGGACGAGAACGAGACATTGAAATTCCTGCCAACTTTTGCTTCTCAGTGGTATAAACATGGAAAACAAAACTAGGTTTAAAAATGGAGTAAATGTTTGAGTAGGAAGTCTTTACTGGGTCGAACCCGCTTCCACATCGCAGAAAAGGGGCGTCCACGCCGTCTGAGTCTCTAAAAACCAGTCCGCTGACAGGAAGTCCCCCAGTCAGTCTCAGAGGTGAATCCAGCAGGGGATCGGCAGCGGCGTCCAGTCCACGTCTTTAGTCCAAACAGAAAAGTCACCTCATCCGCTGGTTGGCGGTTCGCTCCGCCGTCAGGTGTGAGATGACGGTCGTCCCTGGGCCCCTGGCAGCCCCCCAGCCCGCCCCCCCCCCTCAGTTGACCGTTGGAACCTGGTTCAGGCTGTACTCCTTGGCCTTGAGCCGCAGGTTGGCGATGCTGTTTGCCATGTTCATACCCTGGGACGTGTTGGTGTTGGAGCAGGTGGGCGGGTACGTTGCCATGGCACTGTGGGACAGGTGGGGAAGGGGACAAGAGAGGTAAGGTCACAGTGGTTTTACGATAACACACTTTTTTTAGTGTAACATCTGTTGTTGTTTTTTTCTTTAACTCTTTTACTCAAAAAAGTTTAACTTTTTGTGAGGATGTTTTGAACCAAACTTCCAACTTTATTTCTCATAAAGTTGCAGCTTTTCTATGTCACATGCTTCACTGAGGTCCAAAGCCAGTTTTTTCTGCATCTGTTAGTACCGCCCCCTGAACATCAAAGGTCAGTCCAACACAGTCCCAGACCCAGTCTACCATGGAGGTCTGGACCCAATCTACTACTGAAGACTGTACCCAACTGAAGACTGTGTCCAGTCTACCATGGAGGATTGGATCCGGTCTACCATGGAGGTCTGGACCTGGTCTACCACGAACGAATGGATCCGGTCTACCAGGAGCTCAGAGATTGTTGTTGGCTGATCTGCTTTGTAGAAACTGTCATATACTTGTTTCCAAATGTAATCTTGCCTTCCTCCCATCGTACCTACAAACCTGAATCCTTAAAAAAAAAAAAAAGCCCTGGAAGTTTCTGTTTTAAGTCCAACGGCTTGATTCTTAAATCTAAACTGAGATGAAAGAAAGACTTCTGGAAGACGTCTGGAATCAGCTGCAAACCATCCTGAACCTCAGGAATCTGGTCTCATTAGAGGGTTTCAACATATTTTAAGTGTTTCACATCAATCTTTATCTGGTTGCAGTGGTCATCAACAGAAGACCAGGACCAGGAGAACCATTCTGGATCTGGTGTAGTGTATCCGAGGAGGTCACAGAGGTCAACAAAGGATTTAATACGGTTCGTTTTCACATTAGCACCTCATCAGAAGGATCGCGGGACTGAGTCCTGGCCCCTTGCTACCAGGAGTGACAGTAGAGTTAAACAAAAATAAGACTGTCATGTTTCTCTGCGATAATAAAGGTCGAGCATTTGCAGCTGGTGGGTCTGAGTCCAGGTGGATCAGAGGAGATGAAGACATTCAGAGCAGCTATGACGAGAATGTTCAGGTGGGCGAGCAGGAAATGAAAGAACAACAAAGAACCTGTTAACCTGAATGTGCTGAGGTTTCTGGTCCTCCACAGATCTGATGTTCAGATTTAAACCTGTTTTCACTGAAATTCAGGTTTAAACCTGTTTTCAATTGATGTTGTACAGGTTTAAACCTGTTTTCATGTCTCTGCTTTCATCAGGGCATCAAAACTGCTGAACCTTACATTTTTGTCAAACGAGGATCTTTACTTTTCAGTTCTTCTGAAAGAAAATGAGCAGATAACTCTTCAGAGCTTTATCCATGTGTCTCCAACATCTGTAGATGTGAGGCAGTGCATCTGGGAGCTTTTCCTAACACCATCTGAGCAGTTTAAAGACTAACAGTCTCACACAGGACTAATGAGCATTGACATACTCAGATACCCAGATACAAAGATATCTGATACTCAGGTACCTGGTATCCAGATACCCTTATATTGGGTACCTGGATACCCAGATACTCAGGTACCCAAAAACCTGGATACCCGGACACCCAGATACTCAAATGCCCAGATACCTGAATATGTGGATACCAAGACACCCAGATCAGTTCCCACTCTTTTCCTGAAATTATTTTTTCAGGAACTTTCCAGGACATTTTCAGTCGCTACAGAGACCAATTATCGCATCATACACTTATACATTCCCATGTCCCTCTCATTATGTGGAAGTGTTCTTTTCTACAGTTGTAACTTGTGTTTACCCAGAATGTCCCTATGTTTATTACTGTTTATTGCTCAGACATCTGATGTGTAGTCTATGGCTATAATTTATATATGAAAAATAATGCTTGTGGACCAATACTGGTGACGCTTTTCAACTTACAATTGCTAGTTTTGTCTCTGAGCGCTAAGTTCTTAAGTTCTTAACATGATCTGAAAAATCGTTAAATTTAGCGACAAAGTAGGTTGAAAGCATTGAGTTGCAGAACTGCTCAAAGTTAAAATGCAAATTTGATTGGCTGGTAACATCACGTGGGGCTCTATCCCTTCATGTGGCCTATAAGATAAGGTGACAACAGATATGCAAGCACATAACTTTTAACCTGTTTGCGTTCTCTTACAAGGTGGAGAGGATAAATAATTTTCCAGTTAACCACTTCCAGGACATTTGACCTTTTTTTCTCATTTTCCATGTTTTCCAGGATGCGTGGGAACCCTGCCAGATGCCCAGATGCCCGGATACCCAAAATACCTGGATACTTAGTACCGAGGGGCCAGGATATCCGAACACCTGGATACCCGGATACCCAAACACCTGGATACCCAGATACTCGAATACCAAGATACCCGAATATGTGGATACACAGATACTCAGATACCCAAACACCTGGATACCCAGATACTCGAATATCCAGATACCTGAATATGTGGATACCCAGGTACCTGGGTAGCCGGATACCCAGATACCCGGATACCCAAATACCCAGATATTCGAATACCCAGGTGCCTGAATATGTGGATACCTGGATACCCAGATTAGAGTTCCCACTCTTTCCCTAAAATTATTTTTCAGAACTTTTCCAGGACATTTTCAGTCGCTACAGAGACCATTTATCACATCATACACTTATACATTCCCATGTCCCTCTCATTATGTGGAAGTGTTCTTTTCTACAGTTGTAACTTGTATTTACCCAGAATGTTCTTATGTTCAGACATTTGATGTGTAGTCTATGGCTATAATTTATATATGAAAAATAATGCTTGTGGACCAATACTAGCGACACTTTTCACCTTATGGTTGCTAGTTTTGTCTCTGAGAGCATGTGTCTCTGGATACCTGGATACTCAAATACCCAGATAATTGAATATGTGGATATCCAGATACCCAGATACCCAAATACCTGGATACAAGGCTACACAGGGACCTGGATCCTGGATACCTGGATACTCGGGTACCTGGATACCCAGAAACATGGATACTCGGATACCTAGATACATGGATACCTGCATACGTAGGTACCTGAACACCTGGATATCCAGATGTTCAGATACCTGGATACTCAGACACCTTGATACTTGAATACCTGGATACTCTTATAGTATAGATACATGTCACATTTTTTCTATTTTTCGTAGGAAAGAAAATTCTGTCTTAAAATTTTGCAAGATTGCTTTTTATTGTAAAACCAATTTCAAATTGATATTTTTTGACAAAAAGCTTTAGTATTATTTTAAAAAGTCAGAACAACTAGCTGAGGTGCAAAAAGATGGATGAAAGTGAACTGATGGAAGACTCGATCCGTTTCCATATCTGATGTTGAGCTTCAAAGAAGAAAGTTATTTCAGTCTTAAATCCACCATCAGCGGCTGGTAACCGATGCGACCATCTTCTTGTTGGTGGAACCATGTGGTTCGGTGAGAAAGGCTCCACCTCTTGGGGAGGAGTCTGGGCAAGCAGGCAATTGCACAAGTAGACTCCAGGTGGTGCACAAGCTCCTCCACTGTCACTTTTATGACAAAAAGTTGGGATTTTTTCTTTCAAGAAATGTTGAAATTTTGTGAATTTCATGATTTTTAGAAAAAAGAAAGTCACAATTTGATGACAAAAAGGTTGCAATTTTACAACAAAAATTTGTGATTTTATTACATAAATTGATAATATTAAGTGAAAAAGCTGAAATTTTCCAACAATAAGTTTTTGTCAAAACATCTTTACGACCTGAAATCACAAATCTTTGTTGTAAACTTTTATAGTTCACAACATTATAACTTTGTTTTTCTTGTCTTAAAATGTCAAATTTGAGAGTATCACAACTTTTATGAGATAGCATGTTTTCATTCTACAAAATATTACAACTCTTTGTCATAGAATATTTATTTTCACAAAATCATAACTTTTTCTTGTAAAACTCCAATTTGTCAAAAAAATTGTGACTTTCACATATTTGAAACATCAATATCCAGAATCACTATTTGTCATAAAATTGAAAAATTCACAGTATCTCAACTTTTTCACATCAAATTCAATCCAACGTTTTTTATACAACATCTTTTACAACACCAGTCGTCTCCAGACGCTTCTCAGACTTCATCGACTGCTACTTCTGATGATGCTGCTCAGTTGTCCTTCTGCTGAAAGTTGAAGATTTAAGTGGGAGGAGCCTGAGCACCACCTGTAATCTATCTGTGCAGGTGCTACAGTCCATCACAGCAAATAGGAGGACGGTCTTCTGTCAGTTAAACAGTAGAAGTGATGATGTGGTGCAGATGTCTGGTTGATGGTGCTGCTGAGGAACATAATACTGGGGACTCTACCTGTAGGGGGCAGCACTGCCCCAGGAAAGGTAGTCATTGGGACGTGGTGCTGGGCGTGGCACAATGGGCTGCTCCACCGCTGTCACTTCTCCTGAGTAAGACTTGAGCAGGGAAGCATTCTTGCTGGCCAGCATGGCTCTTTCATTCCTGCGGAACTTAGCCCTCCTGTTCTGGAACCAGACCTGGAACCACAGGACACAAGAGCACGTTAGTAAAAACCAATGTCGCAAACCTGGCAATAAAGAAAATACAGTTCCTCCTCCGACCACTAGAGGCTGGTTCCTGTAATAACTGCTTGAGGCTGCAGTTCCTCTAATAATAACTTGGTCTGGGGATTCCAGACACTGGACTGCATGTAGGACCTTCTCCTGAGCAGAAACTTAACATCAGAAACTCCACTGTTGCCTCGGAGCGTCCTCCAGGTCTTTGATGTTTCCTGCCACAATACAGCAGGTTCAAATTAATTGATCATTAACAGACTTGTACACAACTTGATGACAAGCTGATGGTGATCCATTCATCTGAATCAAGTGTGTTGTTGAAGGAAACATCAAAGACCTGCAGGACAGTGGTCCTCCAGGACCGGGGTTCCCCAGCCCTGGTCTACATTGAACCAGTCACCTGAAACCAGGACTAGTGGAACTCCAGCTGACCTCCATGGCTGAAGCTGGATCCTCCAGCCAAGTCATCCTCCAGGTTGGCTGGTTGTACAGGTAATGGAACTACCATGGTCCAGTTCTGCATCAGTTCTGCTCCATCCTCATTGAGTCCTCAAATCCAGGGAAGGTTTTAAAAGCAGAGCACCTCCTAGCACTGTCTCCTTGGTTGGAGTCATGAGATTCTGAGTCTACTTGATAGTTTGGAGACAGTTCTGTGGACTGCTGGTATACATTACTGGTTCTTCTGGAACTCTCCAGATAAAAAGATAATGGTGTCAGATTTCTAATGTGAACCTCTCCTCAAACGTGATTCAGATCTTTTCTAAAACTAACCCTCCACAGCTGAATTAACAACCATGTATGAGCCAGAGGTGCTTTACTTTGAAAATCCAGCAGATTCTCAATGACATCAGTGTATCTGACTTCCTTGCAGCAGCAGTCCAGAACCAGTACAGAGCAATAGTTGCTTCTGGGACACTAAACAGTTCCACGGTGGTTCTGTTGCGTCCAACATCATTGACTAGATTAACTTTCTTAAGACCTCCACCAGGAACAAGCTCTGCTCTGCCGTGGCACTTAGCTAAGTTGCTGGTGCTCCTCCAGTCCTGGTTTCAGCTCCTCTGGTCCTGGTTTCAGTGTCTCTAGTCCTGGTTTCAGCTCATCTGATCCTGGATTCAGATTCTCTAGTCCTGGTTTCAGGTCCTGTGGTACTGTTTTCAGGTTGTCTAGTCCTGGTTTAAGCTCCATTGGTCCTGGTTTCAGGTCCTGTGGTCCTGCTTTCAGGTTGTCTAGTCCTGGTTTAAGCTCCATTGGTCCTGGTTTCAGGTCCTTTAGTCCTGGTTTCAGGTCCCATGGTTCTGGACTGAAACCTTTCAGGTTGGTCTTGTTCTGTTCCTGCAAATCTTAGATCTGTAACTATGATATTCTTTATCTTGTTTTAGATCTATTTTTCATATTAAATCCATATAAACTCTTTAATTTATTGTGAATGAGTCTTTTATGTCTTAATTAACTAGGAAATCTGAAATTTAGTAATTCACTGTTGAAACAAGCATCAATAGCATAGTTATTTTTTGTCACTAAAAATCTGGTTTCCATTATCTGCATAAACATTAAATAATATCCACTTTATATCACAGTTTATTTTCTTTTTTCTGTGCTGCAAATCCACCAGTTAAAAGTAATAAAATAAACCCTAAATTCCAGGTGAAAATTGTATCTGCTCATGCAGCAAGATATTTTTATTTGTTTTTCAATTAATTCCATTAAATGTATTATTTATTTGTCTTTTTATTTATTTAAACATCTTCCTTGAACTATAAAGTCCTTGATCTATAAATCATTTTCAGTGTCAATTCAAGTCACAAGTTTCTTACCTGGGACAACTTGAGACTTGCCTGTCTGGACTCATAAAATGACTTGGTCCCACTTCTGCTTGAATGTCTACCAGACCTTCTCTTTAGTCATCAGCTGCCTGGATATTTTAACCCATTACTTAGTAACTATGGTAACTGATATAAATGGATGTTTCAGCTCATTTCCAGACCATCAATCCATGCTGGCTAACTGGACCACCATCACTCCATGTTGATTAACTGGACCACGTTGACTATTTGGAACAGCGTCGGTCCATGACTCTCTAGAAGACCATCAGTCCATGTTGACTAACTGGACCACTATCGCTCCATGTTGACTAACTGGACCACCATTGGTCCAGGTTGACTAACATGACCACAATCGCTTCATGTTGACTAACTGGACCACCATTGGCCCCCGTTGTCTTACTGTACCAGCATCGCTGACTGACTGGACTACCAGCACTCCATCCTGACTAACTTGCTCACCATCAGTGAATGCTTACTAACTGGACCACCATCACTTCATGTTGACTAATTGGACCACCATTGCTCCATCTTGACAAACTGGACCACCATTGGTCCACATGGACCACCATCTGTCCAGATTGATTAACTGAACCACTATCACTCCATGTTGACTAACTCGACCACCATAGGTCCACTGGACCAGCATTGCTCCATGCTGAGTATCTGGACCACCATTGGTTCATGTTGACTAACTCAACCATTGCTCCGTGATGACTAACTGGACTAACATCGCTCCACGATGACTAACTGGACCTCCATCACTCCACGATGACTAACTGGACTGCCATCGGTCCATGTTGACTAGCTGGACCACCATCAGACCATGTTGGCTAACTGGACCAGCAGTCGTTGGTTCTAAAGGCCGAGGGTCCAGGTCCAGTCCAACAATAGCAGTTTTACCTGAACCACCTAGCTGAGCAGCAGTTAGCTGCTGTTGCACTGGTGGAGTTCTGACAGTTGTCATTTGGGTTTCATGAGGTTTCACGGCTCAAATATCTGAAAGGATTCAAGTTTATATAGGGTTATATAGTTTATAAAAATATAAACTAACATTTGTTAGCATTTTAGATTAGCATGAGCTAAGCTATAGTAGCTAAGCATGTTGTAACTGAGTTCCAGCAGCTTCCAGGTCTCAGTTTTCCACTTATTCCTCCAGTTATGGATCAACTGAAGAAAGCTTAAGCTTAAGATGAAAAAGAGGTTTAAAATGACTCTCCAGGGACCTACGGATGACATCACTGAGGCATTCTGGGAACATATTCCTTCATTTAGTCAAATAAAGAAAAACTTCAGTGAAGTTGTTTAAAAATCATCTGTATGTTCAAACACACTCCTTTATGTCCACTCATCGGTCCATCCACGCAGATGATGATGATGATGATGATGATGATGTTGGGGGGAGGGGGGGCTAATGTCATTCCTCACTGTGAAATTGAATCCTTTATTATTAGGCACTGTCGGGCCTCCGCAGTGGCTGACGCAGATCCTCAGGAATGAGTCTCTTTTATCAAAGCGTTTGTGCTGCACATTAATCACAGATGTTCAGCTCCTTGGTTTCTGGACCGCAGAACAAACTCTCAGAGCTGCCAGAGCACCGAGCCGCAGACGCTTTTAGACAAACAGGAAATGCACAGCCTGATTAGCTCTTGCGTAAGACATCTTGTGTTTGTCAGGTGCAGCCGAGGCCTTCTTTCTTTCAGAGCAACATTCAGATGGAGGTTTCTGGTCACGTGTTACGACCCGATCTTAACTCAGTCTCTAGTGCCAAGGGCTAACCACGCCCTCATGTCAGACTAACTATGCCCCCACACCTGGATAAACACGCCCCAATACAAAAATCCCATCAATTATCTAAACCAGTTTATTCTTTTACAGGGTCTGCTGGAGCCTATCACAGCTGTCTTCAGGAGAAAGGCCAATACAGTAATTATATAATTATAATTTTACAATAAATAACAATATAATTTTATAAATAATAGTTCTAATTCAACTATTTGACAATAAAAATTGGGATTTATGTCAGAAAGTTGCAGTTTAGTGAATGTCGTTACATTTGATGTCAAAAGTGGAAATTTCAGTTGTAAACTGTTTTTATATTAAGTTAAAAAGTTGCAATTTTACAAAATTAGTAATTTTAGGACATAAATTGGCAGTTTATTATATTATATTATATCATATTACATTACATTACATTACATTACATTACATTACATTATATTATATTATATTATATTATATTATATTATATTATATTATATTATATTATATTATTGAATTTCCCTTCTGGGATAAATAAAGTATTTTTCATTTCATATTATATTATATTATAAATAAGTGTGATTTCTTCTCTGGGTTTGAGCACCTGCCGTCCAGGATTATTTGACTTCCAAACAATCTGCTCAGTCAGATCAGCTTCATGTGGTGCTGACAGGAGTGAAAAAAAAAAAAAAAAAAGGAAATAAAGCAGGCGAATAGCTGAATCGGTGTATTCAGTTGGTTGCAGTTTGCGACTTCGCCACTAGATGTCACTGAATCCTCCTCTAACGTCTCCTTGCAGATTCTTCTGAGACCAACTTGATTTTGGAAGCAGAATTAAACGAATAGATAGTTAGTTCTCAGAGCACCTCCTTCTGTCATTTCTTGGGTTGAAGGAGAATCAGTTTCTCTCGTGAACTGAGGATGACAAATAAACGACCAAATGTTCAAACTTGTTTCTCATTTTAAAGCAAATCTTGGAAACTACAAATTGGAAGTCACGTCTCCTCGTTGTCGCGTCTCCTTCCCGGTCTCACACTCTTGTCTCTATCTTTGAATTTTTGCTTTCCTCTGCTGTCTCCTCTGACTCTCCATCTCTTCTTAAATCCCCCACCCTCCTCCTCCTCCCCCCTTCCTCTCAGCTTACAACCTCAGACTCAGTCTCACTCTGTCTATCTAAGCCCACACCACTTCTTCACTCCCCTCCATCCTCCTCCTCTCTCTATACACTAACCACCCCCCAACCACCACCACCACCTCCTGCACCTCTCCCCCCGCTCCCCGCTCTCTCTTTTCCCCCCGGCAGGCTGGTGATTGACACTTACAAATTACCCGGCGGCAGTGGCATTGTGTGTGACCCCTCTCTCTCATCTCCAGCGCGCCGCCGTTTTGTCATCTAATTACTGTGAATCCCCGTCCTGGTCCCCACTGCTGCATTTTTAATACGCCTGCTCCCCCCCACCCCCCAGTCCTCTGCCACCCCTCCTTTTTTCCTCACACAATCCTGCTCCTGCGTTCACCTGCATGCCTCCCTCACCTGCCGGGACCATCGTCTCCATGTCCTCCCCCCATCGGGGCGTTTTCCCCCTCCGTTGCCTCCATCATCTCACCGTCACCTCTCTGCTCTCCATCCCAGTGTCACTCCATCCCGTGCTGGGATCGGTCGGTGTCAGTCTTTCTGTTTGCCTCCAGTTTGCACTGGTTATCATTAAAGTGTTTGGTAAACATGCAGATCAATACGCGCTAATGAATGTGCAGTGGTTTCCAATCTGCTCCAGGATGGAAGATTAGATGACTTTACCTTTGTTATTTTTGACTTCATGCAGCACCTCTGCGCATCTGAAGTGAAACAACCAAAAACTGTGACCAAAGTTTAGACTTTCTGCTTTCATTTAAGACGTTTCACTTTCATCTTTTAGGAATTACAGGCGTTTTCATTAAATTAAAGTATCTCCATTTTCAGAGACTGAAAGGAAAAAACCCAACAGAGAATGTCCAGGTACTGTCCATTTACTTATTAATGTGAATCAGGGGTGTCAAAGTCTTATTTGATCCTGGGCCACTTCATCACCATGGTAACCACGCAGGGCGCGGTTATTCTGTACTTCATCAACCCGCTATGTTGTTATTATTGTTGGAAAACATCAATGTTTTGCAGCATTTTGACATAAAACTACAACAGCCTTTAAAATAAAATTTAAAAAAATTATTATACTTTTTTTCCTTCACAAATATAAGTTTTTGATATATGTGTATATGAGTGTGTGTGTGTATGTACATATATGTATATATATGTATAAGATGAAATCTTTATTAACGGTTTCCTGAATCCTGACTTTCTGACATCAACCAGCTGCTCTCCACCTCAGTTATTCCACCTTAAAGCAGCTATTCTCCACCTCAGTTGTTCCACCTTAAAACAGCCGCTCTCCACCTCAGCTATTCCACCTTAAAGCGGCTGCTCTCCACCTCAGTTGTTCCACCTTAAAACAGCCGCTCTCCACCTCAGTTATTCCACCTTAAAGCGGCTGCTCTCCGCCTCAGTTATTCCACCTTAAATCAGCTGATCTCCCCTCAGTTATTCCACCTTAAAGCGGCTGCTCTCCACCTCAGTTATTCCACTTTCTGATGTCAGAACTGAATCAGTTCACATTGAAGTTTAGTTATTGGTCTAGTTTCAAGCTGTTCTTACACACTCCTGTTTTAATTAGTTTGACACATGTGCGTTAAGCAACACAACAAAACTTGAAACCTCAACAAAAAGGTTCTAAAATTATTTTAGGAGTAGTTCAGTTATAAAAAGAGAAATTGCACTCATGCATGGCCCAGTTCTCCACCGCTAAACTATATTAGGACTGAGCAGGACTGTGTAAGATCGCCTCTGGGTTGCGTTGCCAGATTTCCAGATTTCCAGAGTCACAATCAGACAAATTAAATCTTTCAACTTTTAATCATTGATGTGTCTCAAACTACAATTCTAGAAAAGTGAAATATGTCCACAACTGACACAGACAAGCAGACCTCGAATATTTATGAGAATTTGCAGAAAGACAAGCAACTGAAACTGGCTGACAATAATCTGACATGGCAACCATGGTAACAGCGTTAACTGTGTGGAGTTGACCAGACGCAAACTATAAGATGAAGCTATCTAACGTACGATTGTTGCAAACGTCATGGCAGAGGTAACAAAGAGAGAGAAGTGGGTTTTGTAGAAGAGGCGAGAAAAACACTGGACCGGAGTAGTGGCAATGAGCTGAGACCAGAGGGCTGTTAGTAGGCTGATGTCTTGGCCTTGCTGCTGTTGGATTTGTGAGTCATATGTTTTTTTCCTTCCACGTCCTGTGCGTTTGAGTTTGGTTGATATCAGGCTGCATTACTAAAGTTCTTCGTTTGCTCACTGGTTCATAGTTTATTTCGCAATAGGCTGAGAATATTTACGATGGTGATACTGCTTCTCAACTGGGACATACTGGTGCAGCAGCTGCTATGTCCCGCCTCCCCTGCTAGCTGCTGATTGGCTGTTGAATAACCTAATAATCTTAGTCCCGTGCATCATCTCTTTCAGCTGTTATTATCTTATTGTATTCATACTCTGAAACGTCTCCAGCAGGGTTGTGATTAACCCTTTAGTGGTCAGGTTCATTCCTCCTCCTCTGACTGCAGCTGGGACTGGTCTGCTGAGGACTGGTCCGATGATGAGTGTTTCTGGACGGGGACGGACTCATACGTGCTTTCACATCAGTCCCCAAAAACACCAGAAAAGACTGATAGATTTGCTGGTAGTGGCTGTCACTAGAGGGGTCTGAGTATAAACTCTCTAAGTTATCAACTCTGCATTTATCAGCAGAAGTTTGGTGCTCTGACGTCAACGTATAAAGTGCTGAGTCATTCAGCAGCTAATGAGCTGCTAGAACTTAGCTATGTCTGGGTTTTAGTTCCTAGATTCTGAATTTTGGTTCTCAGATTCTGAATTTTAGTTGTCAGATTCTGAATTTTAGTTGTCAGATTCTGGTTTTTGGTTCTCAGATTCTTGGTTTTGTTCTCAGATTCTGGATTTTAGTTCTCAGATTCTGGATTTTAGTTCTCAGATTCTGGATTTTAGTTCTCAGATTCTGGATTTTGTTCTCAGATTCTGGATTTTAGTTCTAAGATCCTGGGTTTTGGTTCTCATAATCTGGAGTTTGGTTCTCAGATTCTGAATTTTAGTTCTCAGATTCTGGATTTTGGTTCTCAGATTCTTGGTTTGGTTCTCAGATTCTGGTTTTTCAGTTTTTGTACCTCAGTACATTAGACTGAATTCATACTCACCAAGGAGCAAAGCTCTACCGGTGGAGGTGGTGTCATGGTACGGGCACATATGACTGCTGATGTCCATTTATAATAATGTCTATTCATAATAAGATGAATTCTGCTCTATACGAGCGTTAAAAGAAAAGAAAACGACTCAAAGTGATTTTAAGGCAAATAAATGTGAGGCCTGGAATATACTTGCAGTTAACAATGCGTATGCTGATGCATCATGGCTGACACGTATCCTACCTTTGTTTCTGTCTCTCTCCTTTTTTTATATGTTTGTATTTTTGATTCTGACTCTGCATTCTGCCCCCAAGTGGAGACCTCTGGTATTACATGTACTGCTCGCACCGTACGGAAGCAAGAAATGTTCACAGCTCAGCTGCAAAGTTTATTCCAGACCAAAGTACTCTTCAGTGACCAGGTCATCCAGCGGACCTCCTGAAGACAGACAGAGACGAAAACCAGCAGCAGCTGAAGGTGGTGACCAGTCTGGTGACGTCCGTGGACTCATTTCTGCGTCCAAATACTTTTGAACCCCTGAAAAAAAGAAAAAGGAGGTCCTCAACTTAAAATGGCTGCAATTTCTAAAATGGTAAATGTCGAATTTCTGTGAAGGATCTTGAGTGGTTACGCTTTGATAACATCTTGATTGTCTTATTTTAAAAGCCACCGTGGTGGCGCATAAATGCAGGAGCACAAAAAAAACATTTTTCTAGAAGCAATGAAACTGTCAACTAGAAATGTGTTGGAAACAGCAAAGCAGGACTGCGAACTGAACACAACCCTGCAAAGACTTCTATAGTACGCTGCTCTTTCATGCACCATATATACTCATGAGGATTTTATTTCTTTATTTTTTCTTCCTTTTATGCAAGCCCAAGGATAAGCTATGCTGAACGCTGGAAGCTGCAAAGATTTCAGAATGACAAGGTGCAAATGTTAAGACACATTACACCCACAGCTCCTCACATACCTGTTTCCTTTGTGTGTGTGTGTGTGTGTGTGTGTGTGTGTGTGTGTGTGTGTGTGTGTGTGTGTGTGTGTGAGCTGCCCACAGTCAGACCCAGCTCCCCCGCCGATCCTCGTCTTCCAGCTAGAAATCAGCGGAGCGTGGCAGGCTGCTGCTGCAGCACCCAGACGGAGGAGGAGGAGATAAAGACAAATAGAAAAAGAGGAGTGGGGCGGCTGAAATGACGTGGCTGAAGCAGCAGCCGGGGCCAAGGGCCGGTGTCGGGCCAGGGAAGGTCCCGCCTCGCCCCCCCCGCCCCCCTCCCCTCCACCACCACCACTCCACCCTCTGATGTGGCTCCAGGGCGTGGTAGGATTTAGCATGGCCTCATTACCTTGTCATGAGCTCGGAGAAATATGGGCCTCCAGAGAGAGGCTCAGGGACGTGGACTGATGAAAACCGAAAAGGGAACGGGGAGCTGACAGCAGACGCATGCACAAGGAAGGAAGGAAGGAAGGAAGGAAGGAAGGGAAAAGAGAGGTGAAGAAGGTAATTGAGAGAGAAAGGGAGGAGAGATGTTGACAGATCTGGAAAAATAGAGAGACGGCAGGGACGGATGGAGTACGGCGGGGAGTGGCGAAACTAATGGTCCTGCCTGGAGAGATAGTCGTCAATCACTTATCTTTAAACAAAAGCAGCGGGCTCAGGAGGATATTTAAGAAGTGATTATTTAATTAAAAGTCCCTTTGCTCATATTTATGAGCCATCCCTCCCTCAAATATTAACCTTGCAGGTCCTGGGAGGCCGCTAACAGCTCGGCTCCGCAGACTGAAACTGGATCAGCCGGGACGGCAGAAAGACAGATCCAGTACAAGATCCTTCAGCCTCAATAAATATTTCTCCTCAATAAGAGGCCCAGTCTGCTCGGAGGCGATAAAAGAACCTTCGTCTAAGTTGACTTCAGCTGATTTCACTGAATCAAACTCAACAGCAATAAATGCCAGATGATTTTACAACTGTTACAAAGTTGAAATTAAATCCCATTAGTCACTCTGCAGCTGTTAAAAAAATAATAAAATGTTTCATTTGCCTGCAAAGTAATCGTTTCAGCTTTACAGCGATAAAACATCGTAAAAGTACCAGCTGATGGTGACGCCTGCAATCACAACAGGAAGTAACAGAACCAACCCATTCTGTTGCATCTAAGAGAAAATTAACGGTTAATAATCCATATTTTCTTTGTCACAGCAAAGGGTCACGTGGGGGAGTCGAACTCGCAACCACAGCAGGAGGACTGAGCCTCTGTTCATGGGCCTGGAGGCTCTGCTTTGACCACGAACGCAGCCTATATGCACCATATGTTTCTTTGTTGTTAGAAGTGCAGCAGTGAGTAACTGGAAGGTTGCTGGTTCGATCCCCAGACCTGTCATGTGCCACCAGCTGGCTCCCCGAGCCCCAGATTTGACCCTCCAGACACATGTGGTCTTGGACAAAAAAGAAGAAAAAAAACTCTGTGAAACACTGACGGATGTGCAAGTGTCTGTAAACTGTGATAAAGAAACAAACAAACAAAAGAAAACACTGTTTTCTGAAAAATTCAAAGAAAGTTACTTTTCTGAGACAGAAAACTGAAATCGATAACTGAAAATAAGTAACAAATAAAGTGTTTAGATCGCTGCAATCTGAAGTGACATTTGATAAAACTCGATACAAAGTCGTGCAGAAATGTAAAATATTGCTCTTTTTTAACAATATATCCAGAGCATCAATGGTATATAGAATCACACAAGAACGTACAAAAAATAGGAAATTTGAAGGACTTCAATTATTAAATTTTCAGTCCACTGCTGCGCCTGAGAGTGGGGACACGAACCAAACGTTGTTTTTTAGTATTTTAGGTGGTTTTATGAATATTCTAAAGAGTAAGTTTTGGATTTGCAGTTGTGCTTGCAGGACACTTTGCTTTACAATTAAATGCATTTTACTGTAAACTGTCGTGTGTATTTAAATATATATGATGATACAAACGGCACCTAATTGATAGAATGACTGGTGATCTTCTGTGTGATGGAGAAGTTGCTTCAACATGGAACGTGGCTGTTGCTGCTCTGCGGGTCGTTCTAACTAACGTTAGCAGAATTAAAAGAAACTTCTTCTCCCCTCATGTTCATTCAGCTCATCTGCATCTAGTTTTTCTTTTTGTTTGGACGACACCAGAAAAAAACAAACAAACAAAAAAACAACCCAACAACCTGATCTGCTGAAGGAGCTAAAGTGAGGTGGGTGCTTGAACACACTGAGATGAGCAACGGTTTAATAAGCGGTTATGTAAAAGTGGAGTGTTTTTGAAGGTCTTAAGTGAACAGTACCTGTGATCTCATTCTCATTACAAACAGAGAACATTGTGAAGTGTTGATATTCTCCACAGTCTGAGGAGGTTAGCACATTTATGAAAAGGCTGACGTTGGAGAGAAGTCGTCTGTTTGTCAGCTGCAGACAGGAGATGAAGGATGCTGGAACAGACGCTCGCAGCAGCTCATGTACGACCTCCAGTCAGAAAAAAGGTGGCAGGATGTAGAAAAGGTAACTAAAATAGGGGATTTATGCTTAAATTCACAAGATATTACATCTTTTTTTGTGTCACCTTGATTTCATCTGATAATAAGAATCAATTTTTTTGCATTTTCAGCCTGTAATGTCGGAGTTCACGATTCTCAGACAGGAGGTTGAGGTGAAAGTGTTCCATCGTAGCTGAAAGACGGTGGTGGATGCAGATATCCATGTAACGATTCGTTGTTGCTTTTACTTTTGTTCACATTCAAGGTACAAGTTTCAGTTTCACTCGGAGGAATATTTTCTTACTTTTTCAATGTGTCGCTGAGTCGCCGCGATTTTTTGTCTCTGCTATCGATAAAAACCAGCCAACATGACTTCAGCTGAAGGTTTACGAAAGCAGAGCTACAGCGGACATGCTCACTGGGACCACTGGCTCCAGAAATACCAGCCAACACCTGTAGGGGACCCAAAAAACCCCCAGGAAGTTCCTTTGTGCTGCTTTAAGAGATCTTAAGGTGTCCACACTTCTCTGTTGGGGACGGTCCAACTGAGAAGCTCTTCGTCCTCAACCATATCTGTGTAATGTACATGTATATCTTTGTTTTTTAAATTTTTTTATTGCTTTATCATGTTTACAAAGAATGTAGGAATTTTAGTGTAGTTGTAGGTTTCTGGTACTTGGTACTGGACTAACTGAGGTGACCAGGAAACCGTTGATCAACGGTTTAAGGAAGAAAAAAAAGTTTTATATCAAAGTCACAATTTTGAAAACATTGCTATTTTATAAAAAGAAAAAAACATTTTTGGAACAAAAATGCGTAGTTGCACAAAAGTCACGATTTCACAACAAAAAGTTGCAAATTTTTTGTCAAAACATGATGCTTGATAAATATTTACGACAAATAGCCTATTTATGATTTCAGTTGCAGTTGTACAAAAGTCTGTCGTTTTAAGTTGAAAAGTTGTGATTATACAACAAAAAAATAATTTAGTTATTTCAGAAAGGAGCTGAGTAAGATAACGTTAGCCTCCAAGAAAAGCCACAAAGGACCAAGAACTCCAAGTTCCATGTGTCCGTCACTTCGATGGTAACCATGGTGATGATGTAGCCCAGGACGCACGCGTATGTTTATTTCTGCTGTAAATGGACTCACTATAGTCTCTTATAGTTACTGGAATAATTGTATGTTGTGTCACTTCTGTCATGGATTTTTTTTTTCCAGGATCGGAGCTTGGGCCCTCGTTTTTATGCTAGTTGTAGCATTGTTCTGATGGTTACTTTGTTAAGCGTGTCATCGACAATCAAAAAATCGTTGAATTGTGTATTTGCTAATCTCAAGCTACACAATTGCGTAAAATGTCTAAGCAGAATAAAGTTAAATTTTTCTCAGTCCTGTTACCAGAACTCATGCCATTGTAAAAAAAAAAAAAAAAAAAGAAAAAAAAAGAGCAGTTAAAGTAACAGGACTGGGTTTTTAGGTTAGTATTAGCATATGAAACGAGTGCTACCACAGCTGAAATTAGGCGTTTCCCCGGGACCAATGGTCGGTTAGCTTAACACTCATGAGGCTACAAGGTTCGGCTAGCTTACGGGTGTTGCTGGTTAGCAGCTGAGTTAGTCGACTTTGAAGCGTTCAGGAATAATCAGAGGTGAATGTCACTCAACTGGAGGACCCAGCTGCCATGAGGGACAGAAGAAGTATTTGCTGTCCAGCTGGTTTTCTCTGGCTAGTCAAAGCTAGCAGCCTTCAAATGAGAGCAAAGATAGCTGCTTCAGGCTGCTTTGCTCCGCCTCCAGACGCTCCAAGGTCAACCTGAAACTGGTCGGAGCGCTTTCTCAGCACAACGAGCTGTATGAATGTTCTGCTGTCTTTATTTACAGTTCAGAAGTAGGAAGGCTGCTCAGTGCTAAGCAGCTAAGCCAGCCATCAATCAAAAGACCACACCTCTTCAGTGTGCATGAATTTGTTGCTTTATATAATTTTACCTGAAGAGGTAAGTGAAAATTCTAAACCCGTCCAGATGTCCTGGATGTGAAATCTAACTGTGGAGACTAAAACTGTTTTTGGGACCAGTCTGTAACCGTACGTACATTTGTTACCTCTGCCAAGGAGGTTATGTTTTTGCCAGTGTTTGTTTATTTGTTTGTTTGTTTGCAACATAACTCAGAAAGTTATAGATGGATTTTCATAAAACTTTCAGGATTTGTCCAAACTGGGACAGCGAACAAATGATTCAAGTTTGGAGGTGATCCGGATCACTGTCTGGATCCAGGAATTTTTTAAAGGATTCTGTATCATTGCGAGATAGGGCCCATTTACAGGACATGTGTATATATCTCCACAATAAATGCTCTGAATTCTGGGAAAAAAAATACGGGACATGGTCATGACATCATCGATAATGTGTAAAAGTCTGATCCGGATCCTGGAATATTCTGGATACTAAGATCCGGAGCATGAGAATAGTCGGGGGTTTTCATCTTTTTCAACACTGTGAGGTAACAAATGAAGATCCAGATGTGCAACTAACACCAAACTGTAGCTGAAAGTCTGCTGAAACAGAAGTATGTTAACAGATTTGATATATTTATAATAGTTATGGAGCTGAATCCAGAAGAAAACCGCCATTACAGAAATGTTGATTTTCACGAATAACTATTGAACTAATAATGATATTAATGTGATTCCAGTTGCTAAGTGTATGTTTACATGGTCAAAGAATCCACTAGAATAAAACAAATGTAGGAGTCATACTTTTGGGTGGAAGTCACAATATGTGGAGAAACTGTGCTGCCTGGTGCAGGTCTGAGCTCTCCGAGTGCTTTTCTAGTTTCTGCTACAAAGCTGTATGTTTTGACGGAGGTCAATGGAAACCAGCCCACACTGGTCAGACGTTTTTCTTGCTTCACATGCAACTCCAGTCGCATCTTTCTGTTTTCAGTTGCTCTGTTTTTTTCTGATTTCTCCTGGCTGTTCTTGTTTTTTTCTTTTGTTGATTTACATTTCTTAGGTTTTCATCATCACTCTCATCTACACTACGGTGGAAGTTTAATTAAAGTCCTTTTCCTCTGCATCTGGTTCCCAGTTTTGAGCTCACATCTGAGGAAGCAAAGATTCTTCTGTAGATGTCGGCTCCAGGAGCTTTTGTAAAGGACTGCATGGTAATCCTACAAAGATTGAAAGGAAGGCAGCTGGACTTGTTTTCCTGGCTCTTGAAGACGTTTCACCTCTCATTCGAAGGGCTGAAAGCAGAACTGAACAAGCTTTTAGGATGAGAAGGTGAAATGCCTTCAAGAACCAAGAAAAGGAGTCCAGCTGCCTTCCATTCAGGCTTTTTTTGTTAGGATTACCACAACCTGGAGGACGGAGAATCTACACCAGCACACTGCAGGGAGATCAGAGAATCCTCCGTCCTCACTCTCACCTGCTGTTTCTAACATCGAGTAAAGCTCAACTACCTCACGTAAACCACATAAATAAACATGTACATCACTTGTTTAGACTGAAAACAGACATTTATCTAACTCTGTCCCTCCATACGTCCACTTCCAGTAATCTGGGTTCAGGTCTTGGGAAAGCGTGTCCAAGCAGGGGGGTCCAGACGTCCCTCTCCCCAGGAGGATTCTGAGGTGTCCCCGGTGTGTCCAGGCGTCCCGGGTCTGCCACGGCGGATTCTTCCGGCTGAGACCAGAAGCACAGATGTTCTGCGACCACAACTTCCTGGGACGCGGACGTGATCCAGTACCAGACCAGAGGAAGTACCAGTACCAGACCAGAGGGATTAGATTCACCTGAAATAGCTGTAACGCTGTTTTATGGTAGCAGAGTGATGTCATCTGCTTCATAAATAACAAAAACACAAAAGGTATTTTACATGAAGAGCATCTGCTATACAAAGATGTGTTTATGAGCATTATAGTCTCAAAAAGATGACATAAAAAACACCAAATCAATATAATACTGCACTTTATTTAATACTTTATTCAGTGTTGTACTAAATAATTATTTTCATAATAATCTACACACGTTTTGTGTATAAAGATATGTTTAACTTGGTTATTTTCATATAATTATTATAAAAATTATTATATAAATTGTTATATGTATATATATACAAAAAGTGTATGTAGATTAGTATGAAAATAATGTACTTAGTGGAACGTTGTGTAAATTATTAAAGTATTTTGCAAGAAAAATTATTAAGGTTAATTATTATTTTGCTATTTCATTGTATAGATGTCAGAAGAATGACGATAAAGTCTCTCTGTCTCTCTGTCCGTCCATCAGTATTATTCATAAAACAATTAACACATTTAATTAGAAAAAACAAGTTATAATAATGATAATAACACTAATAATAATGATAAAAACATTTCTTTGAAGCAAGTATCAAATCACTTCACTTTAGGGTTTAAATTTGGGTTAAAGTAGCCTACATGAACATGAAGTACATGTGTTGTGGTCGTGGTGAAATTCAGTAAAACATAAAAAGATCAGATATCAATAGAAAAGATGATTAATATACCAAATTACTTATCAATTAAAATAATAACAGACATGCTGAACTACAAAAAAAACTGCATATGTTCATGAGCAGAAAACGAGATCAATGCCAACGATTACGTGTTTGTTTATGTGCATCCACAATCCCTGACAACCCTCACACACCTTATCACCATGGCAACGCTCACAAATGCCCGGTCACTGGTCTCTGCGTTTGGCATCTCAGGTTCAGATACCTGAGATCTACCCAGATTTACCCAGATCTCAGAACCGCATAAACTGACGTCGTCAGAGGAGGTTCGGCAAATCTTTCATGGGTTCATCTCTGCTGCTCATGTTCCTGACAGCTGGAGCTCCATTAAAAATAAAAATAATAAAAAAAATAATGATTTTATAACGGTTTCAGTCGGTCTTCTGCTCTCCGGCTCAACGTGAATGATGACACGAAGACGCAACTTTAAACGAAAGCATTCAACAATTAGTGCGTGTGTGATGTATTTTACAGTTACGGCGTGCAGGCCGTACGTGATGTTTTATTTGTCTTTGCGCTGCATCAGAGAGTGTGAGAGAGACGAGGAATTCAAGGAGATGGCACTGAAAAAAACATGGAGAGGATAAAGTGCAGGAGGCCAGAGAGGAAACACTGCACAAGCAGAGTGTGTGTGTGTGTGTGTGTGTGTGTGTGTGTGTGTGTGTGCGCGTGTGTGCATGAGTATTTGTGTGCCCAGCATCTGAGGGAGCGGCAGACAAACAGACCAGAGAGAGAAAGAGCAGAGAGGTTATTGCTGGAAAGCGTGAAGACAATAATGCAAACTGACACTTCAGAAATTAGATGCCGGTTGCCTTGGCAACAAGCCCTGGGCTAAAGGGGGCTACCAGGAATGGGTGAGGATGGGTGAGGGCGAGCGCGGGTGAGAAGGGCCGCGGCGAGGAGCTGAGATAGTGAGTAAATTATGTTTGATTAGAAGCGCAATCATTTGAAAAGAGCAAAGAGAAGCCTGTGGTGACACATCCTGCAATCAATGGAGAACAGCGATGAGCTGCACGTGGAGGCGCAGAGGAAGCCCCCACATACAAATGTGCACACGTGGCGGCTCCTCGGGGTTTATCGAGTGTGTTCACTGGTGATATTTGCCTTAAGAAGCACCCAGGTTTGTCTGAGACCACAGAAAACAAATAGCTTGGTTGAACTGTGAGGAGGGGAATCAACAAACGGCTCCATTCGGCTTTTCTGCATCAATGCGAGCTGAGAAAATACGCGATTCTGCACCTGCTGGCAACGCACGTAGGGACAGTCCCGATAAAAAGAAAAACAAAACAGAAAAAACAAATAAGTCTTTTCATAAACCTGCTTCTTTAGAAAAGAAAACTAATATGCAGTTGTATGAAACATCGTCAGATGAACAACAACGTAACTTCTTTCTCTGTGATATGATTTAAGCAAAAAAAAAAAAAAAAAGACGTGAGAAAACACTTCACTGCTTCTATATAATTTTCAGTGGAGTTTAAGTTGCAGCCTGGTATGTGTTAACACAATGCCGTGAGGGAAAGACGTCAGCAATGGCCTTACAGTCTGTTTACGAAGCAGAGTCGCGTTGATGCTTGACGGAGGAGGCGTCCAAAAAAAAAACAATCAAACTGCTGCAATCTTGAGGAAGAGGAGTATTTGTTGTCATACCAGATTCATCCACTGTCCAACACTTCCTTCTGAGATTTATGTCTGAGACTTGTGTCTCTGTGTGACATCAAACTAAATACCACGATACTAATTGTTCCTCCACTTTCCTGTAATTGGAGGTCTGATCATAGCTGGATATGAGCCGCTATAGACCCGCCCCCCACGTACGATGTATGTGGCTAGCCTCTCACTGCCTAGCCGCAACCTGATTGGCTGACGCATGCATTGAAAGTTCAAAATTTCTTAACTTTTGACAGAAGTAATGGACCTGATGCAACCTGACCTGCTCACCATGCCTCCAAAACATGACAGACAGCTGCCAATCTACCCTGAGGTGCAATGCTCAGAGAAATAGAAAAAAAACAAAAAAAACAAAAACACAAGTGTCACGATTAGTGCTCGGCGAAGACTCGAATGCAGGAGGGCAGGAGGCAGGAGTTGTCCAACAGAAAGTTCTTTAATATGGCAATGTGAGAAAAATCCAAAACAGGACAGATACCAAAACCAAAACCAAAACCAGAACTTAAACCAGGAATCAGGACCAGAGCAAGGTGAGACAAAAACAGAGGACACAGTACGAACCAGCGAGGACACAGCAAAGGACAAGACCTGACGAGACACAGGTGAAAGGGATCAGGAGAGATGGGACAGACGAAAGTCAAACAGGATGTAACATGACAAAGACAGACCTTCAAAATAAAACAGAACAGGACAGAGAGACAAGAACACTGAAAAGACCCAGATCGTAGCAAAACAATAAACCGAACACCAAACTAAAATCCAAATCAGGACAACAAGCGTCATTAGATGCTAAAGTCCATGTTAGCTCATTTAGAAGAAGACTGAACAAGGAGTCTTGGTTGTTCAGAAGCAAAACTGCATCTGACCCAAACCACAACCCGTCTGGAACAACTGTCCTATGGACAGATGAGACTGATGTGGGGTTCACACATCACGATTTTGTCCGTCTCAGACGGAAGATGTTCAGTGGTGGTTTTAACGTTCCATCGTAGATCGGAAATGGTGCTGGTAGATCTGACAATGGAGGACGACCGAAGACGGGCTCAGAATCGTTGCCTCTACGATCTCCATCAGCTAGGAGGGTCAGGATTAGGCTAAATACATCAGCGCGTCCAACCTGCCAATGACGCGATGACGCCACGATTCTGTATTTCAATCACACAGTGGAACCAGCTGGAAATGAATTACAAGTCGTACAATGTGACTTGAATTAATCTTAAAGGTTGTAAAAATCGTACCGTGTGAATCCAGCATGAAGTGCAGTTTGTTATAACATCTAGAACCATGTTTGGAGAAAACCAATCATTCTGTTTCAGCAGAAGCTCCACTGTCATCAGAGTTTTGGAGGGTTGATGGTTTGGTTGAATCGCAGCTCCACGACTTCGTCACCTTGCAGTCACTGAGCGAACCACGAACTCGTCCGTGACCCAGAGCCGGAAGATGATCCCAAACACATCAGAGTGACTGAAAAAGAGAAGAATCAAGGTTCTGGAATGACCAGGTCCAAGTCCAGAGTCCTGGCTGAAACACTGCGTTGGGACCTCAGGAGAGCTGAACGTAAAAACAAACAAACAAACAAAAAGTAGATGAACTGAAGCAACGTTGTAAAGAAGAACAGAACAAAATTCCTCCACAGAGGCTGATGAAGTTGCTCAGGAAACCCTTACTCAAAGGTAGATCTACAAGCTTCAATCATGGGAGTACTTGGTGTTGACCACATGACTTTTCCTTTTACTTTAATTTTAAAAAGTTATACGTTTTAGCTTGGGGTGGTATTTATAGAACTGGATTTTTTATAATAAATTTTTCACACAAAATAAATCAACAGAACCTAGGAACCTAGGATTTTTGCACATTTGTAACTTTAAAGACAATTCCAGGATCCGGTATTTGTCCACAATCATCTTAGTGCCTCCCATAAAACCAACGAACTGCTGATGAGCGACCAGAACACGAGCTGCAGATACGTAAAAAAATCCCTGATGTCCACGAGCTGGAGACATTTCCCACACGTAGACATACGCAGAAAATAAACGCTAAAAGATGCGTTAAAGTCAAGTTGCCCTGTTTTCAGCAAGGAATCCATGTAAAATAATACATGATACAATTAAGTTTCATTTTTAAGTGTCTGCCTGGCGACTGGAGAGTTTCTAACACGTCCTAGAGGTGGAGTAAACCTCCTGTGTTGGAGGATTTTCTGTCCAGCTGCAGATGAAGGTGCGTTTGCTGAGGTTTTTGCTGCAGGAACGTGTCCTCGGTGCTACGCTGAGTTTTAGGTGTTTTTAAAAGCGCTCCGTGATAGAGGATCAACGTGCATCAGCGTTTCTGCTCATCGTATCCTGATGCTGCAGACAAGACTGCAGCTTCTGCTCAAAATGCAACATTACAGTCGGATTTAACTGCAAACAGATTTACATTAATAAACTTTAAAGGAAATTCAAGGTTCAGATATTTGAAAACGAAGCATTAATTTTATTTTTAAGTCACTTTAAATAAATAAAAAGCTGAAAAGACACTTCAGAGCATATTTCACTTGTCTTTAAACAGCGAGTGAATTACAGCTGTAAAAATAAGTGTGATAAATTGAAAAGATACACAAAAAAGTGTAAATGTGCAAAATGTATCAATAATGTTAGACTGATTTAAAGCAACAGAACTTTATTAAAACACAACCCCCCCACCCTTCATCCCATAAGCTTCTAATAAATTTTTTAGCGGTAGTTCAACTTCCTCCAAAGACCCGCCCTCATGAAGACACGCCTCCCAGCCGCCAATCAAAATGTACAGCTAGATTTATGGTTGGACACAGCGTTTACGGTGACGGGAAGCCTGATGGATTAGAGTCTGAAAACCACTGATAGGACCTCCTCATCCAGGAGGACCAACTGTTGCTCCTCAAACTGCCTCTGCAGTTGGTTAGCGCTGCAACCAATCAGAGCAACGAACAAGGCGACGTATTCAAAGTGACACAAACCAGTCAATGGGACAGTTTTGTAGAGAAATAACAATTGTTGCCGCATCACGGCTGACACATGTATCCTGCGTTCGTTTGGCACTTCGGTCGTGCACGTCTTCCAGATAATACGTGATGCGTACGTGAGATGCAATATCCACTTGAACTCTGGAGGCGCTAGCGTACGTCAGCTGACCACAGGTGAACTGGTGCAAAGTTCTTTTGCAGTTATGAACTTCGTATACAACCGCTAGCTGCGCGGTGTTGGTCGTGTTGAACTACGGTGGCAGCCTGACACAAACTGTCATCAAACGTTTCAAAGCTACAAAAAATACCACAGCTAGTGTTGTTTTTATTTTCTGTCCACAACGAAAATGATAGAATCTTCTTGTGTATGTTTGTATTTTTGTCCTCTCGAGACGCTCTACAAGGACGACTGATCTGATTGGCTCCCCAAGACTATTGGACATAATTAATGTAGCTAGACGTACCTTCTGAGGTGCTAAAGAACACAATCTTACATGATTTTTGCTTTAAAACGTGCAGTTATCTGAGACACTGACCCAGAATGAAGGACAGTTACGACTTTACCCTTCATGTGTCGCCATGGCGAATCATTTTACAGTAAAACTATGGTGAGAATATGTGCAAATGTTTGGTCAGTTTTTCATTTTTATGCACTACAGGTTAACTTTAGTAAAAATAACCAGCAATTTGAAATACGTTTCCTGCCCTGTATAAGAAGAAAATAAGTATTTAATTGTTCCTCCGTGCATCTAATATGAGAAGATACACTGAATACAGTTGTTTTTTGTTTTTTTTTAAGTGAAGCTTCGTTGTGAAGAGAGCTGTACCTGGAGAGATCTTTAACAACATGGATGGAGAACGTGTAATGAATGCTGCCTGAAATATAAATATATCAAGAACTAGATCCAAGATGGGAAACACGTGAACCACGGGGGTAAAAAACAGTAAACGGAAGTCTGGCATCACCTGATTTAATGATACCAGAAGCAGCTGTGTGTTTAAATAGCCGCCAGGGGAATCAAAGCTCTAACTTCTTGCTAAATAAAACCCGTCGGTGCACATTTGCTCTCGCCTGTTATGATACGGCAAAGATGTGAGCGAGTCAAAACTCTCCAAGGCCAGTCTTTAAATGGGCTTGCATCTCGTAAGTTACAGAAAAGAGCACAGCGCAGAGGCAGAGATCAGAATACAGCACGGCTGAGATAGAAAAGATGATGAATTCATCTGACTTTAAAAGCTCGAGCAGAAATTTATTAGCAGCAAAAGTCTAAATGGCAGCGACCTGTCCACTCACATGCAGCCAGCGGAGCCTTAGATCCAATCACAACCATCTGCAAAGATTTATCCCAAGCAACCCCCATGTCTCTGGGTCTGAAGTCAAAGAAAAAGACAGAAAATGACCAAAGACATTTTCTGCTGGAACAGTGATGATCATGAATGCACTGAATTTTAAATGTGATTTAAATTGATGGACTGTTTTCAGTTGGACTTCAGGTGAGTTTTCATGTGAAACGATGCAACAGAAATAAACCGAATCATTACGGGAAATGTTGGTCAAACACAACCAAACGTAGCTACGCTTAGAAATATTAGTTTAGACAACAAATACTACAAATCTAAGTCCTTATGTTAACAATGTCCACAGGGTGGAATCAGTGTCTCTGAGCCCAGAGGAAACTGTTGTGGTTTAATGGAAGAAGACGACGTGCTGGTCTGAAACCGCACAGACTGTCAACAACAAGGCGAGTTTGCTGGATTTGTAGAGCACATTTACGACACAGACGCAACTCAAAGTGCTTTACAAAGGCGTTAAGATGAAAGAAAAAATAAACAAAACTAAAACTAAATAAATACATAAATGAATGACTAAAAATAACAATTAAAATGAATGATTGAATCACACAAAAATACTGATGTAAACAGAAAACAATTAAAACAGCTAAGAATAGATGAGTGTTAGAGTTGGGGCACATTTCATATCAACAGGAAGTTTATTCATCCGTGTCCACCAGAGGAGCTGAAGGTTTGGTCCAAACTGGAGCTTCTACCAGCTGACTGCTGCCTGAAGATCTCAGAGCTCTGCTGGTTCATGTTCTACTAGAAGATCAGTGGTGGATTCTGGTCCCAGATTATTCAGGGATCAGTAACACTAACACACACAAGTCTGTTCTGGAGGTAACTGGTAACCAGACCAGACAGTTAATGACACTTCCACTGACCCTGAATGGTGTGAGTTACCCGATCCGGCTGATTTGTGGGCTTCGTGCATCGTGGTAGCCACATCGTGTTGATGCAGACTGCAACAAAACATGGGATTTGTGCACTTGGTAGATGCATCTTCATCTTGGTTTTTCCCACAACTTCTTCATCTTAATCTCTGGGTAGAAAGATCGTTTGCTGCAATGTCTGTCAACATTACCGTCAGCTCAAACCCACGTGAGACGCTTTACTTGTCTGGTTTCTATGTCTGAGCTCCATATAGGAAGTAAATAAAAGGAAGCACAGCCTTGGAAGCTACAGCACAGAAACCCACACCACCACCTAGTGTTTGGTGGTGTAATTACAGAGCAACACAAATGACAACGGACATTTGTCCTATATGTAGATTACATGTGTAGCTGCTCCATAGAGGCATAAAAATCAGGCTTTACATGGGTAGTAACAGTTGTAAAAAAAAAAAAAAAAAACCTGCTTAGCATCGGCACAGAAAATTTGTGAAATCCTTCATGGGTCCAACCCACATGCTCATCACCGTTGCCCATCCTGCAGATGCATGTTCCACACAAATGTGGCTCCATTTAAAATGGAAATTTACAGACTTCCCAGGCTTCTACAGGCTGTTGGAGCCCCTAGTGGTGATCAGAGGAACTGCAAGTTTCCTTACTTCTGCAATGGCGCCAACCTTTATAAAAATCGTACATCGGCCTTTCACTGTGACATTTCATAAGCTTGTTGAATGTGAAGATGTGGCATAATCGTACTCTTTTCTTCTCCCCAGGCAGGCGGCGTATCTCACCACCGTGAGGCTGAATTGTCTTTCTGGAAAAGTGGATATCACTGGTATCATGGCGAGAGTTGCACCCAGGAAGAGAACACTGGGCACAACAAAGAGGTTTCACGGAGCTATGACAGAAGAATTTTGCATCGCATTACTTAATCTTTCTTGGTTGAGGGTGAGATGATTTCCTGCGGTAAAGGATGTGCCGCTCAGACACAATGACGGAGCTGTGAAGGCTAGCGCACACAACAGTGCTGGATCTGCTAACCTTCCACGGTTACATTAAACCCTTTAAAAAATCACAAAGTGCAGTTTGAGAGACCCGCCGTGACTTCAATTCAAATGTGCAAATATATTTCAAGGAAATAAATCCATGGCAAACTTGTAAAATGCCAAGAGTCAGATTTAACATTTTTTTAAAGCACGCACGTCCCATTTTGCTTAAATTTGAAAGCAAATATTATCGTAATTATACATATATACACAAAGCTTAAAAATTCATTGTGTATTGCCTCCAGCAGCACGGATGTACACACATGCATGCACATTGTAGCAGTACATATGTGTACATGCACACACACGTACACACACACACATACAGGCAGCAGAATTGAATGCGATAGGGAAGTGAAAAATGATTAACCCAGGGTCAGCTCTCAGCCTCAATCTCGGCAGCGCTCAAAGAACATCCTCGCCTGATTTACACTCGTCATGTTCCACAGCACACATTTGCATATATTTATTAAATTCACCACGCGTTGGAGAATAAAATATAACAGGGTGGAGGGGATGTGAGCGCGGGGGAAGGAGTGGAGGAGGGGGTTATTTAAAGGAGGCGTGTTTCTGATAGATTTGCTTTTCATTCATATTCATTTGTTCCCTCTCCTCTGCCTCTCTCTCTGTGTTTTGTTCATTAGCGTGGAGGTCAGCGCGGCATCAGATGTGACCGCTCGACGCTTCGGGGAAAACGCGGCTGTTGGTCAGCCTATTGAAGTGACCTTGTTATCGTTGCGACAGACTGCGTTATTTATCACACGGTTAGATAAGAGTGGCGTGGAGCACCGCGACAGTCCACGGCACCAAAGTGAGTCTCGATGTCGAGTTCGTGGCGCCAAACGCGGCCCTGGGTGTTGTCTGGTCACTCCCAAACTTTGTCGTTTGACCACCTAGTCTGGAAGGAAGTCCAGATACCGTTTGCTGTCAGCATCTCTTTTCCTTTTACGTTCAGCAGCAGCATAAGCGAATCGTGTAACTCGAGCTGGAGACCAAAGACGCGTCCAGCTGGAGGCCTGCAGGCCGGATCTGGTTTTAAAGGAGAAAACTAGAACATTCCTCAGGAGCGTTTTTAGTACGACTGCACTACTGATGCGGTACTGACACTGAAAACTCGTGGAGCTGCTGTTTTTTCAATGAAAAGCAGCAATTTTACATCAAAAAGTTGCAATTTTGCAAAAATGATTTGATAACAAAAATGCACAGTTCCACAGGTTGCCATCTGATAACAAAAACTTGTAACTTTGTAAATTTTATTTTATTTTTTCCACCTTTATAAGCTGCAATTACACAAAATTTGTGTTGTTTTGTCATTTTGTGTGAAAATCTTGCAAATTGCAGAAAACGACATTTTAAGCTTTAAAGTACAAATTATGTGAAATGTGTGATCTGATGACAACATGTCACATCTGCATGACGAAAGAGAGAAATTTGAAGCTTGAAATTTTATAAACATTCACAAAATATTTAAGAACAAAAAGTTGCAGTTTTATAAACTAAACAAGTTTACACATTGCAGTTACACAAAGTCTACAACTTTATGACTTCTGTCATTTTATGTACAAAAGTTGATATTTTACAACAAAAACAGTCATTTTAAATTTAAAATGTCTAATTTTGTGAAATTTGTGATCTTCAGACAGAAAGTTGTGAGAGTCAGCGTTTCAGAACGAAATTCTTGAACTTAAATAATTTGCAATTTTATAACTGAAAGAAATTTGTGACTTGAAATTTTCTAACAAAGATTCACAAAAATTTGCAATATTGTGAAATTTGCCCTTTTATGACAAAAAAAATCATGATTTAAGAACAAAAAGTTGCAATTTTAAAAACTTTTTTAAACAAGTTCATAAGTTGCAAATTCTACAAAATTAGCAATTTTTACGACTTTTGTTAATTCAGGTGAAACAAGTTGCAATTTTGCCAAAGTTGATATTTTACAACAACTACAAAAAAAAAATTTAAAAGTCTCGATCCTGTGAAATTTATGATCTAATGACAAAAAGTCGTGATCGTACGTTAAATGTCTTGGCTTCAGAACGCAATTCTTCAACTTAAATAATTTGCAGTTTTCAAGGGAAATTTGACTTGAAATTTTATGACTAACATTAAAAAAAAAATCACTATATTGTGAAATTTGCCCTTTTACAACAAAAATCCATGATTTAAGGACAAAAACTCCTAATTTTGTGAGATTTGTGACTTAGTTTTTCAAACTAAATTCTTCAAGTTCATAAAATTCGCAATTTTACAACAATTTTACAGCAATTTGTAATTTTCTGACAAAGATTCACGTTTTTCAATAGTGAAAAATCCTGGTATTGTGAAATTTGTCATTTTACAACAACAGCAACAAAATGATCAGTGATTAATGCATCAAACCGGTGATGCTGTTGGTGCTACTTAGCATCCAGGTGATTTCACATGACGGTTGTGTCGCTGTAGCACTGCGGCCAGATTGCAGTCGCACATTTGGCAGGCTGCCTTTGTCTTGTCATGACTTGGTTTAAAACGGCGCTACGCCGCTGAGGTCTTCGGCGTGTCGTCTTCTCTTTAACAGCCAGAGTGAAGTGGAGCGTTGCAGCGGGTGACATTCACAGCCACCAGTGAGTGAGAGCGCTGTCTGCTTCTCCAAGCACACATTCTGTTTTATCACCATTTCCACATTTTAACAGTGGAATCGAAATTACAACACAGCGACAAATCTATTTTGTTTGCAGAAGAAAGAGAGAGAGAGAGAGAGAGAGAGAGAGAGAGAGAGAGAGAGAGAGAGAGAGAGAGAGAGAGAGAAGAAAAATTACTTCAGGGTACCAACACTGCAGCCTAGATGTCGCCCAAATGAACAAATATCCACATTATGAATATTTGGGTACCACCTTAGAAGTACACACATCTACACATCTCTCTATCAAGGTCTATCTTGATCTGTCCATCCCTCTATCTCCATCTATCCAGCTCTAACCATTCCATCCCTCTATCTTCATCTTTCTATCTCTGTCCATCCTTCTGTCCCATCTATCCAGCTCTGTCCATTCTATCCCTTTATTTCCATATATCCAGCTCTCTCCATCCCTCTATCTCTATCTATCTGTCCATCCTTCTATCTCCATCTATCCAGCTCTGTCCATCTCTCCATCTCTACCTAGATAGTTTTGTCCATCCCTCTATCTCCATCTATCCAGCTCTGTCCATCCCTCTATCTCCATCTATCTATCTCTGTCCATCCCTCTATCTCCATCAATCCAGCTCTGTCCATCCTTCTATCTCCATCTATCCAGCTCTGTCCATCTCTCCATCTCTACTTAGATAGTTCTGTCCATCCCTCTCTCTCCATCTATCTATCTCTGTCCATCCCTCTATCTCCATCAATCCAGCTCTGTCCATCTCTGTCCATCTCTCCATCTCCACCTAGATAGTTCTGTCCATCCCTCTATCACTATCTTTCTGGCTCTGTCCATTTTTTAAAAAAAACGACTGTTGTTCAACATGTATTAGCGACAACTACGAAGAAGAAAAACCCAACCTGCCACCTTGTGGTTGGTGGTGAAATTACAGCTCTGCAGAAGCATAAATAAAACTTTACTCAGTTCATCGTGATCATGAATGTAGATTATTGTTGGACAGTATAACTGCAGAGCTGCCAAGCGTCACGCTTTGAGTGTCACAGTCATATAATTTCACCCATTCTCACGCCACACTTGATATTTCTCTCCTTATTTCCCCATTCAATACTTATTAATTTATTTTTTTCCTGATAAACTTTGGCCCTCGCAGCTTCGAGTGACTCTGATTGACCGAGATAGCCAATCCCAGACCAACCCATCAGTCCCTTGTCCCTAAATCTAACTAACCACGGAGGGCACCACGCAATATAAACCAATCAGAAGCAACGTAAGGCGGGTCTCGGAATTGTAACTATCTTTCTTACGCAACAGCGCCAACGTTTGAAACGCACTTGACACGGTTGCTTGATAGAACACGGACGTTAGGTAACTACCCAGTGTTGTTCACTGTTGATCTTTGTTTCTCCTTAAATTTCCTTGTTAATATGTACTATTTTAAGGCTGCTATAACTCCATCATTGTCCTGTATTTGCTGCAGAGCTGTAACATTTATTTGCTGAATACATTTGGCTTGTTCAAGATTTAATTCAAAGATTCAAGGCAAGAAGTAAGTGGGCTCCACAGAGCAGTGCATCAGGATGTAGCAGCTCTATGCTAAACAACGCTAACAGCCCTAAAGTTTAGGGACTGTAACCTAGCAACTATCTAAGAGTCAACTTGCCTCTATACGAGGTGTGTGCAGTACATGAATGGATTCTCGCGTGCTATATCAGTGGTATGAAGTGGAAAACGCTGAATTAGAGGTCTGTGTTAGCGCTATCCAACTAACTTCATCTAGCTAACGCTAGTCATCCATCTAGATAAAACTATCTTGCTCAATAAATTGATAGATCAGTAGAAACCAGCTAAAACCAGTGGCTGATATCACAATCACTGGTTTTTCAGCTTTGGTTTTTGTCATGGATTGAGTACCTGATCTGAGGTGTTAAGGAGCATCATTAAATTATAATCAACATGTGGGGCATTCAGGAGGAGATGAAGAAGAAATAGAATAAAATAAATAATCTGAGCTCCACTCAGATTTGGCACTGTGCAAATAACAATTAAAACAAAGACGAAATCATGCTAAGTAGCCTCATTAAGTTTAAATTTACTCCTCACAGGCTTTTTTTTTAAAAAAAAAGCCAAAACAAAACAAAAAAACTACAGCAAACAAGATGTTTCTCATTTTGTTGAGAAACAGCCTCACTCTTCTAATTAAATAAACGCGTTCACCCACTCAGTCGACTAAACTTACAATTATCACCAAGTTCTCCTTTTCAGCTGAATACTGAGGTTTTAATTGGTCAGAGGTGTTTGGTTTAAAAACAAAGAAAAACGGAGGATCAATCACCTTCGGCTGAGATGTAAAAACAATCTTAACCCTTACCATTACCCCCCGTCCTCTGTCCTGTCCTACCCTTTTACCCCTCCCCCCACTCCTCCTCCACCCACAACCTGATGTGAGCAGCTGTGGCAGGTGAGATCAATAGGGCTGAAACACGTCCAGAGCTTTAATCCATCAGTCGAGAGAAGAGACAAGGCAAGAAAGCTATCATTCACACGCAGACCTCAGCTGCTTTTTACTGCAGCCTGCAAAGTGGACATCTGAGGACCGTTATCAGTCAGGAAACTTCCTTTCATGCAGTCCTATCTGTCCATCTATGAAAACATGTGTCTGTCCATTATGGCTCATGTATGTGACGCTATATGAGAACAGAAATTTGAATATGCCTTCGTCCAAGAGTTGAGCCGAATCGCGTGACAAAAGCCGGTTGACATTTTTAATGTTTGTCTTTTTTTTTTTACTTGCAGGAAAAACCTGAGAAGTGGGCCGGCAATTTCACCTGTTCTGCTTCACTTCCTCTCAACAGAAAGCAATCATGTTTCTTTTTTGTCCCGAAGCCGAGTAGATTTCTCTCGCCAAGCGAGTTGACGAAACCCCTTTGACCACTCGTAGCGACGGTGCGGCCCAAAGTCTATGAAAGAAGCGATGAAACGAATTTCTCACATGTCTGCACAGACGACACGGCCGAGAGGACGGCCGAGAGGACGGCAGAGGAAACGTACGGCTGCGTGTCCGCAAACACGAGTGGAAAAACGTGATCTGCTGGTCAACAGATTCACCTCGTCCTCCCACGAGACGCGTCTGTGACCAGCGTCCGTCAGGCCCATAAGAATCAGAGCTTCAACCCGAAGAAGTGGGAGGTGTGACTGTGCCGTTGGTGGGGGACGCTGCAGAAATGCTGGTTCTGCTGCTCCGCTCAGATGTTCGGGGCAGATGGTTGGAGAGCAGTCGGACAGATGGGAGCGCCTGCGTATTAAGTGGATGTTGCTGATGTTCTGTGATGTTCCTCCACAGCGAGTTAGAAGACATTTGTTTCATGTTCCTGCTTGACAACGTCCCACATTAGGTAGAAATAACTCACATCCAAACTATATCAAGCTCCTTTCTTCCCTCCCATGAAGTCCAGACCTGAAAATCTCTGATTTTCACAAAGAATATATCTAAGAACTAGATGTATGCGACGTAAAAACACGCACGTTTACAATCAGAATCAACTCACCAAACACAGTACGTAAGCCTCCACCATGACGGGTGTCTGTTTTCAGCTCGATACAATTGGGATTTTTCCAAGTTAACTTACTAAGTTTATGTGCCAAAGAGCTTTGAATCAGCGGATGTGCTGCCATTGGCTCGCAGCTCATCAGCGATACGTCCAACACTTGGAAAGGTTCCTTTTTTTTCCTGGATTCGCAACTGGGACAAGGTCAGCTTGGTTCTGATGTCAGTCCAAGTTCCGACTTCCAACCTAAATGGAATGCTCAGTTAACACTGGAGGTGTAACGGAGTATTGATCTGCATTGATTTAACCTTTAATGAATGATCCAGCAGCTTCGGGTACAAAATGAATATCGTCAGATGTTGCTATGCTGCTGTAACAATATAATTTCTCTATGTATCCATCCATCCATCCATCCATCCATCCATCCATTTGTTTTAGTGGAATCAAGAAATGTTAAACTTATATTTTACTTACTGGGATTTGATATAAAGGGAGGCGACTGTGCTGAAGTCAGTAGTTGGCTCCTGAAACTTGGACTTGTGCGTCTTCATTTACGTTGCTCTGTAATGAACACCCCCATCCACTAGAGGGCGGTGCAGTTTCCTTTTGTTTACGTCCTTTAATGCCACTCAAGCATGGAAGTGGAGACTGACTCAGGTAAAGCGGTTCACATCGAAGCAACATATGGGAGAGAGTTCACGCGATGCAGAAGTATGAATCACACTTCAGTATTTATGGCCAATAGAAGATGAATATGAGGTGGAAAGTTGAGGCTGAATCACTAAAACACAGATGAAGATGTAGAATGTTGACAAAAGTATAGTTTCTATTGTGTTTGGAGCTTTTATTGTGAAACTACAACATTTTATGGGGATCAGTTTTAGCAATTTCATGTTCTTCCATTTGACTGGATCGCCTATTATCATTTTGAGAGAGTAGCTGCGTCTAAACTTTTAGTCCATTAATGCACCGTAGCACAATAAAGAAAAGAAAGAAACAAAAAAAACAATAAAAAACTGGACAGTTTCCATGGCTCTGATGGGCTGCGAGCCAGGAAGGCCCCAGCCTGATATGTAATAAAGCAAATGGTAAGAGGGATGTGAATGGAAATCTCTTGTTTCCTCCGTCTCGCTCACACAGACAGCGATGGCAGAGCACCAGCGCACCGTGCCAGTGGGCGTAGTGGGACGACTGGGCATGCTGGGACCAGCCTGAGGAGTTAAGACGCTCTGAACTACAGCTGCAACCAACCCGGCCGTCGCCAGGGCAAACAGAGAGAGAGAGAGGGAGAGAGAGGGGGAGAGAGAGGGAGAGGGATAGAGAGAGAGAGGGGGGGGAGAGAGAGGGAGAGAGAGAGGGGGAGAGAGAGAGAGAGAGAGGGATAGAGAGAGAGAGAGGGAGGGGGGAGAGAGAGGGAGAGAGAGAGGGAGAGGGAGAGAGAAAGGGGGAGAGAGAGAGAGAGAGAGAGGGAGGGGGGAGAGAGAGGGAGAGGGAGAGAGAGAGAGAGAGAGGGACCGGCCACAGGATCCAACACGCTCACGGATACACAGAAACACATATGTTCTCCAAAAACACACACACACACACACACACAAAGGCGTCTGTCTGGGCCCGTGCCATGAGTCTCAGCTGTGCCAGCATCGCCACCCCCCAACCCCCACCCCCGTGGACCTCCCGCGTACGCCACCCCCCCCCCACCTACTCTCCATCCTCCTCTTCCTCCTCTGCTCCTCCCCGCCGGTAGCCTTTGTGGGCTAATTACCGGTGAAATTGGTGAATTGCAGGCTCAGGCACACACACATACACATTCATCCACACAAACCCCCCCACCACCACCCCCACTAACACACACACACACACACACACACACACACACCAATATACAGTTGGTGAATTGCAGGCTCAGGCACAGCAGTGCAGACACTTCAGCATAGCCAAGCGCCACTTCAGCCCCTGAAAAGCCCCTGAAATGGGGCACGCAGCACAAAGACGGAGAAGAAAGGGAGCCACGAAGGAGGAGGAGGAGGAGGAGAAGAAGGAGTACAAGCAGAGATGGAGAAATGTATTTGCCTCATTCTGTCCCCCCCCCTCTTGAACGTGACCATATACACAGAAAACATGTTAAATTAAAGACTTTTCTTTCAACTGTCCAGACTTCACTGTTGGAGAGCGACCTGACACTCATCTGCACAGGTGCACTTCAAGCTCCGCCCCCTTTTTAGTTTTTTTTCTGAAGAACGACTGTTGAGCAGCTAGTTCACCATCAAAAGTCGACATCAAAACCATCAAAGGAGTTTTTTGAAATGCAATTTTCTAAATTCGTATACATTTTGTGTATATTCTATGATTCATAATTCACTTGTTGCACATACTTATTTACGAGTTTATGAAATTCAAGACTTTAGGAAATAAGGTCATAGATTTGTCAAAAAGTTCTAATTTTGCGAAAGTTGGTATTTTAAGCAAAAGAGAGTTGGAATATTAAAGGTGTAATAAGAAGAACATGGCGAAAGAGCAGAATGTTGACATCTAGTGGCTCAAGATTGTAGTTGCAACAACGAAAAGAAAAGTAATTTAATCAGTCGGGTTGCCAGGTTACTCGTTCGTTGCCAAGTGTGTGAAGTGTTCAGCCTGCATCATGGCCAATGATGAATCGCACAGGGTAACAACTAATTTTGACAAATCAATTCATCTTATAACAGTATTTAACGCTAGCTAAGTTAGCATGCGAGTTAGCTTACCGATCGAGGAGAAAAGTTGCCATTTCAGTGTATGTTTTTGATGCTGCTGAAATCCATCAAGTGTATGCGTTACGATACTCGTTCTACTTTTCGACCTTCTTTGGTCACTCTGCTGCTGGGACGCTGAACGACGTCGCGCTGGGGCTCTGCAGGACTAGCAGACTCCACCAGTTTACCCAGTGCCAGCCTAGCTGTGCTGGGCACAGAGACCCTATCTGGCAACCCTCAATGGTGGGCCGCTATTAGCTGGTACGACGTAAACATGATGTCATTGTTGAGCCTGTCAAAATTTCTTAAATTACTTAATTCAGGCTAAATATAATTTTATAGGAAAACACTATACTTTCATTCTGCACAACTCTAAACGCCCTGTGGATGTATTATTTTTGAAAAAATATATCTTTTAATAAGAATTCTTCATATTAACCATTTAAGTTAAAAAGTCCAGCTTTTTGGAAAATGTTTGATTTTATGACAAAATTTTCACTTGTTACAACAAAGTTACAAGTTAATGAAATTTTGATTTTTTTGCAAAACAGTTGTAATAATTAGTTAAAACAAAGTCATGATTTTCTTTAGGTTGTGATTATTGGACATAAAGTTGCAGTCATGTGAAATTTGCAATTTTGCAACATGACGTTAATTCAATTTATTCAATTTCAATTCAATTCAAACTATTACTTGATTCCAAAAAGTAGCAATTTTGTGAAAACGTTTGAGTTCACGGCAAAGTTGCAACTTAATGAAATTCGAGAATTCAAAGTCATAAGTTTGTCAAAAAAGTTGATATTTTACGTAGAAAAAGGTGTAACATGAAGTTAAAACGTCTCGATTTAAAGACAAAATGTGAATATAGAATATAAAATTGCAGATATGTGAAATTTGTAATTCTTTGAGACATAAAGTTGTAATTTGATGTCAGAAAAGTTGTGACTTTGTGAAATTTTTGATCCTATGACAAAAGATTTTAGGACACAGACATAGTTTGTAAAAGTGGTTAACGTATGTGAAAAAGTGTCAATATTAAGTTAAAAAGTCTCAACTTTAAGACAGAACTTTGTGATTATTGGACATAGAAGGTTGCAGTCACTTGAAATTTATGCAGTTAGAACAATCTAAAAAAGTCATAAATTTTGCATTTGTGATTTAGTAAAGTTTTAAAATATAAATTTAAAAACTCCCGACTTTCCACAGTTTTAATTACAATTATAGAACATAAGCTTGCAGTTAAGATTCACATTTGTGGAACATAAAATCATAATTTTATTTGGAAAAGGTACAATTTTGCAAAAAAAAAAAAAAATTGAGTCAAACCAGTATGATGTTGCAAAATTCAGAATATTTTAGAACAAAAATTTTAGAGAAAAAATTCTTGATTTCAGGACAAAAAAAAGTTGCAATTATTCAAATTTAGCAAATTTTGTTTTTTACCTTTACAACAAAGTGGTTATGACATTGTAAATTGCAAATTTTGAAATGAAAAATTGTTGATTTCAGAAAAAAGCAAAAACTTGCAGTTATTCAGATTTCATTTGGAAAAAGTCCAGATTTAACTGTAGAACGCTGCAATATTCATTTTAAAAAAGGTGTAAATTCTGCAAACTTTATGAATCTTTATTTTATTCCATAAAATGTGATTATAGGACAAAGCGACCGTTATATGAAATGGTGTTAAATGAAATGAGGAATAAGTGTGATTTATCTGCGTTTGCCCTTTTTTTTCTCGGCCACCACAAATGTCCGCGTGCGACCCGACTCACCTGCGAGTCATCAGCTCAGGTAGACGAGTCAGTGAAACGTCTTTCTGTGATGGAGCGAGGACTGAAAGAGGGCTCGCCGTCTATAATGATTTCTGTGATGGACGACGCTCGTTCCGTCATCCCTTCATCCCGCACACACACCCCATAAATTACCTCCCATATTAACAGGCTGTATTAAAACCCCGCAACGTGTTAGGGCTCTCATTTAAAATTAATAAGTGGTAATTATGGAGGGAGGGTATCTGATGAGGAAATAGAGGAGGCTGAAAAAGGAGAACGTGGAAAAAAGACTAAAATGAAAAGAATAAAAGGTGTGAAAAGACTGGAAAAACATCTTTGTACCACTTTTAATGTGTCCGGAAATAATGAGGTGAATTTGCATCTGAAGCATTTTTTTTTAAAATTTATTTTAAAACAAAAAAACAACAACAGTTTCTGTTTTGATTGAGCTCCAGATATCCCAGTTACAGAGGCAGCACGGCTCCCCAGCTGAGCATGAAATAAGAAAGTGAACGGATGACGGGAGGACAGTTACACTGTTGTAACCGCCTGACGGTTGCCACGGGCGCCAGGAGGAGGGGGGCACAACAACAAACGAATTTGCAGCAAATAACTGCACATTCTTCACCCTGCACAGTCAGCTCCGAGGATGCTCCGCCGTCGAGCGTCATTTTTCTTTTCTTACTTTTCCAGAGAGGAACAACTGTTCAAGGATCATTTTGTTTGAATGCTGCATGATTCATGTCGTCGTCCTTCAGTTCAGTCCAGAACGACGACACTGTGCTCAGCAGGAAAGTTACTGAGATGGATTCAGGAGGAAATCAAATTATCTTACGCTTTCCAGCAGAAAAAAAGCTGAAAATTCCTAAAGAAAAAAAAAAAAAAAAAAAATCAAACCTCCATATACTGCTACGCTGATGAAGTCCTAAGCTCATCATATTTGAGTTTTTATGAGTTTGTCTTTACACACCAGTGAAACAAGTCTGGAATTAAACAATTCATTCGAAGCGGTTTCACAAAAATGTGGCGTTTACCAATTATGAAACATTTAAAAGAGCCTCCTGTAATCTGGAATCAGGCGACGACGAGATGAAGAAACAGGCGGCACCATGTCTCAAACACGGGGGAGGCAGTGTCATGCTGCGGGCTCCTGTGGCTGCCAGATGATCTGAAGGCAGGAAGAGCCACAGACGAGCAGCAGGAAACGCAGAATCTGGTGTTGCTCATGGGCTTCAGGCAGTCACCAACCGCATCCAAGCATTCACAGTTATTTGCTTATATTTGCAGTCAACGAATAACGCTGCATTTAAATACACAGTTTTTCACATAAAATTGCAATATTATGTCAATAAGTTGCAATTTTGACAGATCTGTATTTTTAAATTGGTTATTTCACGTCAGTTCTCGTTAAAAAAAAAACGCAAGCTCACAATTTCACGACATTAAAGCAACACAACGCTGGTTCGTAGCTTATTTTGTTTTATTTTGCAACAGAAGTCCGGACACGATATTTACAGCAGTAACAGACAATTACCCGTCTCAACCAGAGAGGGGGCTGAAGAGCACAAGCTTGCGTGATGTGGCTTTAAAACAGATTTTTATGGCAGAAAAGCTCTTAATGTTAATATCTTAACATTTTACTCCATAAAAATCAAAATCTTGCAAAATTTTTCAGTTTTTCCTTAAAAAATAAAATAGGCGTCAGTTTACTGAGCGTGACCTTTCCTTCTGGCTTGGATCAAAAACGTGACGATGAATAATAACCAGTACAGACAGAGTGTAAAATAGGTGTTGTATCAGGCTCAGAGTTCCCGGTTCGGAGCATCGTGGACAGAAAACACCGACACGTGTCCATAAAGCTCCACACCGTCAACAATGACGTTGTGTATTTTCCAGCCGCATCTAAAGCAGGCGCATTCATCATGAGATCATGGCGGCAGTCTTTAAGCCATCAGCCTTCACTTTAAACTGATAGTCTTTGGGATAAAAGCGGCAGAGCGGCGTTGTCTGCTGAAGTGTCTTACTCATCCTTCTTTGGCCCTACAGTCCCCCAGGGACACATTAGTCTCTTAATGCTTTGTCATCACCATTGGTTAATGGACCTCACAGCAGTCTGTTAAAAACAGTCCTGATCAATACACAGTGTGTGCAGAAAAGGGATAAGGTCCAAAACCAGGGCAACTTTTCTTTCTGGAGCTTTTTCTTCTTCTTCCTCTTCTTTTTTTTTTCCTTTTCTAAATAGCATCTTGTTGTCAATATTCGTAATAGCTCCTGGGTAGAAATAATCAGCCATTCATCGAGTGAAGCCTGAGAACACAGATTTGGAGAATAGACACAGAAATCCTTGTACTTTTCAGATGGACACAAATTGTACTTCTTTTGTGTGTGTGTGTGTGTGTGTGTGTGCGTGTGCGTGTGTGTGTGTGTGACCCCACAACCACCTGAAAAATACTGAAGGTAATGTGTTTCAGTTCAGCACATTTGAATCTTAGAAAAACCTCCAGCCTTATTTTTCTTGTTAAAGCTCCTTTCATGACAGAAACATGAGACTATTAATGCAGCTATTTTACTCGCTCGTGCACAGAAGAAGAGAGAAAGTTCTGCCTCACAAAACAAATCAATAGATTAAACTTTGAGAACTTTATTTTAATGAAATGCATGGCATCCGTAATCTACATGGGCGCGATGCTTCACTGTAACATAACGTATATATGCTACAGTTATACATAACTTCAATAAAGCATCGTCATAACCTGGAACTGAAGCAAAACATTAAAGAATCTGAATCTGTGAACTGACTGAACTCTGCTACGTCTCCTATTTGGTAGCGTTGCTTTCAAACTGCATTTGTGGGGTCAGATGTTTAGGATTTCCTTCCAGAAGCTTCTGCGTTCTCCGTCACATGTCAAACTCAAGGCTCGTCTCGATACTTCATCTGGGTTTGAATCCCGTCTCTCTGTCCTGATCTGGGTTTCTGAGAAGAACCAGAGACGACTTTGTTGTAAACAGACGCTGTATAAATAAAGGTGAATTGAACTGAATTTTTCCATGGGACTCCTCGTTTGACAACAGTTCATTATTTAGCAAAAGTTTGCAACGATTTTAGAACAAACCGTTGCAAATTTTTATCAAAACTCCTGATTTTTGTAAAAAAAAAATAAAGTTGCAAAAAGTTGAATAAAAAAACAACAAAAAAAGGAAGTAATTTTAAGTTGATTTTAAGTTTAAAGTCACAATTTTGTGGCGTTTGTGATTGTGTAATAAAAAGTATTGTTGTCTTGAGGGAAAAAGTTTTAATCTTTAAAAATCTCCAATTTTACAACAAAATTAGCTCTTTTTATATTTTTAAATTTTAGCACAAAAGTAAAAATTTTTATATCATGATTTTTATGTAAATATTTCCTTTTAAACATTTTTTTAATATGCAATTTTTTTTTTTTACAAAAAAGGTTAATCATAAAATTTGTGATTTTAATGCAACAGCCTCAATTTTATGATAAAAGTTGTGAATTTTGTAAAATTTGATTTTATGCCAGAAATTCCCTTTTTCCTTTTTTTTTAAAAAAAAAACAAAACGATGAAGCGCAGGAACCAGCGTGAAATCTGTCAACATAGCTGGTTGAGTAAATGAAGATAACCGGCCCTTTAATGGTTACCATGGTGATGTGGCCCAGGATGAAAGGAGTTTGACACCACTGTTCTACAGGTCTGAGATCAGGACTGTGATGTCCACCCCAGAACATGGACTTTGTTGTCCTGAAGCTACTTTATAACTAACCAGGTGGTGTGTTCAGAGTCGTTGTCCATTTGAAGACACATTTGTGTCCAAGATTTAACTTCCTGTCTGATGTCTTGAGATGTTGCCTCAACATTGCTACATGATGTTCTTTCCT
>JBAMYA010000004.1:1475020-1485120 GCA_037176975.1 Arrhamphus sclerolepis
TATATACACACACATATATATATATATATGTATATATAGTGCAAAAACTCAAATTCAAGGTCTGCTTGTCCACTGCCTGTTTGCATTTGGTCCATCGAGCGTGCAAACACAGTTATGCCATATTCCTTGTCACAAATGCTTCCTCACTAATAACATTTCACCACAGGACAGAATGTAAATGAAGGTAACTTTCAACTTTCAGTTTTTCTTTTTCAACTCCCTGGACGACATCTTTACAGCTATTGTGCATGTTGTAGCATGATGCCACTGCACTGAAGCAAGCCATGAAAGATATACTGTAGACTTAATTATTAACGCGCTGATTTTGATGTCCTAAGAAGCAGCAAAGAAAATTACTGCAGGAAAGATGTGTAAATGACATAAGAGCAGTATTTGGAATTTTGAGTTTCGAAATAGACGCCCCCGTTCATGTTTTGCATTGTGGCCAGGGTCGTTTGTTAGGAGAAATGCAGTATATTTAGTGTATAATCCAGTTCTCTGCTGCTTTAGAGACATGCTTGGACCATAACTATGTGTCACACCATTAGATGTTATCTCAAACTAAGCCAGTTTGCACTTGCCCAGCCAACATTTACTGTAAATGTGGAGCCCATCTGAGATGTAAATGGGCTGAAAAAAATGTGGATTTCTCCTAATGGTTCTGCTCAGGAACATGGGTGTTGAGTGTGCATGGTCCTAAAATGGGTGTCCTATCTGGGTCCCACTTGGACCGATCATATACGTGAACCCAAGTTGATCATTCACATGGGATCAAGATGGAATCAGTGGACAACCCCATATGGGACCAGATTTTTCAGCCCCTTTATGTCTCTGCTGGGCTCCACATACAAATGCTGGCTGGGGGAGTGGTGGGTTTGGAGCAAAAATGTCCAAGAAAAGATGACAGTATGCCAACTTTAGCCTCAAAGAAAAGCATCAAAGTCCAAGAATCATGAAACGGAAAAAACGCGATTCAGTCAGGAAATCTGCTCACAACTGGTTTACGAAGCACCCAGTAACGCAGTAAGCTACACAACATTGCTAACTTCACAAATTTAAATATTTTATTAATAGTTCAATTCATATAGAGTACAGAGTGAATGTAGTTACATTTAACTGGCCTGTCTGTCACTGTTTAAGCAGTTTTTTGATGTTAATGAGTGTTTTTGTGTGTCATGACGAAAAATAGTGAATCAGGAGTGGAAGCTTGACTTTCAAATATCATACTGTTGATCAATTTACAATCACAATGTCTGTTAGTTCCCAACTAGTTCAGCCATACCTCCATGTGAAGTAGAAATGTCGTGGAAATGACCTGATTTCACAGAATGGATCACTTATAGGCTTGTCTGCAGGTTCTATGGAGGTCTGGATTTTGGGTTTGGCCCAACTGGCTCATTTCTAATGTGGACCATGTGTCAATGGATCCATAAAGGACCTACACAGTTTCCCCCAGTTTGAGCCCATTTACGCCCACATACTGTCAGGGTTCAGCAGATCCTGTTTGTGACACCAAAACACCACAAACATCACAGATTTTCTACTTCTTCAAAGAAAAGTTCTGATGATGGCTGAGAGGGGTATAATAACTAAACATAATAAAGAATATTATTAATATAAAATGAATATAAATTCATCAGCTACATGTGAAGACACGGTGTGCATGGACGGACGGCCAGAGACGGTCTGACAAACAGAAAACCTAAAATCATTTTTATACCCAGGAGTGGAGCACAGACAGGCATCTGAAGTATCTGCTGCTTCTTCTACTTTTCTCTTTACAGGGAACCTTTCAGACCACCTGGTACCACGAACATCACTTCAACAGGTCATAGAGGATGTGGAATATTTTGTCCTTTAAGTCTACCAAGAAGTCTGTCACAAACTATGTGATTGTGATATCAGCAGGTTTCTGAACCCATAAGGGATCCACTTTTGATCCCGATGGGGTCCACATGGACGTTCCACAATCATCAGTTCTCAGACGTTCTCAGACACTACTGGTCGAAAGTTTCGCCCCAGTCTTTCCACGTCTTTGTTGAAAATGATACATTTTGATGTCTCATTGTACTCTGAAATAAAAGTACAGAACAAATAAACAACTGAAATCATGGAATCAATTTATAAAACAATTTTTGACTCAAAGCAGCCACATTTGTAACCGCTGAACACGCTCGTGGGATTCTTTCTATAATAGAAATCAAATGTTCTTCAGCTCTGTTGCAGAAGTTTCCATAAATATGAGGCACGTCGCTTTCTTCCCTGGAAAAGGCTTTTTCTTGTACGACACAGTAATGTAAAGGATCTTTCATTTTTGGGTAACGCTGCCTTTTTTGTCTGAACGCTCACTAGTTACCTTTATACCTTTTTGAGCTATTCACTGGACATGAACTTCTTTTTTAAATTAATTTAAAAAAACCTGAAGAATTGGGGCGTTCTAAAACTTTTGAAAGAGGAGAGGAAACCAAACGAAGGTAAACGTTACTCTGTCCTGTTTTGATGCTAAGAATTTCAGAAATTACTGTATTTGATGTATTTTTCTATTCTGTTCCAGCTTGTAAGCTTTTGTTTTTATTTATGCAGTCTCCCAACCTTTTTTTTTTTTAGAATTGGAGGTGCAGTTGTGAAAGAATATTTCTTTCTTTGTATTAACACTATATAACGTGTTCTTTTTTCTTTTCTTTTTTTTGAAAAGGCATCATTACTGCTGCCCTAATCCTCCTTGTAATAATTTGTATTAACATCTTTACTGATAAAACGTAACCTCCCACGACCTCCTGCTCTGTGATTGCTGATCTGTCCTCTTCAGAGCCATGGGGACCCCCGTGTCCTCTACCCCCCCACACTTTCTGACCCTCCTCTCTTGTCCGTCCACCCCTGCCGGCTGCTCAATTCAGCCTCTGTGACCAGGGAACAAACAAACAAAACACCCAGGGGTAATGAGGCTGCCTCTGGGAATAGACGAGTGAAAGGAGCCCCCGCGTATTGACGCTGGATTGACCACTATTGAGACGATGGGGAAAGAAAAGGAGATACGTGTAGAGGAGCTCTGATCTGATGGAGTGGATTGAGCTGTCTGTTGATGTTTGATTGAAGAAAAAAGGTGACAAGACAAAACCCTGATCTGTGACTCGGGCTATGAGCTAACCACCTCTGGGTCTTTGTGTTGGGAGTGGTGGTCTGGTTGGAACCCCGGCTTTCCCACACTGTGAACAGAACCGGATGATGCGTGTGGACGGAGGGTCGAGGTGACCGTGTTGACCCCGTGATTCATGTGGATGAAGCAGTACATGGTTGACACATAGCTGCATGTTGCTTAAAATGTCTGAAAGTTTGCTGATGACCACGTGACAGTCGAAGAGTTGGTGACTTACTCATGAACTTCTGTTGTCTTTAAAACAGTTTGTTTGAGATGTTTAGAGTACATTTTCATCCTTACGCTGTCACGCATAATGAGAGATGATTAGATGTTGGTCACAAGGAGATCAATTACACAACTACACCATCTCTGCTTCGATGAGAATATAAAATTAGTTATGAGCTGCTTTACTCAGAAAAACAATGAAAATCATCACCCTTTAATCAAACAAAATTGATCAGGTAATTGCTTATTTGAAGAATTGCTATTCCTCCTTGTACAGGTAATTATCCTCCTCTTCCTTTAATTTCTTATTACAGTCCTCCAGGTTTGACCCTCTCGGATTGGAAGGTGTTTGGTTGACATGGAGCCTTTCACATGGAGCACTGATTGGTGTGCTTGTGTTTTTAATCAGGAAACAATAAGGAATGTGTGGAAATGAGAGCATGTGGAGGGTTTTAGGTTTGAGGGTCCATGCTTTGGTGGAACAGAGAAGAACAGAAACTGCTGAAGCTTGAGACACTGAACCAGCTCTTTACGCTTGCGAGGAACCTGGAGGAGTCGTGGGAGTTTTCCCAACATGCTCCACTTTTGTTGGGGTAGGCCTGTTGTGTGGTATGAGGTTTACGGGTCTTGTGATTTAGTCTGGGTTAGGTTTTTACATTGGATGCCTTTCCTGTCACGACCCTCTGCATTAATCCGGTCTTGGGACTGGCTCAAAAAGACACTGGTTTGTGTCCCCCTTAAGGCTGAATTAATCCATTAATTCCTGTTCATGGTCCAATTTATTCCACTTCGTAATCCAAATCATGATCCTGTTTATTCCACTTCATAATGGCAACAGTGGAGAAGAAGAAACCCGGTTAACAAGGATGAAAATAAAAACAAGCCTCCAGCAGAACCAGACTCTGCAGGGAGACCGTCCACCCTTCTACCTGCAGTTTGGGAGGAAAGTGCTCTGAAAGGTTTTAAGGTAAAATAAAGATAGGCCCTTAAGAGCTTTTTATGTGAGGTGGAGAATTTTAAATTCAGTCCTGAATTTAACAGGAAGCTAATAAAGAGAAAGTAAGAACGCAGAAATGTGGTTCCTGCTGCTGATCTTGAAGTCTCTCATGAGCACTGAGTTTGGTCTCCACTGAGACATCAGGGAGTGTCTTTGATGCGTCTCAGCCTTGCCGCTGGTTATCAGCTTATTTCCAGTCCATCTTCCATCAACAATGTGGATCTACTGTACCCTGGTGTCTATGTGCAAATTTACTGTTAGGTTTGGGTTTGGGGTTTTAGGGGATTTTCTTTTAAATTTTCCTTGTTTCTTGTCTTCCTCAGTTTTGGTTACTTCCTGTTTTTCTTTGACGGTCTGCCTTTGCCTTAGCTTTGCCCATTTTATCAAGGTGGCAACTTATTGAGACAGCGATGTATCCCAGAATGCATTTCACCTCAGCAAGCAGCAGTAATGGTGAGAATGGAGTAAGAAAGAGCTATAACTTTAAGATGTTTTCATGTGAGAATATAATTCTTCTAATTACAAATTTGTGGTTAATTGATCAAGATAGAGTCTATTTAAAAACTTCCTCAGGCACTGTTGGACCTTTGCCAAACTTTATTTATAAAGCGGCTGAATACAAGGTATCCATTTAAAACGCATCATGTTAAATGACAGTTATAGACACCTTTCCAGAAGAGTCCGTTCTGAGTCTCATTAAAGTGTTTATTCTATTTTCAGTAAATATGAGGAAAAAATAATGGCAGCTAATTTTATGTACTGAAATAAGATTTGGCACTGAAAAATTAAACTTGTATTGTTTTTCTTTTTTGAAATTGAAAGTGTCAGGATTTGGATTTAGTGGTGTTTGTTTACTGTTTTGCTGCGATCTGGGTCTTGTTCAGTGTTGATGTCCTTGTTTTTTTACCCTGGTCCTGTTTTTCTCCAGTTCTGGTTCTAATCCTGGTTTTTTCTAGGTTTTCCGTCTGCTTTTGGATGTTTTTGTTCCTTCACCTTCACAATAAAGGACTTTTTTGCCTCCTGCTCTCCTGCATTAGCGTCCTTACGACCTAAACACGACAGACAGCAGTTTCTCTTCCTTTTGTTTTGTGATTTTGTTCATGTTCATGTTCATGACTGGTCATCTGGCATCAATGGGCTGCATGAGACTCAGACTGAACTGGGTTTTGCTCTACAGTGGTGTGAGCTTGCTGAATGTTTTTGTGTTAGCACATGTTTAAGACCTTGTGCAGCTGCGATTAGTGCAGCTGCACACTCCTGAGGAGACAAAAGCATCACAGGATGGAGACTTAACAAGTATTAACCACAGAAAATACAGCGTTGAAGAGAAACAGACATGTCTCAGTGAAATCTCCAGCAGACCCTTGTGATCCTGAATATAAAGATGTGGGTTTGGATGGACCCAATTATACTGATCATTTTGAATGCTGTTGGGTGTTGCATTGCATATCCTTGGTGTTGAGTGTCATTTGGCTTGTTGCCTGCAGACGACATGTACAGTTGTCTTTCATCAGGTGATGGTGAATGGATGAAGGTGCCAGATGCAGAAAGAACAGAATGTTGTTGTGATGAAGAGAAAACGATGCAAAGAGACACTTAACAAAGCCATGAGGTTGGAGATGGACTTTGAGCTTGCTATCTCTGTGCTCACATGCACAAACCTCCTCCCAGCAGCGCTGCTGTCATGCAGCATGGAGGGTGTCTGCGACAGTGAAGACCAGGGCCAGCATGAAGGGCAGCTGCCAATGCTGGAACCTGCGTGACAGTTGTAAATGACTGGCCCGATCGGCTCCTTGTAGTAATTATCTAAATAGGCCCATTCAAAACCTCTTCATTGTGGAATCAGTTAATTAATTAGCTGTTTCACTGACAGGATAATGGTGAGAGCATGCTAAATAGATTAGTCTGGAACTTGATTTATCGTTGCAAGGCACCCCCCACGCCCCACCCAACTCTGTTTATCGCCACCTCTAACCCCCTCCTTTCTCCCGCTCCCTGTGTTTTTTCTTCTTTGTAGCATCTATAACAGCCACCCACCTACTCGCTGAAAATCCTCCGACTATACAGATACGAAGCTGCCGAGCTGATAAGGCAGATCCAGCGCTGTTGAGTTGAGAAGAAAGATATCCGGCAGAACAGGTGGATGGCTTAAGCGTCTTGTGGGGTACAGAGGAGCAAGGAAACAATGAAACACCTGAAAAGCTGCGAGTAGATGCTAAATACATCCAACGTTAGTATAAGTATTTATCTTTGTGGCGGAGACAACAACACTGTAAAACTAATGTTTAATTTGCCTGTGTGATCTTTTTTTTTATTGGATCTGGTTTTATTTTCATACAACACTGAAAAACACTTTAGTATCCAGAGGGATTAAGTAGTTTTCTCTTTTATAAACCTTTCTAACAAAACAAAATATGGAGCTCTTTACAGACGAGCTGGCAGGGCTGAGTGCCTGTGAGGGTTTCCTGTGGGAAATATGAGGAAAACCATCACTTTTTCTGTGCTTGAGAGCATGTATCTACACAAGTCTTTCAGCTGACTGTTCAGTTTGCATGGTTCTATGACATCACAGATCTAGTAGTATCACTCAGCCCCTCCTTCCACCCAAATTCAAATCATACAGCAGTTCATTGGAAGAGGATGATGCAAAGCTGCAACACTGATGTCTAAGAGGCACATCCCAACAGAAGAGTGGGACAGGAAGAGTCCACCCACTAAAACCAGCTGGTATGAGCAGAGCTGTGAACCAGTACCATGTTTGACCAAAGCACGCCCCAGAGATTTCACTGTCTGCTTTTGTTTCTCTCAGGGGCCCAATACAGTATTGTGGTAAATCAGGGGGGTCAAACTGTTTCATCCTGAGCTACATCATCACCGTGGTTACTGTTAAAGGGACGGTTACGTTGTCAGATTTCCCGCTATGTCCTGGACTTCATCTTGCAAAATTAAACTGAAGCTAAAGACTTTTGTCAAACAACCACAATTTTTCTCTTGAAAGGTCACAAAATTGTGACTTTTCAACGTATTATTAGAATTTTTTTTAGTTGTAAAATATATATTTTCGCAAAATATAAAATTTTTGACATAAAATTAACCGACTTTGCTTCAAAAATAGCAAATGTTTTACAATTACAACTTTTTTTCAAAGATTAAGTTTTCTTTTTGTTTAGAAAACTGAATTTTACAAAATTGGCCGTTTGTTGTAAAAATTATGACTTTTTCTTGTAAAACTGCATCTGCAAATCATGAATTTAAATGTAAAATAGCAGATCAAAGGTCTCCTGGCTGCTAACTTCACCTCAGTTATTTGAATTTTTGATGTCAAAACCGAATCAAACGTCTCGTCACATTGGCATCCTTTACACTTTCTTCAGAAATTTCCCAGTGATGAGTATATGATTGTCTTTGCACGTCTCGTGGTCCAGCGAGAATGAACCTTGAGCTTGATACATGTGGTGGAGGCTATGGGACGCTATGATCCACGCAGCTTGAAAAGAACCGACACAGAAAACACTAGTTTTCATTGAACACATCTCACTCATCAGTCCAGACATTAGCACGGTTGTCATAGCAGCCGGCAAAACGAGAAAGTGAAAAACTGCAAAGTGGACGACTTTATTGGCACATCAACACAAGAAACCACAGCAACAACAAACAGCAATGTAGCGACAAAATAAGTCATAACTTACTAGTCCAGAAGAAGGTGGTGAGTTCAGCATTTGTCTTACATCCTGTTTCTTCTTGTCGCCAGTCCAAGATTTACCCAGGCCCGGTCAGGGTCTCTTGGAAGAGTGATGCTGGACCACGGTGCAGTTCCAGGCCATCCAGAGACGCTGCATCAGCGAGAGGGATCCCAATCGCTAGTATATCTCAGTGAAATGTCAGAGGGGTTTTTCAAACTATCATTTAAAGGTGAAAAAGTCATGCAGTGTTGCTATAAGATCCCGGAAAAGTGTCAACACTACATGTCTCTTTTAATGTCTTTCCCATTTGACTCAGAAGTTGCAGCTTGATGTTGGGAATAACACTGAACCAGAGTTGACAGTAACGCAGGTGTGAGATGGTTAAGCAGTGGACATGTTTGCCTGCAGCGGTGTTGCAGTACCTGCGGGTCTTACAGAACTAATAAGCAGGTATTCACTGCAGCTGCAGCAGCTTTTCATGAGTGCAGCTGCATTAAGATGTCAGTTTTGGTGGGGTGCATCTTTCCTTTGGAGTTGGAAACCTGATGTTGCATACGAACGTTCAGAGAACGTCTGGGCAGCCCATTCTGACTCCAGACTCACCACACAGTGAAGCTTACTCAGGATTCAGCAGTGCTGCAGAGGGGTGGACTCAAGTCACTACTTTAGACTCGACCTGGCAAAATGTTAAAAAAAAAGACTTGTAACTTGACTTTTACACCAGTGACTTGTGATTTTACTCGACTTCTGTTTACATGACAACACTTGATATTGTACCCAAACCCATTTAAAAAGTAAGCACAAATCGATTAATTTCACTCAACACAATTTAATAAGTGCAAACTCTGTCTTTCTCTCTCCAATGTGTATATATTAATATTCAAAAAAAGTTGCATCATTGAGGACTAAGAAAGACTAGATATTTGAAGTTTCTGACCTGGGACTTGACTCGAGACTTGCCTGTTTCAACTAATGACTTGACTTGAGACTTGCCTGTGCTGACTTGAGACTTGCCTGTACTGACTCGAGACTTGGCTGTGTGGAGACTTGCAGTGCTGCTCTGAAACTCAGGGCGTAGTTGTGGATGCCCGAGGCTCCCTGAGGTGATGCAGTATCAGTTAGCGCCTTTATTGTGCCAGTTAGTTTGCTTTTATTGCTCATCGTTAACTAAGACCTTTAATGGAGGCTACTTAGTTAATGAACTTCTTCCTCCTCTTCTTCTTTTCCTTTCAGCTGTTCTCTTCAGTGGTCGCCATGACGAATCATTCATCTCCATCTATCCCTGTCCTCTGCATCTCTTCAGGTCCTCTTTCTCTGCATCCATAAATCTCTTTGGTTCCAACCTCGTCGTCCTTCTACAGATATATTCACCATCCCTCCTCGTACATGTCCAAACCATCTCAGTCTGTCCTCTCTGACTTTCTCCCTAAAACATCTAACATGTACAGACCCTCTGATGTCATCATTCCTGAGGATAAACAAGCAAGCCTCTGAATGTGACCAGTTGGGAATGAGAAGGAGTGAAAATGGAGCAAACCAACAGTAACACATGGCATAAGCTGCAGAACAAGTACGCTTTTGAACCTTCTGTTTAGTCGCTTAGAAAGCTCTAAAGAAGCGATTTTGAGTTGGAGGATACTTTTATGGCAGTGCTATGTTTTGTGCTATTTACAGATGAGTCCATTAGATTCAATTATGGATTCGTTGCGAGTTCAAGAGGCGATAGCCGCACAGGGGGACGAGCAGTCACCTCCCAATGTGAAGGCCGGTGATTCAGTTCCGGCGTCATTGTCCATGTTGGCGTGTCCTTGGGCAAGAAACTGAACCCAGCCTTGGTCCCAATGTGCCTGAAGTGCATATATGATAGAGAAAAATGTAGACTGAAAAGAAAATTTGTATAGACAAAGAGTCCAGGATGTATGAATTAATGTAGTCCATTTGCAAGTTACAAAGAAGCTTTTTATCTTATCTTCACTGTGTTATGTATATATATATATATATATATATATATATATATATATATATATATATGTGTGTGTGGGTATTTCTGTCCATC
>JBAMYA010000004.1:1498311-1512882 GCA_037176975.1 Arrhamphus sclerolepis
TGTACTGTGTATTGTATTATTTCTATAATACAGCTATATTGCTACTTTCCACTGGCTCGGCCAGTGACACGACAACACACAAACAAGAGCTGAAACATACAAATGCACACAGTCTCTTTAGTCTCTGGTAGAATCGTACCAACTTAGGCGATCCCCAACATATGGCATAGTAATTTGAAGTCCCAAAATAAAGTCGCAGACATGCCAGACTTGGATACATCATGTTTATTTTGCATAGAAATAAGCACACATTTCTATTTTGAGCTTACAATGACATTTCAGGAAATTATTCATAATTTAAGTCCAAAAACATGGAAAAGTAAGGACATTTGCAAGTTCTGGAGAGCAATATAGTTAAAATAATGCAATATAAGTGTCACTGTTACATCTTCCCTCTTTGTCTCACCTTTGAATTCACGTTTCTGTTATTGTTTTGGACATTATGCTTTGGTTGCAGTTTTGGTTTATGAAGGACTTTATTTATGATTCTTGCTAGTCTTCTGTATTTTGGGTCCAACTTCAATCATTCCTTGACAGAACAGGCATAAAAACAGAATATGTGCAACATTTTTTCATTGTTCATTATTATAATTCATTATATTAAAATACAAAACGGTAATTCTTCAGGTATGTCAATGGAAAACAAGGTTAATAGATGCCTCTCAGTATCATTTCGACAATGATTTCAAACTTGAAACGTCATTCCATCTTCACATCAATTCAGTCTATTGCAGATCTTTAAAATGTATATATCTGTTGTTGAGGCTGAAGCGTTTGGAGCGGTATTTTGAGGTGTTGTTCCATCTCTGAAGTTTTCCACTTCACTTCTCTAATCCATAGTGACAGAGGAAGCTGTACAGGAAGGCAGAACATCAGGGACTCAGCTTCTATAGTCTGTAGTCTGCTGAGAGAGAATGGCTCATCCTCCATGTGTGGTGGGTGTTTTAGTTAGCCTAAAAAACAAGCAGTTGTTTCTTGCTGAATGAATAAATCAATTAAATTAAATTGGACACTTTCTTCTGTGATGTGCCCATGTTTGATTAATTCCATCCTTTTTTTAGTCATTGATCAGCCAGACCTCAGTTTGCATAATTAAATAAATGTAATGTACATGGTAAACAAGTGTGGACTTTTAATTTATTTTTATTTTTTGTATCATTGCATCTTTTTCTTTTTAAAAAAAAACACATTGCATTATGTTTCCTTTCATTTACCACAATGGTGTCAACTTAAAGCCACTTTATGTAGTAAAACCACCTCTGACCACAAAAGTGCATATATATAATAGGGGTGCAACAACACACAAAATTCATGGTTCAGTTTGATACTTTAGTGATACAGTTCAATATTTTTTCGACACAAAAAAAGAGAAATTTCCATTGCCTTTTTAAAATGTATAATTTATTGAAATTAATTACAAATGTTTGTTTAAACTCAAAAGTACAGTTTTTGAATTAAATGTTGCTGAAACAGCCAGTAATAAATAAATAAATGTATCTGATAGAGAAATCACCATCTTCTGTGGAAAAGATCAATCATTCTTAACATGAAAAACCAAAGTAGTTCCAAACGCCAGATCTGAATGACGGAGGAGCTTGAATTATCAACAAGTTTAGTCTTTCTAAACACTGTACATGTCTAGATCCAAAGCTTTTGAGATTATAAAACTTAAATTTCAACTATAATACAACAACACAAGCAGTTTTGTTTGCCGGACCTTTTGACTTCACTTGTACTCCTTGATAAAAGTCCAGAAATGAACATTCATTTTTCTCAGGAATGATATTTCACTCCAGAGGAACCTTTTCCCTGTCTCCCTTCAAGTTTTGGGATGCTTGTTTGTGTCTTCACACAATGTTTTAAGCACCTCTGTGTCAAAAAAGAAAAAGAAAAAAAAAGACTCCAGGTGCTAATTGGGGGAGTTGACTCTCACATTACTTTGGCCAGAATACAGCAAAAAAGACCCTAAAAATTACAAGGAAAAACACTTATACTGGAATTTACAACAATGAAAATACTATATACAAAGAAGACACCTCTAAACACTGCAAAAACACCCCTAAACATTCACTATTCGCACTCTTCCGCTCATTCTCTTTCTCACCCTGCTGAACAACTCAACACAACGCAGAGACCACTGCCTTTACCGTAATTAACCATATATCAGCGTAAAGCTGTGCTTCTTGGCTTTCAGAATCCATAGGAATTACGTCGATAGTGCAAACGGTTGAAGAGGTACAGTCATTTGAAAAATCAATGTCATTACCTGTCGCTGGCAACAGCTCCGGGGTAGAAATAGCTTGTCTCACTACGTTTAAATGAATGCATGTGGGAGGCGCTCAGTGGATCTGCACTCAACAATGCAGCCTAAGCGGAGTAGACGAACGTAGATCCACTGAGCTTTCAACGCAGAGCATTGTCAGAAGAGAATTTGATATAATAAATTAAAAATTCTGTATCTCTCAATACATGTGTGTACCAAACTGAGAGCACTGTACCGAACAGTTCAATACCGATAGATCTATATATGACTCTGGAGCACCCCAGGGCACAGTGCTGCCCCCTCTACTCTTCACCCTGTAAACCGCAGACTTTTGTTACAACTCAGAGCTGTGTCACATTCAGACGTTTGTCAATGACACAGCCATCGTGGGGTGTATCAGGGATGAGAGGGTTAGTATAGGAGCCTGGTGAAGGACTTTGCGGTTTGGTGCCACAGGAACAATCTACAGCTCAACACCACGGAGACCAAAGAGCTGGTCATCGACTTCGGGAGGTTCAGACCAAACTCATGACCAGTACCCAAGAAGGACACATCCAGGCTGGACTAACTGATCAGGTGGGCTCTGTGATGGGCCTGAAGCTGGACTCTCTGGTGACAGTGGCAGAGAAGAGGACTATGGACAAACTGCTGGACATTATGGACAATGCCAGTCACCCTCTGCAAACTGTCATCAGCAAACTGAGGAGCCTGTTCAGTGACAGACTGCTCCTCCCCAACTGCAGGACTAATAGATTTAAAACTCCTTTGTCCCTCACGCCATCAGACTGTATAACTCCTCTCTGGGGGGGATGTTAGGTATCAGAAGGTAGAGGATGAGTACTAGCACCAAGACAAAACTGTACAACTACACATAATATCTTCACACAAGTGCAATAATAATGTGCAATATCTCTTTGCTGGACTTATTGTTGATTGTTGTTATCTTTTCTTAATCTTTTTTATATTTACAATTTATATACAATTATACAATTTATTTTTTTCTTTATATTATTGGTTATTATCGGTTTATATTATTGGTTATTGCTGTAATGGTGCTATCTATCTATCTATCTATCTATCTATCTATCTATCTATCTATCTATCTATCTATCTATCTATCTATCTATCTATCTATCTATGTTAAATGACACAAAGCCAAAAATGTTGTTGTTTTCTTTCTTTCTTTTTTTATGGAGTGACAGCTCAAAGCTAGCTGCCATCACTTCAGCTGCTTGGCAGTTATTATTTTTGGTGGACTTGACATCTGAATAGTGAATTAAGAACAAAGCGAGCATAATTATTCTTATTGTAAAGATGATATGGCTTGTTGTGCTGTGCACGGCATTTTCTTTACTGCTTTTTCTTGTTACCACTCAATATAAGTGTTTCCACACAGCTGAGGACTTTGACATATTGTCTTTCTTTTAACAGTGAACTGAAGTACAAATGCAGGCGACCTTCACGCAACCAGTGAAAGAGAGAGAGAGAGAGAGCATCCTGCTTCTGGCCAAACATGAGTTAGTATCTTACTATTTCCATATTTCAACAATAACCATTATAACAAGCTGATAATTTCCTCTCTTTCCCCTTTTCTTCCTTTTTCTATTTTTTTTCCTTTCTGAAGAATGCTTAGAAACTCTCTGGACACCACAAGAGAACTTCTTTTCCCCTTTGTGACGCTCTGACCATGTTAATTGGTCTCCAGCAGGTGAAATGCAGCTCAAATGTTTTGAAACTGACAGCTGACTCAGCTCATTGTGGAATAATCCACTTCTACCTCCGTACGTTCCCAGCTCATCCCTACTGGAGGGTGACCCATCTGGAAGGCCTCCCCCAAAATACTCAAGTTACTGGAAAAGCTTCCAGCGATGGAAGCTTCGATCCACTTAGAAGCAGACCACAAACATGGGTCTTTGGCACACTGATGTGTGTCTGCAGTGTTTGTGAACATAACCAACGATTGCAGATTCAGCAGCATCAAAATAAAGACAAATGTTTCACTGACTTCCTCCACTGGTTATGAAAACAGCGATCACCCTCAGTGATTAAAGCAGCAGCAGATTCATTATTTTAGTTGTTTCAATCAAATTTTGCCTTTCCGCTTACATATCTGTTGCCAAAGCAACTGTAGATCCAGTTCAAAGCTGAGATCTGCATTCTAGGTTATCGGAAACCACGGTACCAGGTCCAGAATTCATCTTCTGGCAGATTGAAATTCTGCCTGAAGTCTTCAATTCCACCGACCAACAAAATGAAAATAGCTCCAAGTTTATTCACGGAGAAGAATTATACCTGTGTTTTTCATAAGCCTCTACAATTTCCTGAGTTATTTTTGAAATATTTGAAATACTTGGGTCTAAATACCACAAATATAACAGGACAAAGGCTCCTTGATTGAACCATGTCTTTGCAGGTCTGTTTACGGTTCTGGATATTGAAATGATGGTGAAATGATGTGAAATTGGGAGAAGATAAAATGGGGATGGTTGATGATTCTGTGATGTCACAGAACTGGCACAACAACACCAATAGCATGGTTAGGCCATGTCAGAGGTTTTACTTCAGGTCCCTGAAACAGATGCTGTCAAGCATAGAAACTTTAATGAGCCTTTTAAAATCATCTTAAAAAGGGAACGTTCTGAGTCTGTTCGGCCTCGTTTAGACCTTGCATTAACATGCTTTCTGAAACATCCAATAAAGGAGTGACTAGCATTTGGTGCATCCCCACATGTAGCCCAAACATGTGAATCCAAATGTGTCTTGGGTGATCAGATCTGACCCCTCTGCTCTAGATGTTAATGTTGATAAAGTTTTGCCCACCTTTAGACCTGGTATTAACGTTTGTCCTGACAAGTCCAAACCAATATTTGTACATGCAGCCCACATACAGATGTGGAGACTGCCAGATGGATAATTCTACTCTGATGTGGATCTGTGATGACACAGGACTCTGTGAGTCTGAAGAACTCTGTTAAATGTGTTTTTGCTCCAAACAACAACAACAACGTTTTCTAGGGATGTAACACCGTCACAAAAATTGGCTCAAAATCGGTAAAAAATACGTGACTATTCAAGTTGGTTGAGATGTCTAATAAATCGATTCCAATTTGAAACAACAGAGGGCGCGTAGCTTGTATGTTGTGAGTTTGCTTTACAGGTGTTATGACAGCGAGCAAGGAGGAGAGTGAAATGATGGCGGCAGTGAGTGCAGATGTTCAAGTTGATAATGTGGCATTTTGGGTTCCCTGAAGATCATAAGCGACAGCGGTAGTAACAACAACCGTGTGACATATGCTGTCATATACTAACAGCGCTAACAGCAAACATGATGCAGCACATAATCCCAGTTCCACCACCATGGAGATTACAAGGTGTGTCTGCATTTTCATGGCAAAAGATATGAGACCATCTTCTGTTGTGGAAAATGAAGGATTTCTGCAAATAGTTAACGTACTGGAACCAAAATATGCTATCCCATCATGGCCTCACTTTAGCCAGACTGTCGTGCCGCCGCTACATCGGGTTGTGGTTACAAGTGACTCTTGGACCTCCAGAGCCACTCAGAGTTACCCGACAGTAACAGTCCACGAGTGGGAGAAGCTGAGTTTTGTTCTCCAAACCCGTCCTTTGTATGAAGCTCACACCAAAACAAATATTGTTCAAGTTCTAAAATCAGCCGTGAGAAAAATGGGGGATGTCTTGAAATTTAAGTTTAGTTTCACTGTACGAAAGGGAGCATTTTGTCAGATATAATAAAGAAAGTAAATCATTTTCAAATTTGTGTTAATTCTTGGTATAAAATTTTTTTAAATCTTATCATAAAACTTGTTTTGTGAATTGTATCGCATCATAAGTTGGGTGAATCATTTCATCGTTCAGCATGTTCAGGGTTTTTGAGTTAGTGTTTGCTTCAGGCACCAAAATATAGTTAAAGTTTTGAGTCTGTTGAGCCTCATTTAGACCTTGCATTGACATGCTTTCTGAGAAATCTGATAATAAGGAGTGAGCACCGGTTGGTGCGTGGCCACACATAGCCTTAAAGTACGTAGATAAATGTGTCTCGAGTGATTGGATCTGACCTTCCCACTCTATATGTAAAACACACAGCACCTCTGCTTTCTACTTTATATGAAATGTTATTTTAAACAGCACAGACAGCCGATGGGAGACAGACAGAGAAGGAAGAGCTGGAAATCACGAGACAAAGAAGATCTGGCACAAACTGTCTTGTTATGTGATAACGATGTGTTGCAGTTGTGCCGTGAGTGATCAGACGTGATCCCACCCCTTTAGACCTGGTATTAACATCTGTCCTGGGTGATCAAGTCACAAGTCCAAGTCAACACTGAAATTCTACTTTGGTCTGGATGTGTGATGTCACAGTACAGTGTTTAGACCTGGCATTAACATGCATTTTTTTTTTTTTTTTTTGTTTAGAAATCTGATCATCTGAGATACAAATGGGCTATAAAATGGGACCCGATATGGGATTTCACATACTGTGTCCGACACTGTAATGGAGAGACAATGGCTGAACGGAACGAGGAGCTCCTTGTTACAATTCCACCCTCCCACGTTTTACCCCAGACCCCTGTTAATGAAGATGTCCATAAAAACTGCTTTAAAATGGCTAAAAGAACATAAAAAAGGCACTGAAGTGTTGACCTGTCCTTCAAGCTTCCCAAGTACCAACCTGATGGAACCTCTGGAAACCAAGCCCAGTCCACTCTACAACCCACAGGGCTAATATTCCAGTCCCAGACTCTCCAGAACACTCTTAGATGTACATTATCCATCCCTTGACTGGTCAGAGGTTATTCAGGCTTCATGCCTCAAACAAACTGGAGATCAAGATGTTATGGCTGATTGATGAATGCTGCAGATATACAGTCGTAATTTATAAAGGATTGTTATTGCTACTAACATGGGTGTGTTCGTGATGAAATGTGAAGTATGTATGACCTGAATTGTCTAGAATCAGTAAGTTAGTTGACGTTCTCTCAGTTTTTCATGTGTTGTTGACAGCTCGGTCAATGGAATGTTAAGATACGCTGTGGAGATTGTAATACTGCAGAATATGTGTGGCATTTACGTCTTTCTATATCTGGAGACCTTGACTGCTTGTTGGCTACACTTGCAGCCACTTCATGTTTAGGATTGTTTGTATGAATGTCTTGCAACAAAACATCACAAAAATGGCAGAAATTGCCATTTTTCTTCTGTTTTCTCTATGATATGTAAATATAAAGTATTGACTTTTTGTTTGTCTCTGGTCCGTCAATTAATTTCAAAACAAAAACAAACAAAAATACATTTTTGAGGCATTTTCTTTCACCAGTACCCCTAACCCACCCCTCTAGTGTTTCTGTGATTCTTACAGTAAATGTCAATCGATGTTCCTGTCACATGCCATCCAGATATCTCTGATCCTCCTGACCTTTTCTCAAGGTGGCTGAAATGAGGTCAGAGGTGTTTGTCAGACTCCTTCTAGCTTGGAGGTCTGAGATTCTGTGCCAGACGCCTGCTTCCAGCCCTGGATTTCCTCCAGTTATTCTTCCATCCTCCTCTCCTCTCTAACTAAGACCACCTTCAATCCATCGCCTGGTCCATTAGCGCTGCCAGATGGGGGAGGACGGGTCCTGGCGGCTATGTGTGACCCCGCTCTGATTAATAGAGTAGGTGAGGGCAAAGGTGCAATGCACACCCCCATTCATTACCTCATTAGGATTGCCCACAGTGAAAGGTGATCTCTCTCATTATATCTCAATGAAGGGGGCTGAACTCGGCACAGTATGAGCCATCCAGTCAAGCTTTCACCCACCGCAAATGCCCAGAGCCCAACCACCTGTCCTTTTACACCGTTCCACATAAAGTCACACCACTTTACAAGGTGGCTGGCTGCAGGAGAGAAATTTGCCCTGACGAACAGCTAAGCACATCAGCTAGTGACTCAGGCTCACCTGAAGCTGAATAACACTCCAATTATCCATCCGCACACGCAGTCGTACGTGTCTGTAGACTCCAGTTGTTTGTTTGCATGCAGAGACACATTTACTTCTTCCTGGTTGGAAGGCGGAAGTCTGTTGGTTAAAATTAGTCCTTTATTTGTCATATTTCTGTGTTGAGATTGCAGATATGTTTGTTTTCTGTGACCAATTCCCATTTTATAGACTCCACCCCCTCCAGGGACAGGATGGATGGTTTCCCATAATGCTCTGCCTTATAATGACCATATTTTTATCCATCGACCACAGAGTCCAGCTTTTCCAAAGGGCTTCATATAACGATAATGTGCGTCATTCAACATAAGATTTTAACTCAAGAGGAATTGGTGAGTAAAGAATGTAAACTGTCACACAGGCGGGTCAAACCAGGGCCACATCGTCACCATGGTTACCGTAAAAGAGTTGCTTATTCTTCATTTTCTCAAGGAGCTATGTTGCCAGATCTCCTGCTGGTTCCTGGATGTAATTTTCTTTTTTTAAGTGAATTTTTGCCTTAAAATCACAAATTTCATAAAATTTGATTCTTTTGTTCAAGATTAGCAAAGTTTCCATGTGTAACTGCAAATTTCACAAAATTGCAACTACTTAACTTAAAATTGCATTTTTTTTCTGAAATGCAAAACTTTTGAGAAAAAAATAGTGTTAAATAAAATTACTGATAAAAAAAAAACTGTTGCAAGTTTTGCATGATTGATACTTGAAATGCTTTGTCTTGTGTAAAAATGTATTGTTTATAATTTATTGTTTTTGTAAAGAAAATTAAAGATTAAAAATCTATTGCAAAATGGCAAATTTCATAATATCACATTTTTCATTAAAAAAACATTGTCAAACCTAAAACTTCACAAATATTCCTGTCTTTATCATAAAATTGAGACTTTTGTAGTAAAAAGATTTTTTTTCATATAAAATCACAAATTAAAGGAAAATGTTGACTTGACTGATTCCAAATTTTGCAAGATTTTTATCATGCAATCACAAATGCAAAAAATGTTTTGACTTTTTAAATTAAAAAATTAATTTCTTTCTTGTAAAATCTCAAATTTCAGGAAATTAGTGATTTTTTTAAATTGAGACTTTTATCTGAAATCACATTTTTTCTTGTAAAATCACAAGTTTTAAAGCATTTGTAAAAAAGCATATTTTGTCATAAAATTGCAAATTTGGAATGATCAAGACATTTTATCAATCACAAATGTCACAAAAATTTTGGATTTTCACCTTAAAATTTGCTGTAAATTATCAAGTTTTTGTAACTTTTTGACATAAAATCATAACAGTTGTAAAATTGCTCATTTTACATCATTTCAATTTTTTTGGTCCTAAAGTCAAACATTTCTGATTTTAAAAAGTTAATTTTACAAAAATCCTGAGTTTTGACAAAAATGAGAAACCTTTTAGTGTAAAATTATTTCTCAAACGTTTGTTAAATCCTGACTTGTGACATAAACCATCTGTTCACCTCAGTTATTCCACTTTTTGATGTCAGAACCAAATCAAACGGGCAGTAATATTGAAATTTCCTCAGAAATGTTCCAGTTATAAGTTTATGATTTTCTTTCAGTGTTTTTGTGGGCCAGATAAAATTATAAAACAAATAAAATGACAGTTCGGAATTGGACCGCAGGCCTTTGAGTCTGTCACGCGTATTGTAAGAGATTCAACAAGATGCTAATGTTTAAAAACTAAATCCATTCATCTTCAATACCTCCTTTTCTGGAGGTACATCTTCAACTCGTCGGTCACAGGACCACACAGAGGCGAGGAACTATACACACATCTATAATAAGTTCAGAATTATCAGCCAACCTAACATCCATGTTTCTGAACTGTCCCAGGTGGGAAATAATGCACTAAACCCTTAGCCTAAGTACACTCAGAAAACTATGATGAAACTGAAAGTGCTCTATACGAGGACCCTAAATTAGTACTTAAAGGCTGTTTAAGTGATTCTATGTGACTTCTAACCAATCAGCACGCATTGCACTTCCAGATTTCATGAAATTCATAGTTTTGCAGTTCCTCCACTGACCACACGGACAAAACATGAAAGATGTCACCCAGTGACACACAGAGAGCCCCATGCATCGTTCAGGAGAAGGCATCTCCACTGCTCTAGAGTCCAGTCGTAGTGGCGTGTTTTACACCACTGCATCCGACGTGTTGCATTACACTTGATGTATGGCTTGGATGTAGCTGATCACCATGGAAACCCATTCCATGAAGCTCTCCGTGCACCGTTCTTGGGCTAATCTGAAGGCCAAATGAAGTTTGGAGGTCTGTAGCGATGGACTCTGCAGAAAGTTGATGACCTCTGTGCACTAAGCACCTCAGCATCTGCTGACCACGCTCCATCAGTTTATGTGTCCTACCACTTGGTGGCTGAGTTGTTGTTGTTCCCAATTCATGCACTTTGTTCTAATCCCACTGACAGTTGACTGTGGAATATTTAGGAGCGAGGAAATGTCACCACTGACTTGTTGCACATGTGGCATCCTGTCACAGCACCCTGGAATTCACTGAGCTCCTGAGAGCCACCCATTCTTACACAAATGTTTGTAAAAACAGTCTGCATGCCTAATAGCTGGATTTATACACCTGTGGACATGGAAGTGATTGGAACACCTGATAATTTTTGGATGGGTGAGAGAATACTTTTCGCATTATAGTGTTTGTTTCTGCTGCAAAGTTTTCACTTTTAACATGGTGGTCAATGGAGATTTGCTCTGTTTTTGGAGTCAGCACCTAGTGGTCAATAGAGGAACTGCAACAAAACATACTTCCTGAAACAGCTTCAATTTGGAAGTGGGATGGTTGCCACTTGTCCAAAATAGAGCAAATCCCCATTGACATTTGGCAGACTCCAGAAACTCTAAATTTCTGGCTTCAAACGGCAGATTTAGAGTTGGTTCTGCGAGTAACCGCGACTATAAAAAGAGATCACCAATGGAGTGCCATCACCATGATTCACCGTGGCATTGGCAGGTAAACAGAAGAGGCTCTGCTGTCTTTCTTTGTTGAATTAAAGCTTCTGTTGCAGTCAATTAGAGGAGCTGCAAAGTGATTGAAATGAGTAATTTCAATATTAAATGGCTGCTATAATCCAGTAGGAGTGAAGTGGTGGAATGTATGTGTATTAGAGCTAAAATTTACTTCTAATGGAATAATAAAAACTGGAATGTAAGAGGTACAAAGGAAAGTCATTTGCTGAGAGTCGTCAATACATCCAACCATGTTGGGAAACGGAAAATCTTGTTACTCATAGAGATTTTAAATCGATCCTTAAATCACAAATCTTCCAAAAGATCTGTGAAATTCTTCTTTAATAACTCGTACACTTGTGGCCCAGACATAGCTACTTCTACAAAAGTAAAAAAGTGTAATAAAAGGAAGGAAACAAACCATATGTATGCTCTGCACTGGATCTTTGCCCAAGTTTTGGATTGAAAGCAGGTTCATGTGGTCAGCTGTGTTGAAATTAAATTGTATGTCCTGATGCCAATCTGTCGTGTTGTTTAGAGAATCTGGTTGAATTGCTTTGAACATAAGAAATACCATGCATAAGTTCTTAAAAGATGTCTGTGTGAAAGGTCCTTATGTGAATCGGAAATCTGTAATTGAGAAGAAAACGCTGAAAGTACGAACTCAGTACATACTTAATTGGTTTGTAGCTCTACTAAAGTGTCTCCATTTAGCATAGTTAATTAAAGTTTTATTCTATTTTAAATGGTGTTATACTCACCTTGGAACGCTTCACAAAGAGTACTTTAACTGTGCCGAATGAGGACTCTTTAGAAAACATTTAATTGTCTTCCAGTTCAACTTGAGAGTCTCAATTTGCCACACTAAATTAACACTTTGGTTGTATTAAAATTACATTGGAAAAACTTTTATTTGCTGAATTAGCACTTTTTTTTTTTTGCAAAGAATTTAATTGTCTTTTAAATTTCTCAATTTAGCATGCTACAATAGCATTTAATTTTGCTTTTTCTTACACTAAATATGCATTTCAAAGACAGAAGTGTACTAAATAGTAAACTCCAAAATATCAATGTATTTTATTTTAACTACAGTTTTTCAATTTAAAATATTAAAATAGCATTTACTGTATTTAAATATACACTCACTGGCCACTTTATTAGGTACACCTGTTCAATTGCTTGTTAACACAAGTAGCTAATCAGCCAATCATAAGGCTGCAACTCAATGCTTTCAGGCATGTAGAGGTGGTCACGACAGCTTGCTAAAGTTCAAACTGAGAATCAGAATTGCAAAGAAAGGGGATTTCAGTGACTTCGAACATGGCATGGTTGTTGGTGCCGGAGACTTCACTGACAATGAGTTCACTGGACTCCAGTGGCCTCCACAATCACCAGATCTCAATCCAATCTAGCACCTTTTGGATGTGGTGGAACAGGAGATTCTCGTCATAGATGAGCAGTTGACAGGTCTGCAGAAACTGCGTGATGCCATCATGTCAATATGGTCCAGAATCTCTGAGGAACGTTTCCAACACCTTGTTGAAAGTGTGCCACGAAGGATTAAGGCAGTTCTGAAGACAAAAGGGGGTCCAACATTTTACTAAATAAAAGGCCAAGTGTATATTATCTTAGAATGCAGTTTTAATAGCTCAAAGATCAATGAAGTTGTTCCAAAATAGTATATTTAAGTTCACACTAAAGTGTGGTTGAAGTTTGGATGGGTTATTTTATTCTATTAGCTGTCTGTTTATTTGCAAATGTCAATTTTCTTCATGCAGAACATAGCATGAAAGTGTACGTTCACTCAACCATATTTATTTCACCACTGTAGCCGTCATAGCATTTCTGCAGAAAGCCATGTCATTGTAATAAAAGCTGTAATTCAACAAAGTAGGAGGATCTCTTTTCTTTTTTAATTGCTTAAGTAACTCAGAGTCAAAGTACCAACTCTATCTGCGTGGCATCAATTCAGAGTCTAATGTAAAAAAAAAAAAGTAAAAATCTGAGTACCAAAACCCAGAATACCTCATGTTTTTTTTAAAGAGTCCCTAGAAGGGTCTGAATACTCACAAAATATAGTGATAAAGTCTCTAAGTTGGCAACACTGCATCAATCAGCAGAAGTTTAGTGATGTTGATGTAAATAGTGCTGAGTCATTCAGCAGCCAATCAGCTGCTAGATCTCAGCTATGTCCCACCTTCTCTGCTGTGATTTGACAACCGCTAAAAACAAAACCGCAACTGAGGAAAATGATTTGAAACCGAGATGGTTTTAGAACCGATAGAAGGAAAGAAAAGTGGAACTGAGAAAGATGACTTGAGTCTCAGTTGCAGATTTTGATTTTCTGATTATAGATTCTGGGTTTTGATTCTGAAATTTTGGATTTTTATTCTCTCCATAACTCTTCATTCTTCAGTTTGTTGAACCTTCTCTCTCTGTAAGAAAGAAAAAAAAAGAACCCTCATCCACATTTGAATCTTTTTGCATCAGCTCAGGTTGATTTTTAAAAGAGTTAGAGTGTTTTGAATTCAGTTATAGAAAACAGATTTTTTTTCCTGTTTCTGTATAGTTTTACTTCAGAAAATGAGATGTGCTAATTTGAGAGTGTGGTATTTGTGCCAGCACATGCATAGAGGCCTTGAATATTTATATATACATTTGTGAGTGCAGGGTTGGCTGCCCGCAGAGCGATAGAGGTGTTGGTGGAGACGGGAGCCGGGGAAGATAGAGGGGAAAGAGAGAGTCCCTCAGGCGTGTCCGGGCTCTGATGGCTCCCCTGACAACCTCCTCTGTAATGGTCTCCCCTCTCTCTCTGAGTGCTGTGAAATTGCAGGCCGGCGCTCTACAGCTGAGGACTCAGAGGAGACAAACGGCCTTTTAATTCAGAGCGCAGAGAGGTGACGGAGAGGGAGGCCCTAAGGGAGGGCTACCAATCAGACATCCATCATACTAACCTCTCCCTGGGGACCGGCCCTGCCAGAGAGGGGCCCCGGAGGTGGTCTAAAAACGTGTGTGTGTGTGAGCGTGTGTGCATGTGCGTGCCTTTGGGGTTGGGAGGGGGAGGGAGGAGGGGGGTAGGGGGGTAGGGGGGTGACATGGCGTGGAGGCTGCAGGGGAGGGAGGGGCGAGGTCTGCTCAGGTGTCTGGGCTGTCACAGAGCCCAATGGAGGGGACTGATGCATAGAAGTTGGGGGGGGGGGTTAGTTTTCTTTTTCCTTCATGAGGCCTTTTTCAGATTTAGTATCTCACCTGTTTAATTCCCCATTTACTGCCTCCCAGTTGGTTCAGCGAGTCGTCTCAACTGTTTATCTGTTTTGCTCTG